>CAJHQP010000025.1:0-474660 GCA_905132765.1 Moricandia arvensis | reverse complement strand
AAATAGCCTCAAAGGCCACTTCAAGGGAACTAAGTCCCTGAAGGACTTTGGTCAGAACGTGGAATTCAGTTCCAATAACTCAAACGTAGCTCAGATCTAAGTAAAATAAACCCAAAAGTCGAAAGAAAACAAGGTTTAAAAGCCTCCTCAGGCTATAAGTCTAAAAACAAAAGCAAAAGCCCGTTGGGTAAACATCCATAACATAAACAAAAGCCCGTAGGGCAGACATCCTAAAAACACCAGGAATAGCAAGTTTTCAACCTTCCTGACCATCACCGCCAGGAACCTCCAAAGCTTCGCAACCTTCCTCCATCGTCCCGCTACCCGGGACACCTTCATCCGTCTCCTTTCCATCATCTCCCGAAATCATGTCAACTGGGGCTAAGTCATGACCCACCAAACCCAAATTAGAACCATATCCTCCAGAAAAGGACGGATTAAACATGTTAACCTCAAAAGTACCTGAGCACTCGGAGAGTTGAGGAAGAGGGAGCTTGCTGACCGAGAAATCAGAAACCTGAGCCTTCTCATAGGCAGCAACTACTTCCGGCATCATGGATATTAAACGATTATACTCATCCTCAGCACTCCGAATTTCGTTTGACAGCAAATCCTTCAAGAGGTCCGTATTGGCCTGAAGCTCCTAGGCGTAGATCAGAAGATCAACCTCCTCCTTTTTCTTGGAAAACTTCTCCTTAACAGAGTTAAGGATCTTGTTGTAAGCATCGATGACTTCCTTCTTTCCCTGTCTCACGGCAAACTTAACTTCAGCCTCTTTGTTTCTCTGACTAACTTGAGACGAAGCAATCAAATCTTGGACCTGCTGCTCAGCAACCCTTCGAGCACTGTCCAGTTCAGAAATTCTCCTGCCCTTTACCCTAACGTCGATCTCCAAACTCTCGATCCTCCCTTGCTGAGTGTCGGACTTCAAACCAAGCCTCTCAACTTCGGACTGCAACGCTGCCACCTGAGCTCTAGCCTGGTCACGCTCAATCTTAGTCGCTTTAACTAATTCGGTGACCTCAGCTAACTCCTCAGCGCCAGGAGTGTTACTCACTGTTTCTTCAAACTTGAGTTGAGCCCTGTTAACAGCACCAGCCAACTACGGAGAAACAAGTGACAGAAATAAATATTCCTCTAAATAAAATAACAATAAAAAGGGAAATCAGAACCTGTACCTGACCCATGTAGTGTGCAATTTCAATGAACTCTTCCCTGTTAGTCAGATTGCTAACGGGGGGAAGAGAACATCCAGTCCGTTTCATATGCCTCATCAGCGTAGCCAGACCCCACGGATCATCAAGAATCGATCCAGGCTTTGAATGCGCGAAATTCCACCCCACGGTTCCTCCTCTCGACGATGACGAAGAGGACCTAGAGGGTCTGTCGCCTTGATCAGTTCGTGACCTCTTACTCCTAGGAGGTCAGTCTCAGAGGGATCTTTGGCTGTCTGAGGATCAGATACCGTGACCTGAATGTCAGGACGAGGAATGGTCTCCTGAACCCCGTGCTCTTCAGTAGGGTTAGCGTCCTTAACAGGAGTAGAAGCTCCATCATCGAGGACCTCCTTCACAGAGCTAAGGAAGGACCCTCCCTGATTTTTCTCGCTTCCACGAGAGGCGCTGGTCCCTTTCGCTGGTCTACCCCTAGATCGGAATGAAGGTTGAAGAGGCATCTTGGTTGATTGAGTTCTTTCGGTTTCAGAAGTACTAGCTCCCGTTGAAACTGTTATTGCCGTGTCACTATCGGAAACTGTGCCAACAAACTATTTCAAGACTCTAACATCATAAAGACAGAATACACATATGAGGCTGAGCGTTTTACCTTCCAACTCAACAATCGGGATTGGAGATAGGAAAGAAGCGTGGTATCGATCCGGGAACCTGGCCGCACCTATTCGAGAGGTAGTATACGATGCCCAGGTGCACGGAGTTTGCTGTAATTTTCGAAAGAGAGCCCTGGTAAGCTTGCCGGTAAGCGTGGGAGGATCTTCGATATCTGTAAATGATACAAGACATATATCAGGATACTATAAACAGAGAGATATGAATGCAATCCTAGAAATCCTAACCAGAAGCGTCAGACCAAACGGTCCTGAGGGTACGACCCGCAGGAACCGTAGAAGGATCAATCTTCACGAAAAAATACTTCTTCCGCCAGTCATCGTCACTGCTGGAGAACTTAAAGATACCTAACCTGGGACGACTCGCGAGATAATAAGTCCCACTACCTCCCTCCTTCGAAGCACTCTCCTTTATCGAGAAGAGGCTCATCAAGTCATTAATCCCAACAGTGACTCCCTCCTCTTTGGACCTAGTAAGGAAGCCGTTTATCACCCTGATAACGGATGGACACAACTGGGGAAGGGTTAGCTGATAGTGATCGAGGAGATCTAACAGAAGGTCGGGGAGAGGAAACCTAAGATGACTCTTGGATATATAGTTCTCGTGAACACAGAACCAGCCTTCTGGAGTCGTTTCGGGGGTTTCATGATCTTCACAAACCCTGGCCAACTCCTTACGGCCCAGGGCCTGGACCATGAGGTTAACTACCTCCTGACTCCTCAACGCCGAAGGCGAGTGAGATCCGGAGGGTGGATTTTCGCCAGAACCACCGGCCCTTTTACTTCGTTTGGAAACTCTTTGAGCTATCGAGTCCTTAGCTTTCTTTCTTTTATCGGCTTTCTTCATAGATTCGCCCACCTCTTGTTTCACCTTCATGATTCGAGCACCGGCGGCAGAAACTCCAACTTCGCCAGAACCTTCCTTCGGACCAGACATAACAGGGGACGGGGAAAAGAAATCGGGGAAACTAAGAGGAAACTGGAATCGGTACACTAAGGTTCGTGGATTAAAAACTTAGAAAGAATCTACTTGAAGCCAGGTTTCGAACGAAAAGACTGTAAATAAAAACAGTAAAATATAAAAGACCAGAAGAAGTTACCTGGGAAACTGAATCGAGGCGTGGAGAGAGTGGGGAAGTTGGAGTTAATGTAAACAGCTTTATATCCCATCAAGCCTCAAGAGTCGGAGGATAATTATTTCGAAATCCTCTTAATCTGAATCGTCGATTTCATTAAGTTTAAGCATAACCATCGGATCAAATAAAAGATATCCTCGAAAGAAGATCGCGAGTAATCATTATCTCAACAAAAATTAAAGATTCGGCGGCTAGGTCTAGCTCCCGAGAAAAGCATCTTTTCTCGAAAGCTGGGGGCAACTGTTGGGCCCAAATATGGCCCGTTAGCTGGAATCAGCGGAACAGTCAAAATAGGCTCGATAATGGGCCACGCTAGGGTTATCTCTTCCGAAGAGAAGAGAGCTCACCTAACAACGGAGGCTAATCCCAAGGGTCTGGATAAAAGAGGTCACGGAAAAGAGGTCACGGAAGAGAGGCCACGAGGAAGAGGACCAGCTCCCCTCGAAGGAAGCTTAATAAAACAGCTCAGGATACGGAAACGGAGGCGTATGATTCGGTCAAGAGGAAGCTGTTGCAAATCCCTCAACTTACGGAGGAAATCTCGGAGACTAATCAGAAGAAGTTAAACGTGATCTGAGACTATTTAAAGGAGGGGGGTCTACGAGTTAAGGGGACGATCATTATCATCAAAAATCATTAGAAACTTCCTTGTATTCACTTTAATCCTCTTTGTAACCTTGTTTCATCAATACAATACAATTCATTCCTTAAATTCTAAAAGGATTCAGCCCACGATTATCTTTCCCTAATCCGAACCTAATCTAAAACTAAATAGTGAGTTTTATCCCTCACAGTAACCTTCCCATATCATGGGAGCATAGAGTGTGTCAATTTCTAACCCCCATCTCTTTCTCTCCATTGTAAGATATTTGGTTATCTTCTCATTAATCACCACACTGCTTTTTGCCTTAGCGGCATTGAAAGCTTTGCAAGGTTTTCCTTGCACGTGTGCCGTGAACCATGGCGCCACAAACATAGCCTTGTCCCTTAGTGCCTCTTCCCCATGCTGGGTCTCAACGTACTCCATAAGAACAGCCATATGCTGAAAACAAACACAGAACATTTGTCAATAAAGTACTATTTCTTTACCAACGAGCTGCGACTATACAAAAAACCACATACCGTTGATGTTACCCACTGCTGTGGTTTTGCAAGGTCTAAAAAAAACTGGTTATCTAGGTCGTTCCCCCTTGCATTGATATGCACCCTGCATGCGCAAAGAAAACATTTAAATTTACAAACTACATATTCACCCAATTATTGCTACCTAAATTCTTTCCAAACTCACACTTTCGGGTTAGCACTCAGCACTTTCTCAAAGAACTTGTAATCACAGTCTTCATAAATTGGGACTATGTCTGGTGATTTGTTTAGATCTTTGGTCAGAAGTAATCCAGCTAACTGCTCTTCCTCTTCACTCGGTGTATGCATCACCGTCCTTGGGGTGGAAGAATCACTAACATCTTCTACCGCTTGTTCAGGTGTTCTTCCTAACTCTTCTTCATCAACCTCATTTCTGGCCTCGTAAACCTGCAACATTGTACATTGTAACCCCCGTACACATGAACACTAATAGTGTAACCCCGAAATAGCCACCTTCTCTACATACCTCAGCCTCTGTACCAGTCACCCCAGCATCGCTTCCTTTTCCCCCCGCCGCGCATGCAACATCTCCCTGCAATGAAACCACTACGCAATGTCACGTCTTAAATTCGTTGTACACAGCCACATTTGTACATGTGTACACTTATTTCGCGTTATCCGTTCCAAAATCGTTATTTTATTACCTCACATACTCTACTGGTTTCATGAACCACCCCTTCTTCTCAACCCGATTCCAACTCCTCCCCCTCCGGAACAACATCTTCACCATCTGGCCCAGCCTCCTTTTGAGCCTACAATGTTAGAAAAGTGTTACATTTCACAAGCACCCTTAACAACTTTCACAGTACACTCCCCTCCGTCTGCTGAATTGAGTCCACGCCCGTCCCTACCTCCATATCTCTTCCTTTTTCACCAATCCCGCCTCCGTCTCCACCCGCGGCGTCAGACACATCACCCTGCAATTAAAATTGCTCATCAATGTGTCTTATAAACTCAAACCGGGCCAAAGAAACGGTCATGTACACGTATGGTATTGTACACGCGTCCATCATGTACGCGTTCACGTTACAATCAACGCTTTCTATTACCTCAAACTCAGCTCCACTATCATCAATTACCCTTTCTTCTTGACCCGCATCATTCTCTTCCTCCTGCAATGACACCAAAACTCGGCATCAATCTCACACAACTAAGACTAATCGCCCTTCTAATAAAATTCCTTATCAATGTTCCTTATAACCATCAAGTGATGTATATCGATAAATTTCGTACACCCGTTCACCATGTACGCTCTCATGGCACACAATCTGATTATTGTTACCTCAAACTCTATTCCAGTTTCATTAACCACCCTTTCCTCTCGCCCCGAAGCTGACTCCTCCCCCTGCAATCACAACAACAATCTGCATCTATCCCAACATCTTCAATTTTTTATACACCAATTACTTAAGTTATCCTAACACTTACCGTTTCCGTATCCAACGGCGCTACCCAAGCTGAATTGTCCTTATCAACTGCAAGTTCGTCTAAACCAGCATCTTCCTTTTTATTCTCCACCAATTCCTCCATCATCTTTTTGCCTCCTAGAATCAGCTGCATAACGACACACGAGTATCACGGTTAAAAGGACATACGACCACATCACAATGAAAGTTCATTTACAGTCGTTAGTCATACCTCGTCCCCCGTGCCATAGCCAGCGTCAGTCACAACTGCATTTACCAAAACATCCAATCTCCCCAATTCCTAAAACCACGACACCTTAACATATGAATAAATTTACACACCTAGTGTTACTCGTTACTCTACCATACAACTAACCTTTCCATCAACTCCATCAAATCCGTCAAAAGAACTATCCCTACCCGAACAAATTCCGCCTAACTTACCACCCTCCTTCATTCTTACCAGCGAACTTGGGCCCTCCTCTTCTAATCTGTGCTCCTCCTTCCCCGATGTCCTATCATCTTCCCCATTATCTTCTCCAATGGCGCCCTCACTTGCCTCACCATACGTTCTCTCTTTAGGTGGTCTTTTCATTCTACGTTTCGTCAAGCTTTTACCTATCCCGCCACTACTCCCTCTCCCCTTCACTTTCCATTTAGACAACTGCCTCTCATGTTTGTCACACAACAAATGGAGCCTACTCACCTCTCTCCCATATTCTTCTACCTTTTCCTCCAGCTTCGCAAATCTATCAGCATCGACAACAACCTGTCGGTTGTAATACGAACTCATACGTCTCTGTTTGGCCTTAGGTTCCTCCTTCTCAGTCTCCACCTCTGCTTTCCTTTTCTTCCTCTTCACCTCTTCGGAATGCACATACACAGATTCACCTTCATCACCACCACCCCAGTGCGCCTTACTAAAACAATGGCCTTCCTTCACCAACCCTACCATGTACTCAACCTTCTTGTCATACATCTCATCGTCGAATAGTCCCCACCTCTCCGGCTTATCACCGCTGATCTCGAACATTGGCTTCACAACGAGCTGCATGTACACATAAATAATCATCAATTTGTGTACAAAACATATTGTACCATCACAACTTCGTACACGTGTACACACACACCCTGTTTTACTAACCTCACCTTTCTTTAACATACACATAACTGGAAACCTACAAAGAAATTGTTACTCACCCCAGTGTCGTGTTCCGCCTTTCGTACGTCAGCCAATGTCAAACCTGCATGTTGTGGCAAGGACCTTCCATGGAAGGTTAGTAAGGTGATGCTATCATCACCACTAGCCCTCCCAAGCAACTGCGGTATCGCCTCAAATGCTACTAATTGCAATGCCAGAGGGAACCCAACCAACCTCATTGTCTTCTGCCTCAGCTTCTTACACAAATCCCCTTTAGGGTCATCACACTTACCCCAAACCTTCGCCCCTGGTATCATAGTGCTAATGGTCCAGAGAAAGGATTCTCTTCCCCAAGGGAAAGCGAAGAAATCCTTCAGGTTCCGCACTAGGTTCACATTCTTCAACCTCGGCTTCTGTTTTTGTGATGTTGCGAGCAGTACACCATCAACAATAATAATGAGACACAGCCTTAGCTTCCGTCACCCAGGCATCCCCGCATCGCTTAAGACCATAGCAACAAGGCCTTCTATTGTTACGTCCCTGTCCACCCCAATCAGCTCCTCCCAATAATCGAAATTCTCTTCCTTCTCAGGAACTTGGTAGTCAATGCTATACCCTTCTTCAAATTCCCCACATGGTAACCCTGTCACCTCCCCAAACTCAACTAAAGAAAATCTCATCGGTTTCCCACCAAACACAGGCCACATTTCGTACTTCTTCTTTGTTACAACCGTGTCAACATACCATGGAGGATCCTACCCATTAACAGCCTACGGACTGGTAGCTTAAAGAGCCCGCCAAAACACGACTTCTTCAGTCTCTCCATCTCTGCCGAACCGTCGAGAGCGTCGCGTACAGCCAGCATATGGTCTATTGTTGAGTATATATTTATCCTCTCGCTAGGATAACGGTCCGTCGCAAATAAACGCTCCGGTAAACGCTCTTTCACGTCCTCCACCTCCGCCGAACCTAAATAACCAAAAAAATTCACCCACGTCAATTTCAACGATTTACTTCATCAATAAGAGGGGAATACTTCTTTCATAGTCCCAGATCGAAGTTCATACAAACCCTCCCAAACTCACCATCCGCACCGCTTTTGCCGCGGAGACTACGCCGTCTTGCCGTCATTATATCCTTCTGTTATGCCATCGTCATCTGCTTCAACCACTAGATTACCGCCCCTGTCTCGCCAACCCAAGTTGTTATCTCCGCTCACTAAGAAATAAGAACTGTTGAATGAGATCGGATTTCAAATAATTATTATTCCCAGTTTATTTGTGTTCTGGAACCAAATGCTGTTATAATATCTTAACCTCTCTCCCGAAATTTAAAATTCAAAACAAAAAAACAAAACCTAACTAAATCGCTTCTAGTCAGGGGTAAGTTAAGTAATTTCACTCAAAAACTGCCCTTGTAGCGGGAACTGCCTTTTCTTGTCATTAATACACTGAAACTGTCTTTTTATGTTAATCTCTCTTAAAAAATACGTCAGAACTGTTTTTTTGTTTGGTCATTATATTCAATAATAAAACAAAGCGGGCGAAACATTCCTAAATCAAGGTGATTCATAAAAATAGCAGTTCTTTTGTTAATAAATACAATAAATAATACTTTCGAATAAATTTCAAATACAAATTAAATTACTTTTAACACAGTTTTGCATAAAATAACTAACAATTAACTAAAAATACAAAACACAGTTATAGATGACACATTATTTTACTTGAACGTATCATTTTATATAGATTACTCTAAATTAATAATAATCAATAACCTCAACTAATTTATTAAAAATATAATTCATAATTATAATTTAAAACTTTCATAACATTTGACACTAAATATAAATATATTGAAAATGGGAAATAATATATAATTCTAAATTAAATATAATAATAATATAAATATTTTAGACCGTTTGATCCACTAATGTTTTGTATATTACGTCTGATCTGCTTTAGTTTCATTAAATCTGCTCGATCCATTAGATCTGCAAAGCTTAATCCACTTGTTACTACTGAACTTCTTTTTGAAATTTATTGAAATATTTAAATAATTGGTATGCTAGTTAATATTTATGTCAAAATAACAATATTATTTAAATAAATATAATTATTTTAATCATTATAATCACAATTCTATTTAATTTCAGAATTCAAAAAATATTAGTTTTAAATTTAAGCTTCTAATATTTTTTTTTAATATAGTTTTACTTATATAATTTTTTAAAAAGAATTACTAATGAAAAATAAATAGTAATTTTAAATATATATATATATACATACATTATTTTAAATTTATACAATATTTTGGACTACATTTTATCCACTTTTACCATTTACATATATGTTTTGGAACACTCGATCCACACTTGTACCGCTTGATCCGTTTGATTCGTTTTTGTTCCACTTGATCCACTAAATACGCTTGATCCGCACCGTCTGATCCGCTAGATCCGCACCGTCTGATTCGCTTTTCCCATTCGAAGTCTTATTATGGAAAACATTACTTAAAAAAATTCCGACTAGAACTTATAAATATTTAAACTATCATATAATCAAAAATTAAATAAAAAATATATAATATCATTATGGTGAGGGCAAATCTCCTAAATAACCCTTTTTGAAGTTTTTATCACAAAATAACCCTCAAAAACAAAAATGACAAATCTAACTTTTTTTTTTATTTTCAAAAAATTAATTTTTATTTTATTTTTTTTCAATTTTCAACCTCACCCCTAAAACCCCACCCCATAACTCTAAACCCTAAGTCTAGATTAGTTAACCCAAGGGGTATAAATGTATATTAGTCATTTTGTTAACCCTTGGGTTAACTAATCTAGACTTAGGGTTTAGAGTTATGTGATAGGGTTTTGGGGGGGTGAAGTTTAAAATTGAAAAAAAAAAAAGTTAATTTTTTGAAAATAAAAAAGGTTAGATTTGTCATTTTTGTTCTTGTGAGTTATTTTTGTGACAAAAACTTTTTTATGGTTATCTTAGGGTATTTCTCTTATGTGGTGACTTATTTGGTAAATTCTATTTAACCATTTTTCATTACCTAAAACTGTAAATTAATTCGGTAAACAAAAAAAAGTTAATCTCTCAAATATTTTTTTTTAAAGATTGTCAAAAAATAGAATTCATAAAATAACCAAAATAGATATTTTTTATTTTAAAAATTTTAATATTTTTTTATTTTGTATTAAAATTTTAAATCTTATCTCCTAAACCCCATCCCATAATTATAAATCCTTAGTATAAATTAGTTAAACCAAATAGTATAAATGTAGATTTATATTCTTTAATAAAATTTATTTTAGTTATTTATTTTTTTGAAATTTATTTTGGTGGTATATTTTTTTAAGTTTATTTTATAATATTTATCAAAAAAAAATTGGGCAAATCTCTTAGATAACCCTTTTTCAACTTTTTGTCACAAAAATAACCCTCAACAACAAAAATGGCAAAACTAACTTTTTTTTATTTTTAAAAAATTAATATTTTTTTATTTTTTTCAAATTTCAAACCTCACCTCCAAAACCCCATCCCATAACTCTAAACCCTAAGTCTAGATTAGTTAACCCAAATGGGATAAATGTATATTTACACTCTTTCATAAATGTTATATTTGTGATTTTCTTACTTAAAGGTTATTTTTGTGACAAAAATTTTTTTAGGTTTATCCGAGGGTATTTATCAAAAAAAAATTTGTCGATAACATAAAGACTCAAGGTGGACCCAACAGATTCAGAATCTGAGGGTCGTTCGTTTTGCTCTCGAAGCTCCAGCCATAGTGGCTATCTTGTAATCGTCACACACCACCTCTACTCTACTCTTTCTTCTTCGTCAAGTTTCTCGTTTCTGTTACTTTCTTCAGTATCTCACTCGCAGATCTTCGTCCTTAGCTGAAACAAACAAGGTACGTGCATTGCGAAACCCTAGCTTCATCTCTAGATTCTTGGTTTGCAACATTGGAATTTTCTTAGCGGAATCGAGTTTAGTCTTCCGTTGACCTCACGAGCGCTTTTTCTGATTCCAATCTTAGATTTCTCATGGCAAGAACAGCTAGAAGTCCTCCCGCGTCTCACGGAACTGGTCTTGAACCTCCGAGATCTGATACGGCTGCGCCTGACAACAACCTTCCTTCTGACTCCACCGCCGTCTCAGCCGCTGCGCCTGGTTCCCAGAAACGCGGCCGTGGTCGACCTCCCAAGTCCAAATCTGACTCTCAGAACGGTGCCGTTTCAGCTCAGCCGGCTAGGAAACCAAGCGGCCGCCCGAAAAGAAGCGTAGCTACAGCAGCAGGTAGGCCAAGGAGGTCGAACGCCGTGCGTGCGACGGAGTCTCAGGTTACGACTGGAGATGGATCTTGGAAGCGTGGGAGGCCAAAGAAAGATGACGTGGCGGCTCCAGCAAAGAAACGTGGACGGAAACCTAAATCTGAACAAGTTGCTAAGAAGACTGTGGGCAGGCCAAAGAAGGTAACTTTTCTTTGGACATCCTTCTTTCTCTCTGTTAAACTTGCTTAAAGAAAAGTCATGTCATCATAGTTCCTAATTTTTTCGTTATTCTTGACTCTTTCTTTTAATGTGGTAAGTGTGTAAAGACTTTGATGTGCATGTTTAGTTAGTGCATCTTTATCTGAATTTGCTGATTTCCTAAATCTTCTTTTTGTTGTTTGTATAATGTGAAAATGCAAGTGGTTGGTATATTTGGCAAGTCGTTATTATACTTATGTGTTATGTCCAAATCGGTTTTCCATGGATGAAGGTAAAAGAAGGTGCTACTGGGCAGGGAGCAGAAGACCCAAGAGAGCTCAAGAAGAAAGTCGCCCTCTTAGTAAGTCAACCATCACTGGTTTGCTTCTATAGTGATATTGGTTTACAATTCTTTATTCGTTTTCATCAGTTTGGTTTAGACATTATATGTTGTGTGGGATCACAAAAGATAACTAGGAAACATATTTAACATGACTGTAGATTGTGTAGTTTCGCTTAGAAGATAAGATTGAGGGAAATATATGATCATTTGACTAGTTGAAAAGGAAAGAGGAAAAACAATGTCATGATAATTGCTTTGAACGAATGTATATGTTGCAGCAAAAGAAAGTGAAGCAGGCTGTAGTGAAGTTGAAGATAGCAGTTTCAGCCGTGGAGGAGGTCCAAAAGATGGCGGCAGGAATTTAGAAGCTGTGATGTGACACGTCTACAAAAATCTTAATGGTGTTAGGGAAACATTTGTTTGGAGAAATTAAGACTGATTGGTGTGATGTTTGATTTCCAAATTTAGGTTTGTTTGTACGTTCGTAGGGAATGGGTACGAGAAGAGAAAACAGTTTAGTCGTAATAGTTCGTACGCTTTGTTGATGTCTTGTGTAGCTGTGACATGGGGGAATTTACCCCTTGTGCGTTAAACTCTTTGGTTCTGAATGAATGTTTTGTAGTGACTCAACTGTTTTATGCTCTGTCGATTCATATTTCTGTGAAACGATTCATCTCGGAGTTTCGTGGATAAGCCTGCTCTTCCTCAAGATGATATGACTACACAGATGACGATAGTGATCATGTGCTTCACATCGAGCTCAGACGCTGGGCTGATACTATGATCATTGTTCCTTTGTCTGCAAGCACATTAGGCAAGGTGAAAGATAGTGTGCATCGATTATTTTTAAAAAAGAGAGAAAAAGACACATAATGGAAAAGGTAACCTGCATACTAGTTGTTATGATTTGATATTCAGACTTCTATGGATCTGGATCACACTAACATGTAATAGGTATACTTATATTGAATGAAAAGCTGTTTACGAAGACAGATCCACGAGAGACACTCTCTCCTTGTTAACAATGATCATCCAAATGATAGATATCCTCAAGCATATTATTCCATATTTACTAATAGGTTTGCACACACGCACAGCCGTCGCACAAGACACTCCATGTGCTCTTGTTTATGCTACTATTTAACAAGTTCTGCACACACGCACAACTGATGACAAAA
Source organism: Moricandia arvensis (assembly GCA_905132765.1). Taxonomy (NCBI): domain Eukaryota; kingdom Viridiplantae; phylum Streptophyta; class Magnoliopsida; order Brassicales; family Brassicaceae; genus Moricandia; species Moricandia arvensis. The sequence continues at coordinate 461,990 of CAJHQP010000025.1, read as the reverse complement.
AACCCTATTTACTTTTGTCTATTTCCTATCAACAACCGTTATTCCTTATTTCTTAAGCTTCTAGAAAGTGCTCTGTTACGTGTACCGCTGCGGAAAGAAAGGCCTTGGCCCATTAAGACAGGAAGGAGACGAGCGTTCTAGAAGGAGGGATGAGTCTTCTAGAAGCCAGGAAAGATTGTGGATATGATTAAGGAATAAACACCATCTACACGTGAGGGGGACAGTCCATGTGCTCCCAACGGCTTTGCAAGGGAGGTGATGCTGAGCTGTGATCTCACGAGTCTATCTATATATTATTTATGCTTTCATAGTTGTGAGGTATCTAGAGATTAGATCACAAGAGGGGAGGTGAGGGACTCCATTAATAATTCTCTCAAGGTTGTAATAAAATTCTTATCATCAATCTATGTTTGTTTTTTTGCTTTGAGACTGTTTTGATCCAAGAGATACGTTTCACATATCAATTGGTATCAGAGCTCAGTTACGAGCCATGGGGACGATGGAGATTCCGATCTTCTACGGTGAAGAACCGGAGGAGTGGGTTTCATGGATGGATGCGTTTATTGCTGATCAAAATCTTTCAGAGTCTGAGACAAGGCAGTTTACGTATGGTTTCATTGACGGTGACGCACACACATGTTATTGCGATGAGTTGTCGAGATATGGGTTTGATAGTTGGGAAGATCTGAAAGTTAGACAGATCCAACGGTTCAGCACGAGAGTGGTGGAAGCGAAAGAGCAGCCTAGCTTGCTGGACCAGATCAAACAGATGAGTAGTCTTCTGGATCGTCTTCAACGAAGGTGGAAAGAAGAAGATGAGGCGAGGAAAGTTCCTGAGAAAGAAACGATGGTTAGTGAAGACATAAGAGAGAACGTGAGCTTCATCGGAGGAAAGGAGAGCAGTGACGACCTGATTCCGGAACTGATCCAACCGCTGACGAAGCTGGTGGATAAGAACGAGAATCATGTGTTTTTGTCGGATGTTGTGACTCACGTGGTGACAAGTGAGAAATAGACGAAAGGAGAAGATGCATCAGCCGCCATGGAAGACCCGTTTGAGGAAGCTCAGTCTATGGAGCTTAAAGCGAATACAAAGAAGAAGAGGAAGATGTGGAAGAAGCTTGATCTGCAAACTCAAAAGTGTTCTGTGAAGAATATGGGTTCTGAAGAGAAAGGGAAGTTTAGGTTTGGTGTTCGCTTTATGACTAACAAACACCAAAGAAAGGCAGCAACGTGAAGAGGGAAATAAAGGAAATGTCAACAATAATAGTCATGCCTATCATGTGTTTGATGAATTGCTTGTGAGAGGAAAAAGAGTGAAGAAGAAAAGGTAGAACAGAACGAAAACAGAGTGTAGGATGAAGCGAATCAAGCATGAGATGGGGTTCAGAGAGTTGCTGATGAGACAGAAAAGAGTGTTGCAGGAGCTTGTCAAATGGAAGAAGCTTAAGCTCAAATACAAATCTCACAAAAGAAAGAAGAAGATCAAAGATGTTTTCAGGTAACTATCTTGCTTTCATTTGGAACTCAAGGCTGGGGCTTGAACTGATTAGAGGAAACCTTAGAGGATGCTGTAAGAGATATGCCTATGTGATAGTCCTCTGGAGTTATCAGTTGATGCAGCGGAAGGGGCTTGTGAAGCTGAATTGGGAGTTGCAGCTAGCTGCTGATACGAGGAGAAGAGCAAATTTTAAGCTTAAGTGTGTAGTTCATGAAAAGCTTCTCTCCCGTGTTAAGAGAGAATGGGGGAAATTGCTGGACTGGAAGAAGCGTAAGGGTGAACACAAACGCAAGAAGAATGAGCAGAAAAATACTAAGGAAATGAAGAATGAGACCTGCTCTTGGCTCCATAAAAGGTGGCTGCTAGCAGTTCAATCATTTCACCAAGGTAAATTGTCCATATATGTTAACTCACAAGCATGGGAGCAAGAGTTCCATGATGGGAAACAAGGCTATGTCAGCATGCTGAAGACACAAACAGTCATAAAAAAACTGTTAGAGTGGAAGAAACTGGTGAATGTGGTTGCTATCTGGACCTTTCAAGTGCATAAAGGCTCAATTTTAGCTTCAGCAGGTGGAGAAGGCATATGCGGGCAGGTGAAGTTCGATTTGCAGAGCTACAAAGAAGTTGTGGAGTTTACTTTGAATATGGCTGAAGGTCTTGTCAAAAGAAATCGGGCGAGAGAGCACAATGAGAATCTGCTTGCTTCAGTTGTAATCTATGTGTTGTTCGGTGCTCCTAGGCCACCAGAGCAACCAGTCACCAAAAAAGGTTCAAGGTGTTTGGAACAAATGAAGCAGGAAAAATGGTTGTACCTTCTTTCTTTTCTCAAAGGTCGCAGGGAGTTATATTCAAAACAGAGTATGCAATTAGTTATGGGGAATGCTGACAAGCATAAGTGGTGGTGGCTTGCGACAAGGATACAAAGTGTTATTATGAAAACATCAAATGGGACTTATGGAGATAGCCTTATGATGAGTTTCCTTGCCTCTTATGTAATCACTTGTGCCGCATTGGCTGGCATAGATAAAGGTCTATATCGAGAGGACTGCAATGTCGGCAGACCAGCTTGGGAATGCCTCACTATAACATTAAAGATGTTGTGCCTGTTTGGACAAGTCATATCTACCTACATATTCTGCTTGCTGGTTTCAGTATTCTCTGTGAGAGGGAAGAACGACATCAAACATCCGGTGAAAGTGTTCAAAAACTTCAGTTCCACTTTTTTTGCCAATTCCTGGCACACAGAACATGAACCTTGCTTCACGCAAGGTTGTTTTTGAAGACAATGGCATTAGGACTGGAGCTGACTTAGTTGGTGGCACAACTAGAAAGACAGGACTACATACACATGAGATCAGATTGGAAACAAGGAAAAGGGTAATCGTGGAGACTCTACCTCCTCGACAATTCATTTCAACGCACATAGTGAAGGAGAAACTACCACCGTGGTTCTGTGGGTCAATTATAGTCAATGAAGAGTTCACAGAGAAAGAGATTAAAGAGAAGACATGTTGGTTTTTGTTCTTCAACCTTGAGGAAAAGGTTGATTTCAAAGGCGGCGGTAATGTTACGTGTACTGCTGCGGAAAGAAAGGCCTTGGCCCATTAAGACAGGAAGGAGACGAGCGTTCTAGAAGGAGGGATGGGTCTTCTAGAAGCCAAGAAAGATTGTGGATATGATTAAGGAATAAACTCCATCTACACGTGAGGGGGACGGTCCATGTGCTCCCAACGGCTTTGCAAGAGAGGTGGTGCTGATCTGTGATCTCACGAGTCTATCTATATATTGTTTATGCTTTCATAGTTGTGAGCTATCTAGAGATTAGATCACAAGAGGGGGAGGTGAGGGACTCCATTAATAATTCTCTCAAGGTTGTAATACAGTTCTTATCATCAATCTACGTTTGTTTCTTTTGCTTTGTTACTGTTTTGATCCAAGAGATACGTTTCACGTATCAATTGGTATCATAGCTCAATTACGAGCCATGGGGACGATGGAGATTCCGATCTTCTACGATGAAGAACCGGAGGAGTGGGTTTCATGTATGGATACGTTTATTGTTGATCAAAATCTTTTAGAGTTTTAGACAAGGCAGTTTGCGTATGGTTTCATTGACGGTGATGCACACACATGGTATTGCGATGAGTTGTCGAGATCTGAGTTTGATAGCTGGAAAGATCTGAAAGTTAGACTGATCCAACGGTTCAGCACGAGAGTGGTGGAAGCGAAGGAGCAGCCTAGCTTGCTGGACCAGATCAAACAGATGAGTAGTCTTCTGGATCGTCTTCAACGAAGGTGGAAAGAAGAAGATGAGGCGAGGAAAGTTCCTGAGAAAGAAACGATGGTTAGTGAGGACAGAAGAGAGAACATGAGCTTCATCGGAGGAAAGGAGAGCAGTGATGACATGATTCCGGAACTGATCAAACCGCTGACGAAGCTGGTGGATAAGAACGAGAATCATGTGTTTTTGTCGGATGTTGTGACTCACGTGGTGACAAGTGAGAAATAGACGAAAGGAGAAGATGCATCAGCCGCCATGGAAGACCCGTTTGAGGAAGCTCAGTCTATGGAGCTTAAAGCGAATACAAAGAAGAAGAGGAAGATGTGGAAGAAGCTTGATCTGCAAACTCAAAAGTGTTCTGTGAAGAATATGGGTTCTGAAGAGAAAGGAAAGTTTAGGTTTGGTGTTCGCTTTATGAATAACAAAGAAAGGCAGCAACGTGAAGAGGGAAAGAAAGGATATGTCAACAATAATAGTCATGTCTATCATGTGTTTGATGGATTGCTTGTGAGAGGAAAAAGAGTGAAGAAGAAAAGGAAGAACAGAACAAAAACAGAGTGTAGGATGAAGCGAATCAAGCATGAGATGGGGTTCAAAGAGTTGCTGATGAGACAAAAAGAGTGTTGCAGAAGCTTGTCAAATGGAAGAAGCTTAAGCTCAAACACAAATCTCACAAAAGAAAGAAGATGATAAAAAGATGTTTTCAGGTAACTATCTTGCTTTCATCTGGAACTCAAGGCTCGGGTTTGAACTGATTAGAGGAAACCTTAGAAGATGCTGCAAGAGGTATGCCTACGTGATAGTCCTCTGGAGTTATCAGTTGATGCAGCGGAAAGGGCTTGTGAAGCTGATTTGGGAGTTGCAGCTAGCTGCTGATACGAGGAGAAGAGCAAATTTTAAGCTTAAGTGTGTAGTTCATGAAAAGCTTCTCTCCCGTGTTAAGAGAGAATGGGGGAAAGTGCTGGACTGGAAGAAGCGTAAGGGTAAACACAAACGCAAGAAGAATGAGCAGAAAAATACTAAGGAAACGAAGAATGAGACCTGCTCTTGCTCCATAAAAGGTGGCTGCTAGCAGTTCAATCATTTCACCAAGGTAAATTGTCCATATATGTTAACTCACAAGCATGGGAGCAAGAGTTCCATGATGGGAAACAAGGCTATGTCAGCATGCTGAAGACACAAACAGTCATAAAAAAACTGTCAGAGTGGAAGAAAATGGGGAATGTGGTTGCTATCTGGACCTTTCAAGTGCATAAATGCTCAATTTTAGCTTCAGCAGGTGGAGAAGGCATATGCGGGCAGGTGAAGTTCGATTTGCAGAGCTACAAAGAAGTTGTGGAGTTTACTTGGAATATGGCTGAAGGTCTTGTCAAAAGAAATCGGACGAGAGGGCATAATGAGTGTCCTATGCAAGTTCTAATAGTCTAAGGACAAACAAGAAAATTCAAAAAGGGCTCTAATTTTCTAAAAAAACTGCTTTAAACTCTTAACAAATACTTGTAAAAATATTTTGGGCCCTGTGCATAATCACCACTTGAACATGTCCATAGACGGGCCTGATATCCTGGTCAACGAAACTGACCTTGTCCTCAAGATCTAAAGAAGGGATTTGCTTGCTTATTGTTGTCTTCCATTCCCAACTACAATCATGAGCTGGGAGCCTTTTCCACTTGATCAAAACATCCTCATGTCATAATGTCCTAACCATATGGACCAGTTCTTCCATATCTTTTTTAAGCCAAAACTGCTCTCTTCCGTCTTAAGGCAGTTGCGACTAGGTTTGCCTTTCTTGGAAAGTAGGAAATATCCAAGCATAATCTACAACAAGTTATATCCGCCTTCTCTGTCTAAGATTCAGTTCTAGTTGAGTGAAAATATAATTCAAACTCTTATGATCTGTGAATACTTAGACCTTTGCACCATAAAGACAAGATCGCCATATCTTCGGTGCAAACATGGCTGCAACCATCTCTATAGCGTGTGTTGGATATTTTCCTTCACTTTACCGTGCTGCATCAGATGGCATCCAAGTCCTACTTTTAATCCAAAAATGTAAACCATAAAGGCTTGATGTCCATAGGAAAAGCCAATACTGGAATACTTGTAAACATTTCCTTGAGTTCAGAGAAGCTCGCTTCACAGTCTGTTGTCCAATTAAACTTAACATCTTTCTCGGTTACTTTTTCATTGGTTGAGCCATGGGTAGTATCCAACTAATCCCAGAAAGCTCATGAACTCTGTCGCATTTCTTGGTCTAGGCTAGTCCGCAATCACCTTGTTCTACAAACACTTCTTTGTTCGAGACTAGACTCAAGAAACCGATCTCCCTTTGTCAAAAAATATATTTTCTAAGTTTAGCAAATAACTTGTTTTCCCGCAGTCTATCCAAGACTTTTATCAACTGAGTATGGTGCTCGGCATGATTCTTAGACTAGATCAGGATATCATCAATGAAGACTATACAACGTTATTCATCAGTTTCATGAAGGCTGGAGGTGCGTTGGTCAATCCAAAATTCATGACCACGAACTCATAATGCCTATATCTTGATCTGAAGGCTCTTTTTACAGATGTCCTCCATAGTTATCATAATTTGATGGTATCCCAAAGCTAGATCAATCTTTGAGAACCAAGTAGCACCTCAGAGTTGATCTAATAACTCGTATATCCTTGAAAGAGGGCACTTGTTCTTCAGTATGACCCTGTTAAGCCCATGGTCGTCGATGCATAGTCTAAAATGACCATTTTTCTTCTTCACAAATAAGACCGGTGTGCCCAAGGTGAACTGCTTGGACCCACAAATCCCTTTCCGTCAATTCACTAAGTTGCTTCATAACTCAGCCATCTCTACTAGCGACATCTGATATGGAGCTTTGGAGATTGGAGTTGTACCAGGTTCGAGCTCTATTGTGAAAGGATTAGAACGATCCAGTGGCAATCATGTCAAAGACTCGAACACATCTTCATACTGCTTTACAATCGGAATCTCTCCAAGTTCATCATCTTGCCCGACTTCCACCGTCGTGTTTACGGCCAAGTATGTTTAACAACCTTTTTCCAACATACGCTTTGCTTGAACTGCCGAAACAATCAAGCTCCCTTTGGTAGGTTTGAATCCTTGATACACGACCTTTCCATTTCCGGTTTCAAACTGAACTCGGCCTCGATGACAGTCTAGATGTGCTTTGTACTTCCCCAACCAATCCATTCCAATGATCACATTGAAAGACTTCACGGGGTATAACATCAAATCGGCTAGCATGCTCACTTCATCGATAATAACAAAGATGTTTCGTAGTTTTCCCGGAGTATAAATAAACTAACCACTAGACGCTCGAACTAAAGACACTTTGCCTTTGGGTTCTTTCTAAAACTCACCTATTCCAATCATCTCAGGTTGCACAGAGCAGTGGGATTCCCTGCAATCGAACAATACATAGGTTACCACTCCACCCATAGCTAAAGTCCCTACATATTCACTTGGAATGCTAAGGACCTATTTCTTCAGACAAGCAATTCACATATAAATTCTCAAGGTAAGAGTGAGAGACAAGATGACTCACCAATGATTGGACGAGAAGAGCTATGATCAATGGATTCATCCCTGATTATGTACCACCGCAACATAATGGCATGCCCCTTTGCACCCGACTTAGGTCCATCACTTGCACGCTTCCCAGCTACATGTGTATTCTTAGAACATTGATGCATGAAGTGCCCCGCTTCTCTGCAAGTGTAGCACACTCGTTCATTTTTCCTTGGACTTAGGGATCATATCTTCCTCATGGAAATCACGGACCTTGTAATCCATGCTTCCGCAGGGTAACAAGCTCCCGAGACAAGACGACATGATCTTGGATGCATTTTCTCACAAGTTGAGCATGCATTGCGACTTGTTACTGCTGGCTTGCTAGATGAGCCAGTATTCACCATCTTTTGGTTCTTCCAAGCATGTTTCAAAAATTGACTTTGCGGATCACTGCCAAACACAGTAGCATAGTTGCAAATCTTACAACGGGTTTGGAGATCGACTTTAAGTCCACACATGAACTTGCGAACCAGAGAAACCTCCTTCTCTGCTTCGAATTCAACATCCTTCTTGAGGCTATTGAATTCTGCCTCATACTCTCTCACGGTTGTTGATCCTTGTTCTAGTTTAAGGAATGCACCTTCAAGCTTATCGAAGGCTTCCTCTGAGAAACACTTATGGAAAAACTTTGCACTGAAATTCGCCCAGTACATTGTTGGGCACCAATTCGGGCTGACACACTTTGCCACCAGATGTGCATATCACCATCCAAATTGTGCACCGCAATATCCTTCTTGTAAGTAAGAAGACTGCAAACTGAGATAAAGCTTCGCTCTAGCCTGGTGATCCACTGATCCGCTTCCTCTGGTTTAGAAGTGTTGACATGAAGAAATCATGGATCCCTAAAACATGGTTCCCAAAATTATGGACCTTGTTTATGGGAGCTCATGAATTCATGGATCCTTAAAACATGGATCCTTAAATCATGGACCTTGTTTATGGGAGTTCATGAATTCATGGACCTTGTTTATGGAAGATGTCTTTTGTATTCTCTATATATTACAATGTATTTGCAAAGAAATGAATCAAGGAAATAAGTTTCTCTCCTTCTTATTCTTATTTGTTCTTGAGTGTTCTTGAGTGTTCTTGAGTGTTCATACTCTTTCTCTTCATAAATCATCAATTCTAACATGGTATCAGAGCTTTAAGCTCCTACTTCATTCCGCAAACCTTCTCTATCCTTCTCTTTTATTCAGCAAAGCTTTTATGTTATTCTCATTCCGCAAATCATAAAAATGGAGAAGGAAAACATAATTTCCGTGACCCTTGAGGGTCCTAATTATCTCTCATGGTCAAGAGTGGCCAGAATCACCTTGGGATGTCATGGACTTTGGGACAGCCATATCATGAAGGCTGGAACTTCAAAGAGGATGGCTGAAGAAGATAGATACGTGAACAACCACAACCAATGGGTTCAAGAAGACCAACAAGCTCTGGCTCTCATCTGTAACTCCTTGTCAAAACCAATCCTGAAGACCAATTCTCACATCAAAACCGCCAAGAGACTATGGGAGAGTCTTCAAACCGCTTATGGGTGTTTATGGGAGAGTCTCCAAACCATCTATGAGAATGACCGGTTCCTTAGCTTTCTCCTACACCTAGACTCATCATTCAACACACTGATAAATAATTTCTTTACTGGAAGAAAGATTTCATGCCTAGATGATGGTGATCCTCTCAAAGGCCAGCCAGATAAATGTAAACCCAAGGAGCAGCAAGCAATTCAAGGGAGAACCATGTATTCTGCTCACATGGGTGATTCAACTGAAGACATGTGGAGAAATCAAGTTGGTACAACCTCATCTGATGATTTTGTGACCAGAAAAGACGCCAATTCCTTTATCTGGAGCACTGTTTTGGCTCTCATTGCTTCCAAGAAGGCTGGTACACATTCTCTTGACTCTAAACCTATCATAATAGATTCAGGAGCAAGCCATCACATGATTTGTGATAGGAACTTGATTAGTAATATCCAGCCTGCCGTAGGGAATGTAGTCATAGCAAATGGTGATAAGGTGAATATAGAAGGGATAGGGAACCTTAAAGTGTTTGATAAGGAATCTACTGCCTTGTATATGCCTGGATTTTCATCTAACTTGTTATCAGTAAGAAGGGCTACGATTGATTTGGGCTGCCAAGTTGTGTTCAGACCAGATGAAGTTGAGTTTCAAGACCTGAAGACAGGAAAGGTCATTGGAAAAGGGCACAACTATCAGCAGATGTATCATCTTGAGAGGAATATGGTGCCAGAATCATCTATGCCTCACTGCCTGGCTAGCACCGTTAATGGCGCTGAGAACACAATATGGCATGCCAGATTGGGACATCCCCATACAAGAGCTCTAAACCTGATATTCCCTGGAGTGGTGTCTAAGAATGAAGAGTGTGAAGCCTGCATATTGGGGAAGCATTGTAGGACAGTCTTTCCACGGTCTGGCACCACCTATGAGAGTTGCTTTGACTTGGTTCACTCTGATGTATGGACGGCTCCGTGTGTGTCAAGGGAGAATCACAAATACTTTGTCACCTTCATTGATGAAAAATCCAAATACACTTGGTTGACACTGATTCAGTCCAAGGATAAGGTGTTAGACGCCTTCAAGAATTTCCAAGCTCATGTCTCCAACCACTTCAATGCCAAGCTGAAGATCCTCAGATCAGACAATGGTGGAGAATACACAAGTCGTGCATTCAAACAGTACCTGACTCAACATGGAATTATTCATCAAACAAGCTGTCCATATACTCCTCAACAAAACGGAGTCGCTGAAAGGAAGAACAGACACCTGATGGAGGTAGCCAGATCAATGATGTTCCACACCAATGTTCCAAAAAGATTCTGGAGTGATGCGGTGGTGACTGCTACTTATCTGATCAATAGGACTCCAACTCAAGTCCTCAAAGATCTATCACCTTTTGAAGTCCTTAACCAGACCAAGCCAGCTTTGGACCACTTACGGGTGTTTGGATGTCTCTGCTTTGTGCTGATACCAGGGGAGCAGAGAAACAAACTGGATTCCAGGAGCACAAAAGCGATGTTCATTGGCTACTCTCCAACACAAAAGGGGTATAAGTGCTATGATCCAGTAGCCAGAAAAGTTTTAATATCAAGGGATGTGAAGTTTGTGGAAACAAAAGGATATTATGAGGTGAAGAATTGGGATGATCTGAGGGACTTACCGCAATCAGAAAGAGCCACAAACCTCAGAATCATTTTGGAGAACTTCGGCATTGGCATGTCTCCAGCAACTCAAAAAACAAGAAGGAATATCCCTGAAGCTACTGCACCTGTTCCAGAAGCTGTAGTTGAAGAAGATGTGATTAATGAAAATGAAAAAATTGCCCATCCTGACCCTGAAAGGGGGAATCAACAAGAAGCTCATGATCAGGATGAGACCAAATCAGAATCAGTTCCTGAGACTCAAGATCAAGTTCCAGAAGAAACAAATGAGGCAGCACCTGATCAGATACAACCTTTGCGAAGGAGCACAAGAATCAGGCAACCGAAAGTCTACTTCAATGCTAAAGCTGTGGCACATCCAGTGAGTGCAGTATGCTCGCTTGCTCAATATCCAGAAGAACATCAAGTCTTCATTGGAGAATTGGATCAAGAGTACATCCCAAACACCTATGAAGAGGCAATGCAAGACAAAGAATGGAGAGAATCTGTTGAAGAAGAGATCAATGCCATGATCAAGAACAACACCTGGTATGAGACTGAGCTTCCAAGAGGAAAGAAAGCCGTGACCAGCAGACTCTTGCATACCATCAAGTATCTTGCAAATGGAAAGCCAGAAAGGAAGAAAACCAGACTGGTAGCAAGAGGATACACACAAGTGTATGGAGAAGATTATCTAGACACGTTTGCACCAGTGGCGAAGCTTCATACAATCCGGATACTCATCTCATTGGCAGTGAACCTAGAGTGGGATCTTTGGCAAATGGATGTAAAGAATGCTTTTCTACAAGGTGAACTAGAAGATGAAGTGTACATGAGACCACCTCCGGGAATGAAAGAGATGGTAAAGCCAGGAAATGTCCTCAGACTCAGAAAGGCGATCTATGGCTTGAAGCAATCACCAAGAGCTTGGTACCACAAACTAAGCACTACATTGAATGGAAGAGGATTTGTGAAGTCTCAAGCGGATCACACACTCTTCACTCTCACCAGCAAGTCCGGGATTATTGTGATCCTAGTCTATGTGGACGATATCATCATTACTGGTAGTGACAAGGAGGGGATCAGTGCCACCAAGACATTCCTCAAGACCGCATTTGACATCAAGGATCTAGGTGAACTGAAGTACTTCCTCGGGATTGAGATGTGCAGATCAAAGGAGGGGTTGTTCATGTCCCAAAGAAAATATACTTTGGATATTCTAAAGGAAGCAGGAGATCTTGGAAGAAGACAAGCCAAGACACCACTGGAAGAAGGCTACAAGACACTGCGAGAGGGGGAGTATGAAGATACTCCATTTGAAGATGTCAAGCAATATAGGAGAATTGTTGGAAAGCTGATCTATCTAACCATTACCCGGCCAGATGTTTGTTTTGCAGTAAATCAGGTGAGCCAGCACATGCAAAATCCCAAGGTTCATCACTGGAACATGGTGGAGAGAATCCTAAGATACTTAAGGGTGGCTCCGGGTCAAGGCGTATGGATGGATTGCAACAGAAACACTGAGGTTGTTGGATACTGTGATGCAGATTGGGCTGGAGACAGAACAGACAGAAGATCAACTACCGGCTATTGCACATTCATTGGAGGAAATTTGGTTACATGGAAGAGTAAGAAACAGAAGGTTGTGTCTTGCTCAAGTGCAGAAGCAGAGTACAGATCAATGAGGAAATTAACCAGTGAACTCATCTGGATAAAGAGTCTTCTAGGCGACTTGAGGATTGAGATCACCAACCCCATGACCATGCATTGTGACAACCAAGCCGCAATACACATTGCGTCCAATTCAGTCTTCCATGAGAGGACAAAACACATAGAAGTAGACTGCCACAAGGTAAGACAAGCAGTAGAGCAGCAAATGATCCTCCCATGCTACACAAGGAGTGAAGATCAACTGGCGGACATCTTCACCAAGGCGGCCAGCAGCAAAGTTTGTGAGTCCATTCTTCCAAGACTAGGACTCATAAACCTTCCATGTCAGTGATCCCCTCACCATGGAGTGTTCTACTCTTTTTCCTTTGCTTGGTTTTTATCCCAAGTGGTTTTTCCAAGTAAAGGTTTTAATGAGGGAATACTTCATGGCTTTCCAAGCTTGACTTGTTTCATATGGTCAAGCTTGAGGGGGAGTGTTGACATGAAGAAATCATGGATCCCTAAAACATGGTTCCCAAAATTATGGACCTTGTTTATGGGAGCTCATGAATTCATGGATCCTTAAAACATGGATCCTTAAATCATGGACCTTGTTTATGGGAGTTCATGAATTCATGGACCTTGTTTATGGAAGATGTCTTTTGTATTCTCTATATATTACAATGTATTTGCAAAGAAATGAATCAAGGAAATAAGTTTCTCTCCTTCTTATTCTTATTTGTTCTTGAGTGTTCTTGAGTGTTCTTGAGTGTTCATACTCTTTCTCTTCATAAATCATCAATTCTAACAGGAAGCACCCAAAAAGAACTTTGTTCCTAGCTTTTGCATGTGGTTTATCACTTTCAAGTTGGACGGATTTCTTGCAATGGATGCATCATCCTCTTCTTGCACCACTTGCTCTGCATCCTCCACCACAAGTGGAATCTCTGGTGGTACTGTGACCACCGGAAGTATTACTAGGACTTGAGCCAGCATACCCAAAATGGCTTCAACTCCAACAGAAGCCCCAACAACTCTCGCAGCTGCTGCCGCTGCATTGTTGACATTCGCAACATTCACACCACTTTGGACATCCTCAGTTTCAGCTTCATTCCTGGCAACATTGCTTACAAATGCTTCTCCGGTTTCACTCACAGTTCTTTTCATGTTACGGTTACTCTTGGCCATCTGCATTAAGTTTACAGATAAGTTAGCCATTAACTAACTTAATTCTCATAATCAATTAACATAAGTTATCACGAGATCTGACTTGAAAGGATGGGTTTTTGACCACTAATCCATTATGCTTAGATTGTCCTAGAAACGTTACGCTCAAATATCACTTGAAGGGTTCCAACTAATTTTTTCGTACTAACAGTATGAGTTTTGGTCGACTTCCTCGACCAGACTTAGGTCGTTTCAACTTTTTCTTTACTTAGAATTATTTTCGCATTTATTTCAATTTCAGACAAGTTAATCAAGCCTAATAAGATTTTTTTTTTTTAAATTGAGGTTCGAGTTAACAAATGAGTTTTGAAATAAGCTATTACAAGTTAAACCGTTAGATATATACCCAAATCCAACATCCTTCCTTCCTACCTTGTCCCACAATAATGTTATGTCTTTACCCTTTCGGGCTCCACAAAAAATGCATAAGCAACAATTTTGCTTAGTGGGAGCGGTCATCCCATTAGCCATAGTAAAGCAATCATATTAATTCAGTTCAATAATAAAACATGCTTATCACCTAGTCATATGCTTGATCGACATAACCATTCAAAGACAAAGTGCCAACCTCCGATCCGATCATAGACCGAGAAGGACGAATCATCATAAGGAATCGATAACTCGACTAAGCGAGAATAATGCAAATAATTCGAATTAGATAAGCAGACAGTACATAACAATCCCCTATTAATCAGACTGCGACTCAATACATTAGAGTATTGTCACACATTCACCTTTGTCTTATGGTCGCTATGTTTTAGTTTAATTCTGTCTTCATGACACCTCTTGCGCACCTTTCTTTGAAACTCCAGAACACTCGAACAGTCATAATCACCCAACAGAACACTTGAACAGTCAGAGTCACCCAACATATGATCTATCATACTTAACTTGGACTTGATCTATCCAACGAAATCTCAAAATTTCTCCTTTAATTGAACTTTTCTCTTTATGAGTTTCTATGTGGTTTCACTTTTTTTGTGACATAATGAAGAAAATGAAGAAGAAAGTGATTAAATGAAATAGTTGGGCGGTTTAAGCCCGATAAACTGCCCATAAATCGTTCCCGCTCATTTTACACTTTGCCGAAACTGATAACAGCCACCCCGCGCTTGAAAGCACTCTAGTGCGACTTTTTCTCAAATTTGATCTGAAACCGTTCCCCCCCCCCAATTTTTCTTAAGCGAAAAGTGGAGATCAAGCTGATTATCCAAACCGACAAATCTAACTGCTTTGTCTGAACCAGACAACCTTTTTCCGAATCTAGCCATGTCTTCTGGATCAGCTCATCTCAGTTGACCAACAATCTCAATTGTTTTGTCTGATTTTTGACAATCGTTGTCCAGTCGACCAGCTCAACTACTCCGTCTGAATTCCACAACATTTGTCTAGACCATAGCTGTCCAAAAATTCTGCAATGTCTGAATCAACATCCGATCACTTCCGAAATTCACATATATGAATACTTAGCCATAATGACCAACTGACCGAGCTTAGAATGACTCAAAAACATATCAGATCTTTGCTTTGTTCAGACTATGTGTTCATCCATTCTGATCCTATCAAACATCGATACAACTCTTCTTCTAATAAAGTCAATCCATTCAACTTTGGCCAGTTCTTTTATCCAACCCGATCAATTAATCTCACAATCTAACCAGTCAGTTATTGAATTCTTTTATCCAACCTGATCAGTTAATCTCACAGTCTAAGCCAGTCAGTTACTGAATCACCCTATCTTCGATCTGTTGAACACAGACATTATACGATTCTTGTTAGGAAGATCATATAAATTTTCCGGGATTACCTTTGATTCATTATGAAATATGCAGATCTATAAAGTCAATCAAAATTTTATCTTTTTATTATGCACTAAAAGCACAACCAGATTTGATTATTCGTGGATCTGTTGCACGTTTTTTCCCCTTTAAGTATCTACTAACATCACACACTGACGAAATTATCAGTTTGAAAACATTTAATTTCATTTTCCAAGAAATCAACATTCTTCAATATGATTAGACGAATGAAATAGTTTAGAAGATTAATATGAAAATAACAGACAGATCAAGATTTGTGGATCACTCAACGGTGTAACAGCAGATGGATCATCCAGAGAAGGTAGGCAGAATAGACGACACATTGGTGAAGCTTTAGGTCATACTGACACGTATCAGTGGCACCTACCAAAGCTTTTAGTCCGTCAATGCAGGTGAATAGTAGAATATTAATCGACCTGCAAGAAATAACGAGAGGGGCCAATTCCCACAATCAGAAAGCTTTCTCTTCATTAAACGGAGCTGAGACCAGTTTACTTTCTTCAACCAGCCGGTGGGTTAGGCCGTTGAAAGTAACCGAGCCAGATTTGCCATGGAACATCTCAGCTCGAGCATAGTTATCAAATTACTTCGATTAAGATTGACAGGAACATATTACACGACCACAGATCAAGTATTCTTTTAAAAGAAAGTTTGGAAGCAGAAGCAATTTTGCTTTTGATTTAGAAAAAAAAACTAGCCAAGCTTGAAGAAATAAAAATAATTGCAGAAAGAGTGGAGAAGATAGGAGGCTCAGCAAAGTAACCTTTGGAAACTTTAGCATCATTCTACTACCACACACATCCACTTTAATGGTGGTGGTGATAGCAGCCGTAAGTCCGGCCTTTTTTTCATCATCGCCACCTTCTTTCACAAGAGATTGCAAAACCACAGAAGACAAAGACTTCAAAATGGGAGAGAAAACTTAAAAATCAATAAATGAGAAACAGATAAGAAGAGACAGAGACGGTCTTCTTACAACGGTTGACAGCTAGAGTTGAAAACCCTAATCGCTCGATGGGTTATATAGGTATTCTGGAGCTGAGCAATCTGTATGAGCCCACTTAATGGGCCTCAAGAAATTTACATGTTTACCTTAATGGACCAAAAGAAAAATCGTTTTTCTGCAAGATTTCAAAAACAAATTTACCTTTAAACTGAAATTAACAATTTAATCTTAACCCACCCAATAGGGATAAGTCACAAACCATCTAACAACAGTATCCGGTTTATCTCTTTAATCACCAGACATTCATTCTAGGGTTCTTCTCTTCTCTTCTCTTCCTTTCTCCCTCCTCCAAACCTCCCATTATCCTTATCCATTGCTTCTCTCAGCTCAGAAAGCGTAATCATGGACGCCGTGGCAGCGAGTTTGACTCAATCTCCCGCCTTCCTGCGTCGAACTTCCAAAAATGTTACTGGGTCGATTCTCCTGACGGCAAGCTCCCCTGGGTTCATGCGATTCGGCTCCGGACCTCAGTTTCGCCACAGAGTATATCTAACATTTGATGCATATCGAGTTTTCTCATATTCTCCATGAACATTCATTGTCTTCAAAAACATAACTTTTTTTTTTTTTAATTTGAATCCGCTTGCAGCACTGCTCTTGTCTTAAACTCTCGACACCATTGCAAAGCCGAACAGTTTCTCTTAAATCTCGGAGAAGCTTTGTGGTTAAAGCTTCAGCTTCTGGTGATGCATCTGACTCAATCGCACCACTTCAGTTGAAGTCTCCGGTGGGTCAGTTCCTGTCGCAGATACTCGTGAGCCATCCTCATCTTGTCCCAGCCGCTGTTGAACAACAGCTTGAACTGCTTCAGACTGACCGAGAAGCTGAGGAACAGATTAAAGATTCATCATCTGTTCCTGGAACAGACATTGTTCTTTACAGGTTTTGTTTTCTCACATGCCCATCTTATTACCCTTGTGATGGTTTTGTTCTTGAATTAGATTTTTTATGTTCTTGGGTGTTTAGGAGAATAGCTGAGGTTAAGGAGAAAGAGAGAAGAAGGGCTTTGGAAGAGATTTTATATGCTTTAGTTGTTCAGAAGTTCATGGACGCTAATGTTTCACTTGTACCATCAATAACCTCATCATCTACTGGTCGAGTTGATACTTGGCCGGCTCAAGACGGGGAACTCGAGCAACTTCACTCCCCTGAGGTTTATGAGATGATTCAGAATCATCTTTCCATCATTCTTAAAAACCGTGAGGGTGATCTGTCAACTGTAGCACAGATAAGCAAGCTCGGAGTTGGACAAGTATATGCTGCTTCTGTGATGTATGGGTATTTCCTGAAGCGGATCGACCAAAGGTTTCAGCTTGAGAAGACGATGAAGATTCTTCCAGGTGGGTCAGATGAAGGTGAGACTAGCATTGAACAAGCAGGCCGGGAAACAGAGAGAAGCTTCTACCAAGAAGCGGAAGAGACTTATCAAGCTGTATCCTCAAACCAAGAAGTTGGATCATTTGTGGGAGGGATCAATGCCAGTGGCGGTTCTAGCAGCGAAATGAAGCAATCCCGGTTAAAGACATACGTCATGTCCTTTGATGGAGAAACCCTTCAGAGATACGCTACAATAAGATCAAGAGAAGCAGTTGGGATCATCGAGAAGCATACAGAGGCGTTGTTTGGGAGGCCAGAGATTGTGATAACACCGCAAGGCACAATTGATTCGTCCAAGGACGAGCACATAAAGATCAGCTTCAAGGGACTGAAGAGGCTTGTGTTGGAGGCTGTGACCTTTGGTTCGTTTCTCTGGGATGTGGAGAGTCATGTAGATTCAAGGTATCACTTCGTACTGAACTGATATTACCTGTGTGTGTTGGTGATGCTGCAGTACTCAGGGGGGAGGGGGGGGGGTTTCTTTGTAACATATGCATGCACGGACCTACTAGTATTTGTTTCTCTCTAAGATCTGAGATTCATCAATACCTATGTTAAATTGCTGTATCTAGAGGTTTGCTTGCGAAGCTGCTTCCAGTTTCAACATTATTATGGTTTATCGAAAAGAAATTTGAGACTGTTCTTGAAATGATTACTGATATGCAGAGAGGACGATGAATGATATATATAGTTGCAAGATGTTCTTGATACATACTGTTTTCTTCAGGTTCAGTGGTATTGATAGTAAAGAAAATGCAATTATGAGTACTCCTAATATGGTTTTGAGGAACCAACTGTCTATACTGGTGGAGATTACTCTTCCTTGTGTCTCTTCTCTGCTTCTTCCAAAATCTCCAGGTCCTCTGTTGTACTTACAGATATGGTAAATGCACCTGTCAGTGTAAAGAAGAGATAGAAGATATCAGTAAAATCACACGAGGGCTTGTGTGTGTGTATGACTGATAATAGTAGCTGCTGATGTTACCAGTAGAGAAGAATGCCTGAGCGCAGAGAACCACATTCCTCTGACCTTTGTTGATATGTGATTTATTGTAAACACACAAAAACTCGTTAGTAAGCAATCTTTTAGGCATTTCAGAGGAAACTAGGGATGAACAAACTAACTTCTGCATAGCTGTAGTATTTAAGTATCAAATCCACACAGAGCGAATACATAAAATAGATTTGATAATCGACTTAGTTAAACTTGATAATTAATAAGACTTTAAAAATAATTAAATAAAGATAATGTTGGTTTGTAAACAAGTAAGGAAAATAACTATATCTAAGATTTTTAGGTAGTGAATTATAATAGATAGAAGCCAATGGGTTTTCAATTATAGAACACAAATTCAATTAGTAAAGATATTAAGTTATATTATCTTATGGCTAAGCTCAGAGTCTACAACTTTTGTGTGCAAATCCGGAATAACCGTCGATCGATGGTATGCAAACGACATCGATTAATGACTTTCTTAGTCAAACATTAAACGATCAGATTGGATTGGTTCACTTAGAACCACTAAACCATTCTATCGATTGTCCCTAGTAATTTAAGCTCAATAGGATTTATTCTAAGTAACGATCATACTCTCGCAGTGTCAATTATCCTAATATCAGAGTTCTAATTAGCTACTCTAGACCACAAGCAATAAATACAATTATATTGATAGATCTGATAATCACTCTAGCAATTCTATTGTTTGTCTAATCCATCGAAACCTTTAATAAACCTTAAATATAACAAGGTGACTACTAAGACATACCTAAGCAAAACATAATCATAAACATGAAATGTATAAGATAAAAGAAGATGGATAGAAACTGGGGTTCCAATACAAAACTTGAAGAAGTCTTTATCTTCTCCCAAAAAACCTAAACTACTATGATTGTTATGAAAAGTAGCAAAGCTTGAAAAAGTCTCACTTTGCATAAAACACTAGGAAAGACAATATAAACTAGGTAAAACTCGTCCATGGGCAATCTTATAATTTCTGTGACTCGGGCTTCAAGTCGGGTACTTTGTTAATTGGGCTACTGCACGTCGATTGACGACAAGAATGCGTCATCGATCGATACAATACTCTGTCTCGACTCGTACTTTGCTGAATTTGACCAGCTATGGGGTTCCTCTCTCTCCGAGCTCCGAAAAAATCTACAATGCTCCAAAATGTACTTGGATCTAAAACGACTCTAAAACATATTCTAGACACACATAACAAACTCTAAACATGGCCTATAATATGGTCTAAAACATGTAAATATTAGGAGATATCAACTCCCCAGACTTAACCTTTTGCTTGTCCTCAAACGAAACAAGGGTAAACCTGTGGAAGAGTTTTGACAAACAAGGATTCACAATATCTCTAGCATATAATTATAACTTTTACTATGTTGCAACTACATCAAACAAGTGGCAATCTTAGAGAAATTATATATATATTATCCTAGTATAACAACCAAATTCATTGTACCAACAACTTAGCATATACTAACTTGACTCACCCATCTACCAACCTTATTTCTTACATAAAATAAAAGTGCAAGGTTTACTTTGGGAGTATCGATCAGATGACACATGGACTCTTACTTCTGCAAGTATCTGAACATACAAACAATCTTCTATGATCTATTTCTTCTCTCTTTTTCTCTTCTCTGAATATATATATATATATATATATATATATATATATATATAAAGTCCAATGGATCAATAATGTTGATACCGTCCATCTTATTCATTTTTCTTTCTTTTTCTCTTTTTATTTTATTTTATTTTTGACAAAGTGTAGGCGACTAATGGGGTCACATGTAATTTACCTATCCCTCGCTTCCACAGTGTGTGATCATTCCTTTATGAATTAGAATAATGGGGTCACAAGTAATTTACCCACCCCTCTGTATCTTTCAGGAAATCATCTCAATCTTTTATTTTTATCGATGAGAGAGAGAGAGAGAGAAGGGAATCATAAAAACAAAGAATTTTACCTTTCATACTTGCAAGAGGAATCCGATCCAATGTATGCCAAACCCAAAAGCAAGCAAATAAGTCAAATTAGGTTGGAGGTTAGCTTCGGCTCCGTCAAACCTTGTAAGCAAATGTGATATAGTGGCAGAATGATACAATTTGGTATCTCTAGTTCTCTCTGCAATCAACTAATCCAGAATTGTGACATAGAATGGTTAGATAATAAGTAAAAATTAAAATCTGATCATAATCTTTTTCTTGACACAATAAAACTCAATAAAACACATAAGAATAAAACTCCAAAACAGAGAGAAATATTAGTAAACCTCCCCCAAACTTAAATAACATTGTCCCCAGTGTTATCTTGTCTAGGTTAGTTGGGAAAAAAATAAAACATAAGTAAAAGTAATGAGGACAATTAAAAATACCAGACTCTGTTACAAGTGTTGATCGATGGTAATGTTATGATGTCACTGATGTTGATCGGTATCAATCAATGGTTGTGCTCCGTCGTCGACCGATGATGGTTCTTGATCTTCCTACTGTTTTTGTACGGCAAATAAAAAAATACGAAAATTAGTAAAATAAAAAATAAATTAAATATAAAATATACCTAATAGTGGGTTGCCTCCCACTCTGGTCATAGTCTTTAGCTTGATGTTTAGCACTGTTTGGACTAAGATGGAGGTATCACTTATTGGAAAACAAGTGCCTCTTTGCTCATCTAGAACCAGGTACCAACGAAGCTTCTTATACCTTCTTCACCTCTGGTTCTTTGGCTGTCCATGTTCTCCTTAGTGATATCAATTTGACTCATCCTCTCCTGAAGGTTGTCAATGAATTTATGTAACCAACTGATTCTGCTGTTTGTAGGTATGTATATGACATCCAATCTCCTGGAGATATCTTCCATCATCATGTCTTGAGATGCATAAAATCCCTAAAGTTTGTCCTGTAGCAGCTTCTCGGTTACCAGTCTCTGTCAAAATGGTCCGCGTGAAGTGTTGATCGATGGTCGAGCTCGTCAGTCGATCAATGTTGCTTCTTCTGGTTCTTTCTGTTGTTGTTTCTGAACCATCTGAAGAGTAGAGTCTATCTTTTGCTTCATCTAATAGATATCATCAATCCTCTTGTAGTAGTCATCCATCAACATCTCTTGGGCTCTGTAGATGCTATGTACCATGTTGTCAACCTCAACTCGATGTATGTTTCTGTTTCTGGCATGGTCCTATCAAAGTTATATGCATACTCTGGTAAACAAAAATGAGTGTGTCCAATGATGGCTTCTCTCTGAAGAAAATCTTTGATGTCTTCCTCTGACAATTGGTGATTCAGCCATCTATAGCTCGTGCATTGCCATATTTGTCTTTGTAGACGCCATCCTCATCTATTTCTTCCCCATAATAAAATTTCTCTGGATCAAACACTTTAGGTTATGGTCTGTAACTGGTGAAGTCCTCTGTAAGGTGAGTGTCGATCAACAGCAGCAGTGGTGTGTCGATCGATGCTACATTGTTATCTGCACGATTTTCATGTTGCTGTTGACGGAAGAGGTTTCCTGATCCATTGGCCATTGCGAGTATGTCTGTTACATCTTCCTTAGATACATTGAGAATTTGTCCATCCATTGCTTGTGCACGTCCTTCATGATCCCTTATAATTCCAACCTCTGAACTGAGATAGCCATAATCTATTGTGATCTGCTGTGGTGTCTGCCTCAGACTCTGCTTGGTGATGAGTATTGATCGATGCTGAAGGGTGGATGTCGATCAACAATTGGTTGGCATCGTCGACCGATATATTGGGCAGGGTATTGATCGATGCTCCATCATCAGGGTTATTCTCTTTCTCGAAATCGCAGAAACATGTGGCCACAAGTCCTGGTTCATGAACCAAATCAATTAGAGCTGTCTTGGTTCTTGTTTGAACAAGCTCATATAGTGATTTTGATCAATAAGAGATAGATACAACCTGTTTGTCTTCATGTCGCATACTGCTTCTACTGTGGACATGAAAGATCTTCCAAGTAGCGGGGATGAATTCTGCTCCACGTTGACGTCCAAGATATGAAAGTCTACAGGAAATCGGGCATTGCCAATTTGCACTTGCTGGTCTTTGACTATGCCTCTTGAATTAACCTTAGAGCAATCCACAAAAGTGAATGAATCACTAGAAGGCTCCACCTTTAAGCTTAACACCTCTGCCATGGTTCTTGGCATAATGCTTACTGAAGAACCGGTATCGCAGAGTGCATAAGGGTAGTCATGTCCCTTGATGTTGCAGGGTACCACAAACTTCACATGGTCACTTCTCTTCTTCAACTTGACCGTCTGCTTTATCTTTTCTCTAGATGATTGAACATTCTTTCAATTTCCTCATTAGTGTCCTTGGTTTCTCTGAAAAAACATCCACAATCTGTGAGTGTAATAAGCTTCCCTTCTAAGATACTTCGGGACTTTGTTCTTTCCTCTAGAATGTCCATCCATAGCTTCCTCAATTACCATAGGGACTAGTTTATCTGTCTGTCTGGACTTAGGTAGGCTGGGTTTTTATTGTCTATTAGCATATAAAAGACTCACGTCTATGCTTGGATATTAATATCCTTTCGTACTGAACTGCCGTCGATCGATGGTAGGGTCCATCTGTCGATCAATGTCCATCTCTTCACACAATTCCATGGATTCTTCAGGTATTGTCGATCGATGGTTAACTTCATATGTCTATCGATAGTCGTTCGAACAAGGCAGAGGATTCTCACGAGTTTCTTCCTCCTGGTGCTTAACTTCTACCATAACTTGCCAAAAATCATCATCTATGGCGGCATTGGCGTGGTGCTTCTGTCCAGCCTCAATATTTTCCTTGGTCAAGGCTTCTTGTCTCCTCACAGCTTCACTGGTCTGAACAAATTGATTCTCTAGCTTCTTCACATGGGTGTTGAGAGCTTCAAAATTTTTATAGAGGTTGGCATATACATCATCAATCTTTCCATTGAAATCCACTGTCATCTTCTGTTGTCCCTCCAGAACCTTGTTAATCATGGCTTTAATCTTGTTCTCTCGGGTATCTGATGGGGTGTTCTGATACTATGAGGCTCTATAGGTTCTGTTGTTGCTGTAGGGTCTCTGCTGCTGTGATCCTTCATTGTAGCTACTCCTCTTACCAGTGCCATAAGAGTTTCTGGTGCTCTGGTTCCCATATCTCTGGAATCCATTTCCACCAACAAAGTTCACATCCCCTTCCTCACCTTCCTCATTGTCAGATTCTATTGCTTCTACAATTTCTGCGAAGCTAACTTGCTTCTTCAGAAACCTCTGAAGAGATAGAGAGAGAGAGAGAGACACACACAAAGAGAGAGGGAGAGAGAGATCTATACAACTTTACAATGAGATCCATACTATTTTAGTTGCTAACTTAGAACTTGTAAGGGATATGTAGTCATTAAAGTTAGTAGTGTCATTAGTCATAGATACACCTAATGTAATCTCAGTATATATATATATATTATAATCTCCTACATAATAGAATCATTCAGCATTCCATAATATGGTATTAGAGCTTTAACGATACCTAAAAACCTAAAAATCAATTTTTTTAAGCCGCCACTCATCTTCTTCCTCATTGGCTATGTCTATTGTTGGGGTCAAAAACGGTACTCTCGGAATCAGAATCTAAAAATCGTGTTTCTATACGAATGAAGTCTCGAAACCGTCTCAACGAAAGCCTCCGGGCCAGAAACTCGAAAGGAAGAAACACAGACTGACCAAATCACCATACGGGCGAGTTGGAGAGCAAGGACCGACCAACTCGCCCTTATGGCGAGTTGGACGGCTCAGACCGACCAACTCGCCCGTATGGCGAGTTGGACAGCAAGGACCGACCAACTCGCCCGTATGGCGAGTTGGACGGCACAGACCGACCAACTCGCCATACGAGCGAGTTGGGTGGCACAAGCAATCCGATTCGCTCGTTTGGCAAGTCAGATTAATCAATCCATTTTCACGCCATCCTCGTTAACTCCCTCTCTCGACAATTGATCAAACTTATCCTTTTCTGTCTCGATCAGGATTGACATTGGACTTTACCAAGAACTCGTTTTCTCGAGAAAGGATCGTGCAAATCGTATGAGACGGTAACGGTTAACTAAAACACCTATAGTCATACACCCCATATGAAAGGTCCTAACTCTCGGACAATGTCGTTTTAGCAATGGTATTTCGATAAAATCGTAGAAACGTCTAAGTCAGAAAATGGCCCGATGAGGTCTAAAGCTCGGCCAAAGGCCCACTCGCAATTTTATCTGAAGTCAAGCCCAAACTTTGTGACAGTTTATCTTTTATTTTTCAGGAAGGGATAAATGTTAAGTTTCCGAAGACAATCTTCAAGATCGAGGAAAAAAGGAATATTTCCGCGAAGCGATAAATTCGACCATGGGTAGAAGGAGAAAGAGAAAACCGCCTCTAGAGGAGTATAGAAGGACTTCAAGGGTGATGATGCAGAAGACACACGAAAATCTTCACTCAGAGCAAACATAGCTTAGCACTTAGACCATTTAGGCAACTTTCCGTTTTTGTTATTTGAGCTGCAAATCAACTAGGATTTTGCAGTCTTAGGTTATTAAAACAAAGGAACTCGCCGACAGCTCTCATGGAGGCTCCTATCCTGTTGTAAACGCTCATATGCAAATTCAGAATAAGACATCTATTTGCTTTCTTTTCGATTCGTACTTTGCTTTTCGATATTTACTTTGCATTCTGACTGATTGGCGTGTGGTTTAGCAGATATACGAGATCTCTGGGAAACTGGGGCTTACCTTGCGTTCCTAATTCAAGAGAAATTGGCGGTGCGAATTTTGGTTCCCACAGTTTGGCGCTGGAAGGAGGAGTCCTCAGATTATCTAACTTGAAAAGCCACCAAACGCCTGAGACATAGTATGCCTAACGAAACGGACCGCTGTGTCATCTCTTTCAAGGAAAGAGCAACGAACGACCCAGTCAAAAACTCTCAACGATCTCTTTGTCATTGAGCTGACGGTCTAGAATATCGATGTCGCAAGGATATTAGTCGACACCGGAAGCTCGACCAACATGATCTTCAAAGACACGCTCGAACGAATGGGAGTCGACTTATCCGGAATCGCAGAAGATCCAAACCCGGTAGTAGGGCTCTTAGGGGAAGCTACCATGTCTCTCAGCACGATCGATCTCTCCATGAAAGCTGGTAACGTGTCGAAAATTGTGGAGTTTCTGGTCATCGATCGACCCACATCCTACAACGCAATCGTAGGTACTCCATGGTTGAACTCAATGCAAGCAATCCCGTCGGCGTACCATATGTGCCTCAAGTTCCCAACCCCTCACGGAATCGAGACCATCTGGGGAGATCGCAGGATCTCGCGAGTTTGCTTCGCTGCAGAGTTGAAACAGAAGAGTCTGTCAGCTGAATTTCCTCATAAAAAGAAAAGAAATTGTCTGCCGTTGACAGCGCTCCAGAACAGGACGGTACTGAAATTTTTTGGCAGTCGCGAGCAGCTGAAGCTTTGGATGGGAAACGAGAACCAACCTGCGAGCCCGTTGTCTCAGTATGTCTAGACGAAGCATTCCTCGATCATTGTGTGGAGATCAGTGCAAACCTGAGCGAATCTCTGAAAATCGAGTTTGTAGTTTGTCTGAAGGAGAACTCGCACACGTTCGCATGGACCGTAGAAGATATGCCAGGGATCGATATCAATGTCACATGTCACCAGCTCAACGATGATCCGACGTTCAAGCCCGTCAAACAAAAGAGACAAAATTGGGACCAGAACACACTGAAGCGGTCAACGTCGAGGTTGAAAAATCCTCAAAGTTGGGTTCATAACAGAGGTCAAGTATCCCGATTGGCTCGCTAACCCAATAGTTGTTAAAAAAAAAGAACGGGAAATGGAGAGTATGTGTCGATTTCACCGATCTCAATAAAGCATGCCCGAGGATAGCTTCCCTCTGCCACATATCGACCGCTTAGTCGAAGCGACAACAAGGAACAAACTCATGTCCTTTACGGAAGCCTTCTCTGGATATAATCAGATTAGAATGAATCCCGACGATCAAGAGAAGACCGCTTTCATACCGCGACACTTACTGCTACAAGGTAATGCCATTCGGTCTCCAGAATGCTGGCGCGACTTATCAATGGCTCGTTAACCGTATGTTCTCAGAACATCTTGAAAAACAATGGAGGTTTAAATCAACGGTATGCTCGTAAAATCTCTCAAAGAACAAGACCATATCGCCCACCTTCGAGAATGCTTTGAAAGGCTAAAACTCCACAATATGAAACTAAATCCCAAAAAATGCATGTTTGCAGTGGCATCGGGAGAGTTCCTAGGTTACCTCTTGACCTACCGTGGGATCGAAGCTAACCCAAAAAAATTCACCGTTGATCAAAATGGCCTCTCCGAAAACAAAACAAGAGGTACAGAGATTGACCGGTAGGGTGGCAGCACTAAACAGATTTATCTCATGATCAACCGGACAAATGTTTGCCTTTTTACAACACGCTGAAGGGGAACAAGAGATTCGAATGGTCTGAGGAATGCGAAAAGGCCTTCTAACAGCTGAAACATTACTTGGCCACTCCCTCGGTACTCGCGAAACCGGTAGAAGGTGAACCAATCCTCATGTACATAGCAATATCAACCACGACAGTAAGCAGCGTCCTTATCCTAGAAGAACGCGGCGAACAAAAACCCATTTTCTACGTAAGCAAAACTTTGCTTGACGCAGAGACACGCTATCCGATGATGGAAACACTGGAACTTGCGGTTGTAATGTCAGCACGAAATCTGAGGCCGTACTTCCAGTCCCATACGATCGCAGTGCTCACATTATTTCCATTGTGGGCTATCTTGCATAGTCCCAGTCAATCCGGGAGATTGGCAAAATGGGCAATCAAACTAAGCGAGTACAACATCGAGTACCGACCAAAAACCTGCGCAAAATCACAAGTACTCGCTGTTTTCCCAGTGGAACTCCCTGCGGGGTCCACAACCAGTCAAGAACCCGACTCGACCTGGACCCTCCACGTCGACGGATCCTCATCCAAGCAGGGTTCCGGGATTGGAATCCGACTCACATCACCAATAGGGGAAGTACTGGAACAATCATTCTGGCTAATTTTCCACGCCAAAACAACGAAGCAGAATACGAAGCTCTGATCTCAGGACTAAGATTGGCACACGGTTTAAAAATACACAACGTTCACGCATATTGTGACTCCCAACTTGTGGCAAGCCAATACAGCGGAGAATACAAAGGAAGAGACGAAAGAATGGACGCTTACTTAAAATTCGTTCAAGATTTAGCCCATAGCTTCGAACAGTTTGCACTTACCCGGGTCCCGAGAGCCGAGAACGCTCAGGCCGACGCCCTAGCCGCCTTAGCATCAAGTTCGGACCCAGGGGTAAGCAGGGTGATTCCCGTAGAAATTATAGAACATCCTAGATTTGGACAACCCGTTGTCATAAACTTAATCGACTCCCCCGACGGTGATACCGACGAAGTCGACGACCAAGCCATGCAAGAGTCCAGGCGGATAGAATACGGATTCAACTAGCCTTGGACGAAGACGATCCTTGCGTATATTTCCAATGGAAAACTCCTGGCAGAAAAATGGGCTGCCTGAAAAATTAAAACCCAAGCCGCGCGATACGTCTTAGTTGATGGGGGACTATACATGTGGAGATTTTCATGGCCACTCATGACCTGCATAGAAGGAGAAAAGGCACGAAAGATAATGGAAGAGGTCCATTCTGGGTCTTGTGGAAATCACTCTGGCGGAAGGTCTCTCGAAGTCAAAATAAAACGCCACGGACACTACTGGCCAACAATGATCAAAGATTGCGAGAACTTTGCGCGGAAATGCGAAAAGTGCCAAGGCATGCCCCAACTATCCATCAACTAGCAGACGTCCTCTAGTTGATCTCAGCACCATACCCATTTATGCGTTGGTCTATGGATATAGTCGGACCCATGCATAGATCGAAACAAAAAAGATTCTTGCTGGTCTTGACGGATTTGTTCTCAAAACGGATGGAAGCAAACTCATACACAAGAATTAAGGACACCCAAGTCGAAAGCTTCGTATGGAAGACATTGTTTTCAGGAGTTTACCGGAGTACGCAGAAGGTTACTCCCATAACAAGAAGAGTCAAATAATTTGATGCTGCTCGACGAGATCGACTTGATCAACGAACGCCGGGATCATGTCCTTATACGAATACAAAATTATCAACAGGCGGCCGGAAAGTTCTATAAAGCTAACGTACGAAGCCGCAGATTTAAAGAAGGTGACCTAGTCCTTCGGAAAGTTTTCCAGAACACCACCGATTGGAACGCTAGGAAACTCAGAGCAAACTGGGAAGGACCCTACAAAATAATAAAAGTCGTACAACCAGGCTCGTATGAAATCGCGAATATGCAGGACATAAAAATTCCGAGAACTTGGAATGCGATGCACCTCAAGAAGTACTACCACTAAAACAATGTTTAGAGCTAAACTATGAGACGACTTGATCCCCGAAAAGGGTACATAGGCAGTTCATCGCAAGATGAGCCCAACTGTCCCCCCTCATTAAAAAGGGGGGGGGAGTGGGTACGTATACGTATACTCGTATACTCCCAAAGACTCAAAACTATTCATTCTCAGATTCAATATTTTCGAATCCAGAATTTGGAAAAACTCCCACAATTACGCAACTGGCTCCACAAAATCAATGCAAAAATTCAGTCTTCTACGTAGCGAGACGTCGCTAACGCTCAAAGGACTCCTTTCTGTGTCGAAAAAACTTCCCGAAACAAAATACTGACACTAAAAATAGTCCACCTACGACTATAAAACACACACACCTTCTTAACACGTATCCTTCGCGAAGAATCAAAAACAATAACATCCACCAATAAGTTTGTTGCTGATCACAACAAACTCTTAACGTCCTAAACAAACTAAGCCATCTCGTAGAGATAGCTCTCGTACACCCGACACAAGGGTAATAGCGCTATAGAAGAAATTCAAAAATTTGGTCAGCACGTTCGGGAGACTTCAAAATTGTCCCCGAAGAGGTGCTCGATTCCTACAATACGAGTCACCTAAGCAGAGAACATATCGCGGATTCTAAAGCGGTATGGAATCATGTCGAAAGCGATACGGGAAGCATAAGACGGAGTAGTCCCCGCGCCCCCTAAAACCATGATTAGACGTAGGTCTTTCCCTAAACCCAATACACTGGTCTCTAACGTCTCAAGGCATGATATCAAAAAGATACGAGATCCTAAAAGCATATCTCTTCGCCCATATCTAATCTCTCTCGGAACTTTGGAAAACTTTTCAAACATCCCGAACGAGGAACGAATAGGACGATCAGAAAAAGAGTTGAGAGAGATTACAACTCGTATCCTCCTCTCCATACTTGAAGTCTAAATCTCTTCTCCCATAACAATACTCGATAAAACCTTGGATAACAAGGATTTTAAAAGAGAAGTCGCAGAAGCGACTGGGATTCCCAGTCCCAAGATAAAAACTCGGCCACACTCGGCCAGATAAAAACACAAACATATGACATTAAAATAAACAGTCTCATACGAGACTGCGAACGCAATCGTCCCTCGCACACGGAGCCTCAACTTCACCAATCACCCCTTCCGAACTCGGAATCGCATCGCCTGCACCTTCCTCGGCTATAGGATCGTGACCGTCGGCGCCACCCGAGCAATGTGGGAGGATACATTCAGATTTCAGGCCTGCGAGGATTAGGTCGAAGTCCGCATCCGCTAACTCCGCTAACTCCGCTCTGCGAGTGGAAATCTTGGCATTCTTAGATTGCAGGGACGGAGGCGCATCACCATGAAACAACTTGACCTGCTGCATCCCTCCCTCAATGTTCGCCAGGGCCATGTCCCTAACATGGAAAACCGCCAACGAATCAAGGGAGTCGGCAATCCTCGCCAGACGGGTCCAAAACTCGGGACGAATGATCTCTTGGGCCTCGTCGACCAAACCAACTGATGATTCTTCCCCACTCTTGATCTTACGCTTTAGTTGGCGCAATTCCGAAGATTTATTTATCTTTACCTCTTTCGCTTTAAGTAACGAGCTAGCAGTTTTCCCAAGATCCCACTCTAGCTCACCAATCCGAGACTTGAACTGGGCTACCTCAAGGGAATGGGCATCCTCGATAACCGTCAACCTCCCGTCAAACTACAACGATTTCTCTCGGGATTCCACCAATTACTTAGAAAGACGGCCGGCCTCTGACCCACAGTCACTGATCATCCCATCGATCAACGAGACAAACTGAGAACAAGAGAAAAGAGGCGGTCAAGAATTAGTCGATGCACAGAAAAGGAAGAAGATTTTTCCAAACTATACCTTAACACGATGTCTGGACACCATCGCGGGCAGAGAGTCAGTCTCAGGCTACTTGGTGTACCTCCTCTTCTTAGGCGCATCTAGATTAACGCAAGGTCTCTTACAAACCTTTGTCGTAGGAGCATGAGTCGTGCTAGGCGTAGACAACCCTAAGACGATCGTCTTCTTGACTGGAGGAGGAGGCATCGATTCCTGAGCTGCATCCACATCAACGACCTGAGCCGGGGTCGTAGAGGAACCCAATGGATGAAACTCGGATGCCGGTGCATGCGCAGCGATCTCCCCTCCGGTCAGAACAGCATCGCCCATAGGGGAAACCTCGGGTGTCAAGGTGCCGGCCGGAGCTACAGATCTTGGAGGCGTGACACGTGCATGGTTTACCGCCTCCTCGTCCTCACGACGGGCTAACTCGCTCTAGAAGGAAAGAAATTCCGTAATATGAGCCGGAATGGCTCCAGCGTTAGGAAGATCCAGAGGACTCGCACCAGCAGCATTGCTCATCTCGACATCACCACTCCTCTGAAAGTTGCTGAAAGAAGACATTTCGACAGAAGGAAAATTTTCTAAAAAGCAAAGAAAACTTGAGAAAATTAGAGAATGTGGAGAAAATGAGAAGTGGGAGGCTATATTTATAGAAGAAACAAAGGCTTAAGGATCTTCCGCATTAAAATAATCGGAAAAAACTTTTTGAGAAAAACCAAATTTTACCGCAGATTCCGATTACACACCCTCTCTCGCCCGCAAGAATCGTTCCTGAAACTTGCGAGCTGGAGGGCTAACTGTTGGAGTCAAAAATGGTACTCTTGAAATTAAATTCTAAAAATTGTCGTTCTATACGAATACAGTCTCGAAACCGTCTCAACGAAAGTCTCCAGGCCAGAAACTCAAAAGGAAGAAACACAGACAGACCAACTCACCCGTATGGCGAGTTGGACGGCTCGGATTGAACAACTCGCCCTACGGGAGAGTTGGTCGGCAAGGACCGTCCAACTCGCTCGTATGGCGAGTTGGATGGCAAGGACAGACCAACTCGCCCATATGGCGAGTTGGGTGGCACGAGCAATCCGATTCGCTCATTCGGAAAGTCGGATCAATCAATCCATTTTCACCTTGTCTTCGTTAACCCCCTCTCTCGATACTTGATCGAACTTATCTTTGTTTCATGTCAATCAGGATTGACATTGGAACTTTACCGAAAGAACTTGTTTTCTTGAGAAATGGTCGGGTAAATCGTATGAGATGGTAACTGTTAACTAAAAAACCTAGAGTCATACGCCCCATCCGAAAGATCCTAACTCTCGAACAACGTCGTTTTAGTAATGCTATTTCGATAAAATCGTAGAAACTCCTAAGTCAGAAAACGGCCCGATGAGGTCCAAAGGTCGACCAAAGGCCCACTCACGATTTTATCCAAAGTCAAGCCCATACTTTGTTACGGTTTGTCTTTTATTTTGCAGGAAGGGATAAATGTTAAATTCAGAAGATAAATGTCAAGATCGGAGGATAAATGTTAAGTTTCTGAAGACAATCTTGAAGATCGAGGAAAAAAGGAATATTTCCGCGAAGCGATAAATTCGACCAAGGGCAGAAGGGGAAAGAGCAAACCGCTTCTAGAGGAGTATGTAAGGACTTCAAGGGTGATGATGCAGAGAACACACGAAAATCTCCACTCAGAGAAAACATAGCTTAGCACTTAGAGCATGATCAACCATAGCACCCCATTTGGGGTGCTTATTTTTTTTCTTTTTTTTTGACTTTAAAAAAAAAAAGGAACCAATCGCGGGCCGCCATATGTCAGTGTGGCCCGCGAATAGTGCAAGAGCTGGTGCTTATTTAAGCACTTTAGGAAGTGGTGCTTAGGGGGTGCTTAGAGTTTTGGTGGGCCCCACACGCTAAGCACCCCTCTAAGCACCCCCCTTAATGGTTCCCTAATATCCTCAATGTTAACATGGGCATTGTAACAAAGCTCATTCCTTCCAACTACTTGATGTGGAATCGTACTGTGCACGCTCTGTTCGACGGGTATGATCATGCTGGTTATCTCGATGAGACCAACTGTGCTCCGGATGAAACAGTAACGACAAATGGTGTCATATCGGTGAATCCGACTTTCACCCTCCAAAGACAAGACAAGCAGATATATAGTCTCTTCTACGCACTATCTCTGTCTCTGTCCAACCCTTGCTCTCCAAGGCAACTACCTTTGCTCATATCTGGACAACTCTAGCTGAGACTTAAGCTAAACCAAGTCGTGCGCATGTCAAGCAGTTAATCAACAACTCGACAACTTGAACAAGGGAGCCAAACTCATTGGCGAGTAAGTTCAAGGCTTCACGACTCGATTCAATTGTCTCGCCTTACTTGGAAAACTAATCGAGCATGAAGACCAAATTGATTACATTGTTAATCGTCTATCTGAGGAGTATAAAACCATCTTGGATCAAATCGATTCTCGCGATCATGCTCCCACCATCACTGAAGTTCATGAAAAATTCATCAATTATGAACTCAAACTTCAAGCTCAAGTGGTTACCACAGCTTCACTTCCGATTACAATCAATGATGCTACCTACAACCGACCCTCGGGTCAGCAGAACAACAACACCAACAACCCTCGCAACTTCCGCAACAACAACAAAAATTTCCGTACTGATCAAAATTGGCAGCAACATCAGAATTTCACCCCCAAGAACAACTCTCAACATAGTTCAGGCCGTGGATATCAGGGTCGTTGTTAGTTATGTGGAGTTTAGGGACACAAACGTAGGTGCTCTCAACTTGGTTACACCGGTTCCTTTCAAGCGTCTCAGCACACACCATGGCAACCGCGAGCGAATGTAGCCAATGCTCCAGCTTACAACGCTGCGAACTGGATCCTCGACGGTGGTGCTACACACTACTTCACTACTGATCTTGACTACCTCTCACTCCATCAACAATACAATGGAGGCGAAGAAGTTCAGATTGCATATGGCTCTGGTTTGCAAATTTGTCACACTGGTTCTACTTTACTACCTGCATCATCTCCCAATCTATCTCTAAAATATGTTCTATATGTGCCTGATCTTAAAAAGAATCTCATATTGGTTTATTGCATGTGCAACTCTAATTGTATTTCCGTTGAATTCTTTCATGCACATTTTCAGGTGAAAGATCTCAACACGGGGGGCAAGTTACTCAAAGGAAGAACTAGAAATGAGCTATATGAGT
Organism: Moricandia arvensis; assembly: GCA_905132765.1. Taxonomy (NCBI): domain Eukaryota; kingdom Viridiplantae; phylum Streptophyta; class Magnoliopsida; order Brassicales; family Brassicaceae; genus Moricandia; species Moricandia arvensis. The sequence continues at coordinate 427,797 of CAJHQP010000025.1, read as the reverse complement.
GGCCGGTTTCATCATCATCCATCACGACATCATTCGCTTCACCTTCACCAAAGACCCGACCTCTCTTTGTGGAAATTTTGGCTTGGACATCCGTCTTTATCAGTTTTGAAATCAGTTGTTTCTCGTTTCTCATTACCTGTCTCAAACTCTCTTCAAAAACAGTTTCACTGTTCGATTGTTTCATCAATAAGAGTCACAAGTTGCCATTCTATACAAACACTATTGTCTCTCAACACCCACTTGAGTATCTCTATAGTGATGTTTGGATGTCTCCCATTACATCAGTTGATGATTACATATACTACTTGGCCATTGTCAATCACTATACACGCTACACATGTATCTATTATTTAAAAAGAAATTCTCAAGTTCTTGAAGTGTTCAAGGCATTTGTGTCATTGACTGAGAACAAGATTAATAAAAGGATACAAAGTCTATATTTAGATAATGGTGGAGAATTCATTGCGCTCCAACAATTTCTCTGCGACAAAGGCATTTCACATCTCACAATGCCTCCTCATACACCCGAACACAATGGTGTTGAAGAACATAAGCATAGGCATATCGTTGAGACATGTCTTTCTTTGCTAAGTCACGCAGCCGCTCCTAAGTCATATTGGACATGTGCATTCGCTACCTCCGTGTATCTCATCAACAAAATGCCAACTGATGTCTTGGATTCTATGTCCCCATATGCGAAACTGTTTACTCAATCACCAAATTATCAGAAGTTGAGAGTGTTTGATGTTTGTGTTACCCATGGCTAAGACCCTACACAATGAATAAGCTAGAAGTAAGGTCATCATCATGTGTGTTGCTTGGATATTCACTGATGCAAAGTGCCTATATATGCTTGGAGAGAACCTTAGGGAGAATATATACATCTCGACATGTCCAGTTCATTTAAAAAAGGTTTCCATATCACATGCAATCAAGTGCAACTGAGGAAACATAGACAGAGAATCAGAACATGGATGCCACACCAACTCATATAGCTCATTTTTCGCTGGCCCCACGGTCTATGATTCCTCACGAATAGTCATCATCTTCGACGCCTCTGCCACAATCGTCATCAATTCTGCTCCTCCAAACCCTTCACATGACTACGATAACTCAGTTACATCTCAGTCCCAAAAACCATCCACCTCATATCATCACAACCCTCCACCAAATCCACTCCCGTCCCTCCCTACATCAACCTTTTCATCGCCATCAAATACCGAACCTCATGAACCACAAACCAACTCCCCACCTATACCTGAACCACAAAATGCTCACCCAATGAGGACCAGATCGAATAACCAAATCAGTAAGCCCAAACAAAAGTTTAACCTTACCATCACCGCCACAAAAACAGTTCCACTGATACTGACGACTGTGGCACAAGCTCTAAAGGATCCCAACTTGAGAAAAGCTATGACTGATGAGATGAATACAAAGCTACGCCATCGAATTTTGGGAATTTACAGAACTGAATCAGGCTCAGAATGTGATATCGTGTAAGTGGATCTTCACCCTAAAATATCGCCCTGATGGCTCCATTGAACGATACAAGGCCAGAATTGATGCTCGCGGTTTCAACCAGCAATATGGGCTTGACTATTCAGAAAGGTTTAGTCCCGTCATTAATTCCACGACGATAAGACTTGTCCTTGACTTCGCTGCGAAGAGAAACTGCAGTATTCATCAATTAGACATAAACAATGCCTTTCTTCAAGGCACACACAATGAAGAGGTATTTGTCTCTCAACCTCTTGGGTTTGTTGATCTTGATCATCCTCATCATGTCTGCAGACTGAATAAGACGCTATACAGCCTTAAGCAAGCTCCTCAAGCATGGTACAATGAACTCAGAAACTACTTGCTCGTTGCTGGTTTTGAAAATTCTTTTGCAGACACGTCATTATTTATCTACTGCAGTGGAGGAAAATATGTTTATGTCCTCGTATCCGTCGATGACATTATAATTGCTGGTGATCCTCAACTTGTTCAGTCCTTGAACACCTCTCTCGCCGCAAGGTTATCTCTAAAGGATTTGGGTGCCTTAAGCTATTTCTTAGGTATTGAAGCAACTCTAATTCCTATAGGTCTACACTTGATGAAACAAAATTACATCTCAGACCTTCTCAGCAAACAAAATATTTTAAAGGCAAAACCAGTCTCCATGCAGATGCAGTCTCCGCCTCGAATATCAGCAAGATCAGGAACCCCTCTCTGTTATGCGAAATATTACAGAACAGTCTTGGGAAGTCTTCTGTACCTCTCCTTCATCAGGCTGGTATATCTTTCGATGTCAACATACTTTCTCAGTATATGAATTAACCGACAGACCTACATCAACAAGCTGCCAAATGCATATCAAGATATCTTTCAGGAACTCTCTCACATGGCATCTTTCTCCGAGCCGACACACCACTCACTATACACGCTACTTCGACGCTTGATGGGCATGTGATGATGATGATGATTTTATCTCTTCAAATGCGTACATCATCTACAGAAGCAGCAGTCCCATCTCATGGTATTCTCAAAAATAGAAAAGTGTAGCTCGTTCTTCCATGGAACCTGAGTACTGGGCTGTTGCAAATACGGCTTCAGAATTACGTTTGTCTCTGCTTTCTGAAATGAGCATCCAAGTCTCTTCTGCTCTGGTTGTATAACTGTGATAATGTGGGTGCAACCTACCTATGCTCTAACTCAGTCTTTCATTCAAGGATGAAACATTTAGCTCTTGATTATCATTTCATATGTGGAACATTCAGTCTTGAGCTCTGTGGGTCTCTCACATCTCCACACAAGATCAGCTAGCTGACACTCTTACAAAACAACTTCTACCGCCAAGGTTCAAGGAGATCAGAAGATTGGAGTCACTCAACTGCCTCCATCTTGAGGGAGGGTGTAAAGGATATGTAGTCATTAAGGTTAATAGTGTTATTAGTCATAGCTATACCTAATGTAATCTCAGTATAAATATTGTAATCTCTCACATAATAGAATCATTCAGTATTCCATAATAGACTTAAGATGTAGAAACAAAAGAGTAGGGTGCTAATGTTGGTGATAAGCTTACAACTTTGCAAGTGCAACTTCCAGATTTTTCGTAGCGATAACGCTCACTAGTAGTGCATACTTGTAGGAGATGGATTACATCCCCTTACAAGGCCCACAAAATAGTTGGTCTGGCCCATCGAATTCTGAGTGACTTGACTCGACTCGTGGCTCGAAACACGTGACTCGCACATGTCTCGCTCCAGACTACTTTTATCCATCACAACATGCTTTAGTCGGCTTCCTGGAGCGACTAAAAAGCTACCCGTCAGACGGCGTGGTCAGCCGGCCCATACGAGCAAGGCCCATTAAGGCAAAATGACTTAGGGCATCCTCACGGGAAGACACTTATATAAAGGAAGAAAGGGACAAAGAAAGAGGGAGATAGACACTCACACATCACTGGCGGCTAAAATTAGGGTTCACGTCTTATTCACGCCGATTTGTACTCTCCGGAAAGCTATATAAGCACCATTTAGTTTTCTTGTATGATATTTTCTCTTGATATAAAACGAACAAACACTTTTCTGACCTAGCAAAAATGTCTTTAGAACGACCCACCAACGAGTTTCGTCCCTTTTCTGGAAATCGACCGAACTCGGTTCAAACAGTTGGCGCCCACCGTGGGGTATACTGAAGTAACATTATAAGTATGACTGACGATTCTACCACTTCCGACGAAAGACCGGAGCCTACTCCCGCTGCCGTGATACCATCTAAGACGGAGTTCTTGGATACCGTCATGGCACGTCTCTTGCAGCAAGAAGAAGTTCAGAAAGCCACTAATGCGCAGCTCGCTGCCATTTCCGCCGCCCTCGCCGGTCCAGTGAGTAACCCAACAACCGTCTGTAGAAGGCTCTTTAACAGGGACACCGCCCAACAAGATGCGTCTGCGGCCGAAGACCCCTCACATGCAGCAGGCGACGCGGCCGCTCAGCTCCCACGCGCCCTCCAGACCAACAATAGCTCGGATCTACAAACATTTCAAGAAATAGCGGAGCTAAAACAGTCGCTCATGAACATCAACTCTAAAATACACCTCGTAACGAGCTCTGCACCATAAATCGACAAATTCCTCGATGCGACACTCTGAACCCCTTTTTCGGCAAGAATCAGCGACATGCACCTCTTCCCTACGGAGAAAATCCGTCTGTCGACCTTCCGCCCTAGCACCCGCAAATTTCTCCAACACAGAAAACGACGCTGGATCTTGCCTGATCTTCGTCAAAAGTCTTGACAGACCGGCCCTCAACTGGTTCTCTCGGCTTCCCGACAATTCTATCGACAGCTTCCACGACCTGTCAACTGCGTTCTTGAAACATTATATCATGTTTACTAGTCAAGGGGCAACCACTTCAGACTTGTGGAAATTTTCCCAAGCACCGGGATAGGCGCTATGAGATTTTATGGAAAAGTTCAAGCATGTAGTCTCAAAGGTGAACGTTCTCGACGCATCGCCATTGATGATGTAGCATCCCAAATCCTGAATAAGGATCATGTGACCGACCATGGTTTGAGGAAACGAGTTGAAGATCACTTTGATCAAGAGTCAGGCGTTCCATGGTCAGGTTGGGTTAAATTTATAAGGACTTAACCAAATGAGAGGGAAATACACGAGTTAAAGGAGCTAGACGAGTGTTTTGGCAGCTGGACGAAGTGTATGGCTAGCTTGACCAGCTAAACGTAGCTCGACCAAGATCAGTCTATTCAGCCTTACTTAGGTCAGCTCATTCAGCTGAGCTACCAGCTCACTCAGCTGGACCAGCTGGGGATCAGATAAACTCAGCTCGACGAAGTGTTCGGTTATTGGGCAGTTGGTCCAGGTCCGGGCCATTGGTGGGCCGGGTGGTCCAGCCATGGGGGCTAGGGCCTGGTGGACCCTTGGGTAAGGCCATGGGCTAAGTGTAATTCCCTTGTTTCGAGGACCAAAGCTGGGACGATCCAAGGACTGACTGGTTCGACTGTGAGACTTACTAGATGGGTTGGATGATGCTAGAAAGAGCTGTCCAAAGCTGAATGGACTTTCCGTGGGTAGATATGAGCTGGATCGATGTCCAAGTAGTGGATGGAGTGAACCCATTGTCTGGATAAAGCTAGGATCAGATCTGTTTGGAGCCAATCAAAGCTCGGTCAGTCGTTCTTACGCTCGGATTATGGCTAAGTAGTTATGTTTGCGAAATTGTGAAGTGTTCGAACAGCTCAAGGAAATATTTAGACAAAGCGAAATATTCGGACAGCCATGGTCAGATCCGGAAAAGTACTGTCGGATTCGGACAGGACGGTTGAGCTGGTCGACTGGACAGCGATGGTCGGAAATATGACAAAACGGTTGAGAATGTCCGGACTGAGTTGACTGAGCTGATTTGAGTAGTAATGGTCTGATTCATACAATTTTGGTCGGATCAGACAAGTTTGGTCGGATTTCAGACAGGATTGATCCGATTAGGACAAAGCGTTTGGACTTGTCGGGTGGGACAATCCACTTTAGCTTGATTTTCGCCAAGTAATTTTGGCGGGAGTAGTTATCGAAAGGAAGAGCAAAAACTCGCGCTGGGAAGACAAAAGTGCGCGGGGTGGCGGTTATCATTCTTTGGCCGAAGGGAAAACCGCTAAAACGGTCACTTGGGCGGTTATGCGGGTGTAAACTGTCCAACTGCTCATTTAATCGTCTTCTTAAGCGGATTTTCTCCATTTTTCTTCACGAAAACTCTAAGGCATCCAGAGCGAAAACTCAGAGAGATTAAAGTGCGATCGAGTGGGAAACTTTGAGTTTTGGCCGGATCGATCAATTCCGAGTCCAGTACGTTTGTCCGTTGGGTGATTCCGACTGTTCGAGTGTTTGTAAGCCCGAGAAGAACTGCACAAGAGGTGTCAGAAAGGCCAAATCAAACCGTATCATACGGACTCTAAAGACAAAGGTTAGTGCGCGACCATAGTCTAAGTACTGAATCGTAGTCTGATTGATAGGAGTTGTTCCGTGTACTGATTGCTTGTCTAATTCGGATTATCTGCTTGTTCTAGCTTGAATCGAGTAGTCGATTCTTCCATTGATTGCTCTGGGTCAGATCATGCACATAGAGTCATTTATGGCCTGCTATGGCTTGATTGATTTGATGGCACTTTGGCTTGGAATGGCTAAGTCGATCTAGTAACTGACTGTATGATGAGCATGTCTGATTATCTGATTGACTGTATAGACTCGATTGCTTTACTTTGGCTAAGTAGGAGGGGATGACCGCCCTCACTAAGCATTATGTTGCTTATGCCTCCTTTGTTTGGATGCAGATCAGGATCATACCCGAAAGGGTAAAGACATAGCTTGACCGTGGGACCAAGGCAGGAAGGAAGGATGGTGGATTTGGGTAGATATAGGACGAGTTAAACTTGTAATAGCTAATTAGCAGACTCACTTGGTAACTCGAACCTCCGTTTATCTATCTAAGTCTTATTATGCTTGTTGACTTGTCTGAAAACGAACTGAAAATGCCAAAAATAATTCTAAGTAAGAAAACTTGGAAACTGGCCCAAGTCTGATCGAGGAAGTCGGTTCAGACTCGTACTGATTGTACGAAAAAATGGGTCGGGTTCCTTCAAGTGGTATTAGAGCAGAGTTCGGTTCTAGGACTGTCTTAAGTATAGTGGGTAGTGGGTTAAATCCATCCTTCCAAGCATGATGTCTCGCGGTATACTCTGTGTTCTGATTGAACTTAAGTTAGTTTTGATTAACTTACCTGTAAACTGAATGCAGATGGCAAAGAGTTAACCGAAATGCAAGGAGGAATGTGGGTGAGACTGGTGAATCATCTGGAAACAATGCTGCCCGAAATGTTGGGAATGAGGAAGTTGAGAATGCTGCTAATGCAGCGAATGTGAATGCAGCTGTTGGGGATGTTGGGGCTGCTGCGGCTCCTGTTGGAATGGAAGCCGTCCTGGCTATGCTAGCCTAAGTCTTGGCAACACTCCTGTGGTCGCGGTACCACCAGTGAACCCACCAGTTGTGGAAGAAGTTGAGCAAGTGGTGCAAGAGGAGGGAGAAGCACCAGTTGCAAGGAATCCGTCCTACTTGAAAGTGATGGAACACATGCAGAAGCTGGGAACGAAGTTCTTTTTGGGTGGTTCCAAACCAGTGGAAACAGATCAGTGGATTGACAGGATAGAGCGCAACTTCAACTCTATCCGTTGTCCTGTTGCCTACAAGAAGGACATTGCTGTCCACTACCTCGATGGTGATGCACACATCTGGTGGAAAGGGGTATAAGCTCGGATTGGTGCTAACTATTGCACCTGGGCCAACTTCAAGGCTAGTTTCCATGAGAAGTACTTTCCAGAGGAAGCCTTTGATCGGCTGGAAGGAGCATTTCTCAAACTGGAACCTGGAACTAAGTCCGTACATGAGTATGAGGCCGAGTTCAACAACCTCAAGAAGTATGCTGGACGTGAAGGAGAGACCGAGGGCTCCCTAGTCCGAAAGTTTATGCGTGGTCTTAGGGTTGATCTTCGAACCCGTTGTAAGATTCACAGCTATGTTACCTTGGCCGAGCTGGTTGAAAAGGCTGCGGAACAGGAAGCTGAGATCATTGAAGAAACCAAAGCCTTTGGCTCTGGACTGCATGGCCAGTCTGGTAAGCATGTGGTGAAGAATCAGAAGATTATGAAGACTGGTTCGTCCAGCAAAGGGTATACAGAAACCCGCACTGTGTGCCCGACTTGTGGGAAAATGCATGTTGGACAATGCCGTACTGCCTTGGGAGATTTTCACCGTTGTGGTAGAATGGAGCACAAGGTCCATGACTGCCCTGAAGAAGATCTGAGGCCAAAAAGCCAAGGAAAGAGTGCTAAGGAACGAGTGTGCTACAACTGTGGTAAAGCTGGGCACTTCAAGAACCAGTGTCCTAAGGATGCACAACTAGCTGGGAAGCGTGCGGGTAATGGACCTCAGCCAGCTGCGAAGAGGCAGGCCATCATGCCACGAGTGTACACAATCGGAGATGGATCCATGGACCCAAGCACTTCTCGTCCGATCACTGGTGAGTCATCCTATCTCTCACTTTTACCTTAAGAATTTCTGTGTGAAATTGGTTGCTTGTAGAATAGGTCCTTAGTTTCCGAGTGAACCTGTAGGGACCTTAGTCATGGGCGGAGTGGCAACCCATGTTCTGTTTGATTCCGGTGCATCTCACTGCTTTGTGCAACCCGGGATGATTGGAATAGGAGAATTTCAGAAAGAACCAGAAGGAGAAGTAGGACTGGTTCGGGCGGCTGGTGGTCAGGTCATGTACACCATGGGAAAGATCTGAAACGTCTCTGTGATGATCGGTGCAGTGAACATGCCAGCCGATGTTATATTTTTCCTGGTGAAGTCTTTTGATGTGATCCTTGGAATGGATTGGCTAGGGACATACAAGGCACATCTGGACTGTCATCGAGGCTGAGTACAGTTTGAGACCGGCAGTGGAAAACTGGTTTATCAAGGGATAAAGCCAACAAATGGGAGCTTGATCATTTCATCACTCCAAGCAGAACGGATGTTGGAAAATGGATGCGAATCCTACTTGTCTGCAATCAATATTGTGGAAGTTTGACCGGATGCTGAGCTTGGAGTGATACCCATTGTAAAGGAGTATGATGACGTGTTTGCGTCCTTGACATGACTACCACTGGATCGTTCTGATCCTTTCACGATTGAGCTTGAACCTGGTACAACTCCAATCTCCAAAGCTCCATACCGGATGGCTCCAGCCGAAATGTCAGAGCTAAAGAAGCAACTGAGTGAATTGATGGAGAAAGGGTTTGTGCGTCCAACAACTCACCTTGGGGCGCACCAGTCCTGTTCGTAAAGAAGAAAGATGGTAGTTTCAGACTCTGCATTGACTACCATGGATTAAACCGAGTTACAGTAAAGAACAAGTACCTTCTCCCAAGGATAGACGAGTTATTGGACCAACTCCGAGGAGCTACTTGGTTCTCAAAGATTGATTTGGCTTCGGGATATCATCAGATTCCGATTGCTGAAGTAGTTATCGAAAGGAAGAGAAAAAACTTGCGCTGGGAAGGAAAATGTGCGCGGGATGGCAGTTATCATTCTCTGGCCGAAGGGAAAACTGCTAAAATGGTTACTTGGGTGGTTCTGTGGGTGTAAACTGCCCAACTGCTCATTTAATCGTCTTCTTAAGCGGATTTTCTCCATTTTTCTTCACGAAAACTCTAAGGCATCTAGAGAGAAAACTCAGAGAGATTAAAGTGCGATCGAGTGGGAAACTTCCGAGTTTTGGCCGGATCGATCAATTCCGAGTCCAGTATGTTCGTCCGTTGGGTGATTTCGACTGTTCGAGTGTTCGTAAGCCCGAGAAGAACTGCACAAGAGGTGTCAGAAAGGCCGAATCAAACCGTATCATATCGACTCTAAAGACAAAGGTGAGTGCGCGACCGTAGTTTAAGTACTGAATCGTAGTCTGATTGATAGGAGTTGTTTCGTGTACTGATTGCTTGTCTTATTCGAATTATCTGCTTGTTCTGGCTTGAATCGAGTAGTTGATTCCTTCCATTGATGCGTCTGGATCATATCATGCGCATAGAGCCATTTATGGCCTGTTATGGCTTGATTGATTTGATGGCACTTTGGCTTGGAATGGCTAAGTCGATTAAGTAACTGATTGTATGATGAGCATGTCTGATTATCTGATTGACTGTATAGACTCGATTGCTTTACTTTGGCTAAGTGGGACAGGATGACCGCTCTCACTAAGCATTATGTTTCTTATACCTCCTTTGTTTGGATGCAGATCAGGATCAGACCCGAAAGGGTAAAGACATAGTTTGACCATGGGACCAAGGCAGGAAGGAAAGATGGTGAATTTGAGTAGATATAGGACAAGTTAAACTTGTAATAGCTTATTAGCAGACTCACTTGTTAACTCGAACCTCCGTTTATCTATCTAAATCTTATTATGCTTGTTGACTTGTCAGAAAACGAAATGAAAATGCCAAAAATAATTCTAAGTAAGAAAACTTGAAAACTGGCCCAAGTTTGATCGAGGAAGTCGGTTCAGACTCGTACTGATGGTACGAAAAATTGGGCCGGGTCGCTTCATTAAGCCTGGTGGGTCTGGGTCTCTGTTTGGGCCTGGGATCGACCCAAGAAGGGTCATAAACAGGCGAAGCGATGCATGCGGCTAAAAGGTGCAACCTGTCCACCAAGTCATGCCCTTTCGCCCACAAGTCATGCCTGTTCGTGGGGCAAGACTTACCCCTTCGTGCTCTATAAATAGGGGGCCTCTCCACACGTTTTTATCATCCAGTTTCAGAGTAAAATACTCAGAGAAAAACGTGAGAGAGAGAAAGAGAGAGTTTTCGATCAAAAACAAGGTCGATTGTGGTGATTGTCTTTCCTACAACTAAGATCGTTTAAGAAGAATCTCCTAACAAGAATGGGAAAGGCTGATAAGGGGAAGAACTTGGAGGACCCTAACGTGGTTTCATGGTAAGATATGGGTCGTGTGTTCCTAAGTCCATACGGTTAGCCCTTGTGGCCGAATCGATGGTCTGGACGGTTCCATAGTCTCATCCGTTCCTCTTGATCTGTTTCCATTCATTCTTCATCTTCTCTTTCTGGTTATATATGAAAGGGTGTGATAGTGGGAACAAGGATCACGTTCCTGGTCTTAACTTATCCACACTCAAACCGCAACCTAGACCATGGGTCGGTTATGCGGATCAGTCCGGATCGTGCCAATGAATGGGCGATTGGACTGAACGTTTGGAAAGTCCCAAAGGGTATGAATTTCCAAAGGGTATTAGTTGCCAACGGTCATGAGTGCCAAAGTTAATGAGAGTCGAAAGAGTACGAGTAACCAGAAGGTACGAGATACCAGAGAGTTACGAGTACCAGAAGGTACCATAGACCAAAGGGTGTCATTGACCAAAGGGTGCAAGTTACCAAAGGGTGCACGTTCCAAATGGTGCCATTGGATGCAGGCTCTGTCTAGTCCATATGGATCAGTCCATGGCTTATAAGCTAGGACATATACACGGTTGTCTAAACCAGAGTAATGAGTCGCAAGGTCCGATCAGTTGTAATGCCATCCGGATTGGGCTTGGGACTTACTCGGTTGTATTGATCCACGCCCAGTACTGGATCAGGTAAGGAATTATATTGAGCCTTTAGGCCAGACTTTGAAGAATGGCCGATCGTTCTTAGACATTTCCCTGATGTACGGACTGGTCTTTGGGCGATATGGTTCTGATCGTGTTTCTGTTTGTTTTAATTGGACTGTCTATCGAATCTAAGTCATGTGGGGCGGTTGGATGATTGACTTAGGGTAAGGTAGACAGATCCGACTTATTATATGATTGTCTTAATTGAGGTTTATCATAGTTCTAGGGACCAAGCCAAGCATTGTAGAATTTATCCGTCCTGTCTTCGGTTATGATTAATGTTTGTGGGTTATGGTTTCAAGAACTGAGGCTAGTTGTGGTCAAGCCAAGGAGCCGTGAAGACTCAATCAATGAGAGGCTGTGTGGCGTGTGACTAGATGAAGCTAGGGAGGAATTAGTTATTGTTTATGAGACTGTTAAGAAACTATGCATTGGATCACATGATTCCGAGTGATACAAAAAAACTTATTAGTTATTCCGCTGTGCTATCTGTCAACTGTTTATGAACCTCATATATGAATATGACTTAGTAAATAAAAGACTTAAAAACGAATCAAACAAGCAATGAAATATATAAAGTAAGTCCGCGGGTCCAGTTGGGTCGAGAGGCCAGGATCGGGTCTTATAGATGCCCTGATGAACACTCTGTATGTGCATTCGAAGTTCCGAGATGACCTCTATCGCAACCCAACAACATCCTTTCAAGACGCAATCGCTCGCTCGAACAAATTCATCAGGATGGAGGAAGATACCCGAGCGATCATCAGTAGGCAGAATGCCTCTAAGTCGGCGACAAAAGCATCGTATGTGCGGAAAGAACCGCGTCAACATTCAACCGGCAACAAAGTAAACTCCAAGAAGGGTTTCTTCTACGTCGTCAATGAATAAGAACTCCCGGATTCAGCGTTAGTCGTACGCAGGAAAGGGTGGAACCCTGCCCCTAACCATCGGAGAACAAAAATACCGATAGAATGGTAGAAGCATCAGGGGGAACCTCCAATGTCGTCGATCTCTACAAATTCTGCGAGTATCACCAAATAAAGGGTCACGATATACGCGAATGCAAACAACTGCATTAGGCAATCCCGGCGTCCTTCAGCAACGGCACAGCCAAAGTGGAACCACCCAGGCCAAAGCAAAAGAACGCCAAGAATTGGAGTAATAACAAGGAGAAAAAGATCCAAAAGCAACAAGCAAGAACGTTCCGGAACAACGTAGACGCTCCGGGAGCGGAGGCAGCCCTGAGAAACAAAGAGAAGGGTGACTCTTCGGCAGACGAGGAAAAACCATGCCACGACGACGCATTTAAGTATCCCTATCCCGCCAGAACGTCTCATCGGACGATGATGTTGCCCCGAACCCGAGGACCTGCGCACCAAAAATAAACGACAAACTGCCAAACCAAGCAGCTCTCAAATCGTAACCTCAGACCTAAGAGACAACCTGAAGAGGAGAGTAGTAGAAGATCGAGGCATCCACACTGTCGCATCCGACTTACGAGATGTGACTAAATCCTCAAAGGCCAAAAAGGTCACCAAAGACGACACTCTGGAAGCGTGTCATGAACCACTCAAAGACGTGGACCTCCGCAACCAACTCGATTCCAAAGCCGATGACCTGCGGATCTGACTCAATCGTACCAAACCGTCAGATCTCTGGCAGAAGCTCCGTAATCAGAGATCTCGTCAGGAGCCGATTACGACCGATAATGTTCAATACCCGACCTTCGCACGCAATTTAGCCTGAAACGAAACTCGCGGCTGTCACATCTAAATGTAATCATGGGCGGTTCCCCTCCATGCGGTGACTCGGTTCATTCTGTAAAGGATTATCGACGACATGCGACTACTTCTCAGAAATGGCCATCAAAACCAGGGAACGATCCTCAGATCACGTTCTCTCCCGAGGACGCAGCTGGAGTCCATACGCCTCATAACAATCCACTTCTCGTCGAACTTGGAATCAAAGCATGTGAGGTAACCAAAGTCCTAATAGACCCTGGCAGCTCAGTTGACCTAATCCTTAGGGACACACTTGACAAAATGGGGGTTGACACCCGCGACGTGAAACCATCTTCTCAAACCTTGACGGCTTCAACGGATCGTCCGAGGAAATGTTGGGAACAATCCGACTCCCAGTATACACATACAGAGTAACCAAATCAGTCAAGTTTTCCGTCATCGGCACTAGAGCGCCGTACAATGTCATACTCGGGACCCATGGCTACATTCTATGCGGGTTGTCTTGTCGATGTACCACCAATGTGTGAAATTCTCGGGACTTGACGGCCAGATCCAAACTCTTCGTGGCGATCAACAGGCTGCTCGTGACCTGTTGATCGCAACAATCAAGCAGCAGCAGACTACGTCCCATGTCAACTCAATCGCGAAACCAATCTACAAAGTTTACCCACATAAGGAAGAATTCGTCGAAGTACATCTTGAGAACAACGACCCTAGCAAAATTCTGCGAGTCATGGCTTATTTGTGCGACGAGATGCGAGACAGGATCATCGAGTTTCTTCGGTGAAACACCTCAACCTCCTCCTGGACTTTGACCAATATGAAAGATATCGACCCAGCGATAATAACCCATGAGCTCAACGTTGACCCGACGTTCAAACCCTTCCGACAGAAACGAAGGAAGTTGGGTCCAGAACGAGCAAAGGCTGTGAACAATGAAGTAGAGCGATTACTCGATGTCGGTTTCATTACGGAAGTCAGGTATCCTGAGTGGATCGCCAATCCTGTCGTAGTCAATAAAAAACCCAGCAAATGGCGCGTCTGTGTCGATTTCACCGACCTAAACAAGGCATGCCTGAAGGACAGTTTTCCCCTTCCTCACATCGATTGACTAGTCGAATCGATGGTAGGGAACGAATTACTAACTTTCATAGACGTCTTCTATGGCTATAATCATATCGCTATGCATCCGGACGATCGCGAGAAGACGGCCTTTATTACGGACCGAGGGAGTTATTGTTACAAAGTGATGCCCTTTGGCCTCTAAAACGCGGGAGCAACATATCAGAGTCTCGTCAATCGAATGTTCGCTGACAAGCTAGGCGACACAGCGGAAGTATACGTCGACGATATGTTGGTCAAGTCTTTCCACGCTAACGATGACCTTGGCCATCTTCGCGACTACTTCGAGGTACTAAACAAGTACGACATGAAACTCAATCCAAGCAAGTTCACCTTTGGTGTCACATCAGGCGAGTGTCTCGGGTATAATCGTCACACAAAGAGGCATCGAGGCAAACCCTAGACAGATCTCGCGATCCTCGATCTCCCTAGACCGAGGAATAGCCGAGAAGTTCAACGACGGACTGGTCGAATTGCCGCACTCAACTGGTTCATCTCAAGATCCACCGAAAAATGTCTTCCTTTTTACGATCTGCAGAAACAAAAGGTTTGTCTGGGACGATAAATGCGAAGAGGCCTTCACACAATTCAAGCTGTATCTGATGACGCCTCCCGTTCTGTCCAAACCAGAGCACAAAGATATCTTGTCACTGTACATTGTTGTCTCCTCAACCGCGATCAGCGGCCTTCTGATCAGAGAAGACAGGGGCGAGCAAAAACCTATCTTCTAAACGAGCAAGCGCATGGCGGATGCAGAGACTCGGTATCGGACTCTCGAAAAGATGGCCCTCGCCGTAGTCATATCTGCCAGAAAGCTAAGACCCTACTTTCAGTCCCATGCCATAGAAGTCACGAGCACTCAGCCCCTACGAACTGACATGCAAAACACGAATCAGTCTGGAAGACTCTCCAAGTGGGCAATTGAGCTCAGCGAACATGACATCACGTACAAAAACCGAACGGCGGCCAAATCCCAAGTCTTGGCTGACTTCTTGATCGAGCTGGCTCCGGAGTTAGAGCATGAACTTATCTTGCCAAACTCGAATTGAATCTTGCACGTGGATGGATCGTCAACTAACAAAGGTTCGGGGGCTGGCGTCCAGCTTCAATCACCAACATGCAAGCTAATCAGATAGTCTTTTAGTTTTGGTTTCCCCGCGTCCAATAACAAGGCCGAGTACGAGTCCCTCATCGTAGGTCTCCGCTTAGCCAAATCGGTCAAAGCCAAGCGACTTAGAGCCTATTGTGATTCACCGCTGGTAACGAGTCAATTCAGCGGCGACTACGATGCCAGAAATGACCGAATGGATGCTTACCTCAAACTCGTGTAAAGGCTAGCCAAAGATTTCAAGTTCTTCGAACGCACAAAGGTTCCCCGGGGTGAGAACATATGTGCCTAGCAGCACTCAGAAGCAAGCTCCACGACCAGGTCAAAAGAACGATCCTCATCCACCGTATAGACAAGCCGAGCATCTCTCTCGATCAAGACGAAGAATCGCACGTCGAAGTTGTCGCCAACAAACACGATATGGAGGTGGATACAAAACAGGATGACTCTCCAGATTGGCGACCCGAACTGATCAACTATCTTGTGGACACAAGCTCCCAACCGAGAAACGGTTAGCGCAGCGACTAAAAGCATGCAGTGGGCACTACGTCCTTATCAGGCATACGCCGATACACTGTGAATAAGGTTTTCCTGAAATGTATCCACGGCGAGTAAAATCGCCTTGTAATGGCAGAAACGCACGAAGGCGCGGCTGGCAACCACACAGGCGGACGAGTTTTGGCCCTAAAATAAAAAATCTCGGTTTTGAACTCCGACTACGAGAATTACACACGTCTCTGCGACATGTGCCAGCGGCATGCCCCGACTATCCACTGCCCGACAGAAGCATTACACACCATGACAGCCCCATACCCATTCATGTGATGGGCTATGCCAAGCTCCAGAAAGAGGCGCTTCGTCCCTCTCTTGACTGATTATTTCACAAAATGGGTAGAGGCAGAGTCATTAGTATCGGTGACCGGCGTCGAAGTACAAGCGTTTGTCTGGAAGAATATTATATGCTGACACGGGCTCCCTTACGAAATCGTCACCTACAATGGGTCGCAATTCATTTCAGGCAAGTTCTATGGGTTCTGCAAGAAATGGAAGATCCGTCTGAACACCTCCTCCCCGCATTATCCTCAAAGCAATGGACAAGCCGGGGTGAAAAACAAGACTATCATCGATGGAATTAAGAAGCGCCTAGATCTAAAGAAGGGCCATTGGGCAGACGAACTGCACGGCGTACTCTGGTTGCACCGAAAAACGCCCAGAGGAGCGGCTAAAACAACGTCATTCTCTTTAGCTTACGGCGGCGAAGCAATGGCCCCGGCGAAGGTAAATGTCACGAGTCTGCCGCGATCCACAATGCCCCAACATGTCGAGCTAAACAGTGAGATGCTACTCGATGTGCTCAATAGGATAGAAGAAAAACGCGACCAAGCATTGCTACGCATCCAGAACTACCAACACCAAATCGAGAGCTACTACAACAAGAAGGTCAAATCCAGGCCCCTCGAGCTCGGTGACCTGGTCTTGCGTAAGGTCTTCGAAAATACAAAGGAATGGAAAGTCGGCAAGCTTAGAGTCAATTGGCAAGGTCTATACAAAATTACCCAGGTCATCAAACCCGGAGTTTACCGACTCGAGACCTCCACCGGCGAAGCTGTTCTGAGAGCATGGAACTCCATGCATCTCGAACGTTACTTCTAATGAGATATAACCTTTCCAACAAAAACCAAGTGAATGCTCCCCACAAAGCCATTTTCACTCGCCGAGTAGATGCACTCACTGAGTCACTTCTGCTCGGCCAAACCGAGCTACGAATGACTTGATCCCCATCGGGCTATACCTCAAAACAAAGAACCATTTCCCCGAACAATGGTCCAGATAAAAGGAAACAGGCTGGTAATGACGAATAAGAGATGCCTTATTATCACTCTCACCCGCTCTAACAGCCCATACCCTGAACCATCTGATACCAACGGCCAAGCGACGCACAAAAACGCTAAGCTTCGGATCACGTACCGGTACTCGCGCCCGACGTACGGATATGTCTTGATCAGACACATATCCGAGGGTAGCGGCTAGCTCAACCTCCAAACCTACTCGAGTCAATAATTTTTCATTTTCTTTGATAATTTTCATGGCGGTTTGGCTGACCGAACTATGTAAAATTACTTTAACGCAGAAGGAAAACCGTTATTGTCTGACACGAATAGTTTGATAATCTCCGTCAACGGACGGAAAAAACAGATTACTTCAAATATGGGACTCATCCCCGAGAAAGTTCTAAGTCATAGTCGCGACTTACCAGGACTTACCGTTTGAAGATTATCAACGACAAACGATTAAAATGAGTTCAAAAGAAATTTTGATAATCATCGCCGGCAAACTACTAAAACGAATAACTTCGAAATTTCTTCTTTGATAACTCTTGTCGATAACGATTAGGTCAATTACGATGAATTACTTCGAATTCTTTCGATGATTCTCGTTCATAGGCGAATAGGTTGATTATTTCGAACAAAATTTGAGATTTCAAAGGCTTAAAGTTCTGACTAATCAATAGTCCCTACCGGTAAAATAACTAAAAGCGAATTACTCAAAGAAAAAAGAAGGGGGTAAACCCTATTAAAGTCTCGAAGGACCGAAAAGGAACATCTTACAAAGGTCCAAAGGACCGAGATACACATTCAACAAAAGAAAAGCGGTGGAAACAACAACACAACAACAGGCGATAATAGCAGCAGAGGTCACTTTCAGCCCCGGTTGGAACGTCGTCCTCAGTCAAGGTTTATTTACCGAGCAAGGTTTCAGACGCAATGAGAGGAAGGACAGGCGGATCGACACTCTGGTGCTCTTCGGTTTTGTCATCCATAGGCCTGGATTTTTCGCTCTCCAGCGGCTCACCGAATCCGTCGATAGAGTCCTCGAAACCCAAAATCTCTTCATCTTCACTCCCCGAAGCATCGGAGACCGCTACGGCTTCCGCCTTCTCTCTCCAAAACATCGGAGACCGCTACGGCTTCCGCCTTATCTCCCTCGCCGGCCGAACCCGAAATTTCATCAGCTGCTGGTTCTTTGGTATTGTTACCAAGTTGGTCGCAGAGAGAATGGCTCGGGGTATGAAGAGTGGCGGCTACTTTGGGATTGATCACCCTTGCATTCGACCTATACGTATCGACTTTGGCGAGAGCGCCCTTTCCAAGTCTGGCCTCCAGAGCAGCAAGGAGCTCCTTGTCCAAAAATTTAGATTCCGGAACAAGTGGAGACAGCAAGAGATATTCTTACGTAAGAGGTTCAACATCTAGACAAACGGCCTCCGCCTTCCACTTCTCCCCTCGGATTGAAAGAAGTTGACTCTCTCCTGCGTGATGTCATCTCCCCTCTTATTCAGCATCTGAAGGCACTTTCTCGTCCTGAACGCCTGGCTTTAATAGCATCGAGCATCGTTGTATGGACTGAAGCGAGCCTCTCGGTCGTGAATTCAATCGAACCTGCGACTTGCCTTCACTGTCATGGCAGCTTGTACTCTTGCCCCCTCCTGGGTGACCTCGAAATTCCGAGAATCCCTAAGGCGGGCAAGCTCCCTTGCGTGCCCTTCATCAGCCTTGGCCTTCTCCTTCCTGAGTTTGGCCTTCTTCAGCGCTAGAGCAACCTTCTCCCTCTCGAGTTCCTCTAACGCAGCCCGAGCGATCTCCAGCTTCTCCTCATCATCGCCCTCTTCATTTGATTCTTACTGCAACCTAAGGCCTCGTCTCTCTCCCTAGTAATCCGCTCGGAAGCGACAGTCATCTCTTCTTTCAATGCGGCCAAACGCGCCCTTTCAGCCATCGCCCTCTCCTGGGACCTCCCTAGACTAGGGTTCGTCATTTTCAGCTTAGTGTCATACTTTTCCACAATGAAATTCATGCTGCCATCAGCGTGCGACAACGAAGGGGTTAAAATAAAAGTCTGACAGATAACACCATGATAAATAAATTACCGTCATTTTGCTGCAAGCCGCATCGACATATGCTTCCTTGAAAACCAGCTCATCAACAGAAGGTAGCTCTTTCGGTCCACCCTTAACCTGACAGAACAGACGCGCGCATTCATCCCCGTTGCAGATCAAGGGAGTATCAGCACCGTACGAGAAATCCACCCGGTCAGGAAAGAGGTGCTTAAGCATCCGGGTGATAGTCGTTTCCCTCGAGTTCCTAGAGAGTCCAGGGTCGGATGCAGATACCGGCCGACGATCAGCCCGCTTGGAACTCTGATCCCTAGGCCCAGAATCAAGTTTATTTTTCTTCATCCTCCTCTTTTTCGTCACAGATCCAGAAGGGACATCTTCACGCTAAATCGGGGAACCATGCAGAGTCTCCTCCGCCGACAGGACCTTTGGAGGGTCATTCGAGCCTCTCTTTGTGCCTTCATCTAAACCCATGCCCTCTGTCGACCTATCCGCCGGAGAGGGGACTCCTTCATCACCAAGAGCGGGCTGCTTCTCGGATGATTTCTTCTTTTTTCTTCTTCTCGTGAGAGGCTTCTTCGATCTCCCAGACTTCTTGTACTGATCATCGCCAACGGCTGAACCGTCGCACGACCTTTTAGGCTCCTTGCCAATAGGAAGCGAGGTTTCAGGGCCCCTATTTACGGGAGCAGTTTCAGGCACTATGCTCCCGCACTCGGTCCCATTTAGACTGAATCCATTTAGGGCCCTCATAAGTCCAGCTGCAGCGGAAGGGCCCTCAATCCTGTCCTCCAGAATAGCAGAAAGATCGGGCATTTCTCTCCTCCTTAGGGCCTTCGTAATCTCTCTTTGCTCAGTGCTTGAGAACAACGAGGACGTCTTCTTGCTTTTCTGGGGTTGGCAAGGAAGACTAGAATCACAGTCGCACGGACAAATCTGCGAAAAAGAACCTCACCTTTGTCGATCCGATCCAATGCGCGATGAACTCTCTCTCTTCGCTGATATCAGGCCAATTCCAATGGCCAAGTTTCACAAGGGCTCTAGCGTTGTCAAAGAATTACCCTGGAATGCCGGTCATGAACGGGTGACTAACTGTACGACAAAAAGAAGAGAAGAAAACAATTAGATAAGGCGAGAAATATGCAAATCAAAGGCCGCAATCTACCAATGCGCCAGTTCCAAAAGACCCGGAACTGGTCATTTGGCGGCTCGACAAACGCGTGCTTGTCAGACTTAATGTAGAAGTAACTCTGTTGCCAGTTCGGCATCTTGTTTGGGTGACCGGTAATTATATTGTACTTTGGCCTCATCTTCACCGACAAGAAGTTCTTCATAGGCTTTACCAATGTTAGTTCCTCAAATGCTCGTGCCCATAAAGATATGTTGATCTCTGCCGCCATCACCAACAGTGCGACCATCAGGCAAAACTAGCCGTTCATGAATTGACAAATAGCCACGTCCCGACGAAAGGCATACGACGTTATGAGCCATGGAATGGGGAACCAAATTTTAGTGTCCCTCTGGAAGTATGACTCGTAGACGCATTGATACCCGACCAGAGGTGACCAAGGCCGTTGCTCACTCAGTGGTATCAAATATGTCACGCCGATAGCGTTGCAGTCCCTGAGCAATTTCTTGACGCTCTTGGGGGTCGACTTCGTCTTCGGAAATCCTTCCCAGGATTGCTTTGGGATGTCGATCGGACGCAGCGACTCAGGAGGAACGGCAAACAGACACCTAAAAATATTGTTGCCCAAATAGCGGGTCGGGACGGGAGGGGAAGTCACTGTCGGATTTTCTCTCCGGATCGGCTTGAATCGAGTCGTTCTGGAACGGCCCGGCCTAGATCGGAGTGGTTCAGATCGAATCGGCCTTTGTCGGGATGGTCTGGATCGGCTGTGACCAAGCAAGTAAGCCGCTGCATTGCCGTCATCGTCTCCTCGGATCTCTCTTTCTGCATCTACGACTAGAAACCTTTGCGACAAACTGAGGCCGTCAACAGCTGTCAATGCGTCCTGATGAACCAATTCAAAATCCTCGAGCGGCTCGTTGGTCATCTCGTCCCGAGCAGGACTCGACGCGGCGGCCAGTGCTTTTCCTTTCTCCTCCCTAGTCAATCTACCTCGCGGACACATCTCTACCAATGTAGACTATATATTCTACAACAAATCTAGAGAGAGACAGTAGAGAGAAGGGGGAGAGAAGAATACCTTTGCTTACGAAGAAGAATGTAGAGAAAGAGAAGGAAGAGGCATATTAATAGGAGGAGAAAAGAAGCAAAATTCCCAAAGGCCTAATTGGGCCTTAATCAACCATTATCTCCGCGACTCTTCGACTTCCAAAGTAAATGGGCTTGGATTCTGACAAAACGCTCAGCTCCCCTACAACCCTTTGAGATCCCGACAAATAAGTGAGTCGTTCCCTCTCGTCACATATTCACGACTAACCAACAGACGACCTCGGTAAAGCTTGACCCTCGTAGCTCGTTCAGTCGTGCGTGAAAGCATTGGTTGCCGGGTGTGATGGACCAAGGGTTCCTTCTCGAGACAATAGTGCCGATGAAGCATGTTCTGTTGTTTGCCAATAAATCGACAATTGTCATCAAGTCAAACCAATACGGGGCCCCTTCTAAGCGATCGCCAACACCAATCCGACAAACCGACGGATACATCCAAGGATCGGGCCTCTCTGAGACACCTGCTGAAAGAACGACTGGACGCCTGAGGGATCCGCCATTAAAAAGCCGAGGGAACGAAAAGCGCTCGCAAGAACTTTCTGTCGCGCCATCCCAACTACTTCCAAACCAAAATCTACAAATCCCTCGAGATCGAGTGAACCAATCATCAATGGACTAAGGGGAACTTACTGTTGGAGATAAATTACATCCCCTTACAAGGCCCACTAAATAATCAGCCTGGCCCATCGAATTCGGAGTGACTTGACACGGCTCATGGCTTGAAACATGTGACTCGCACATCTCTCGCTCCAGACTACTTTTAGCCATCACAACATGCTTTAGTCGGCTTCCTGGAGCGACTAAAAGGCTATCCGTCCGACGGCGTGGTCAGCCGGCCCATACGAGCAAGGCCCATTAAGGCAAACCGACTTAGGGAATCCTATCGGGAAGACACTTATATAAAGGAAGAAAGGGACAAAGAAAGAGGGGGATAGACACTCACAAGTCACTGGCGCCTAGAATGAGGGTTTTTGTATTATTCACGCCGATATGTACTCTATGGCAAGATATATAAGCACCAATTACTTTCCTTGTTTGATATATTCTATTGATATAAAACAAACAAACACTTTTCCGACCTAGTAAAAACGTCTTCAGAACGACCCACCGACAAGTTTTGTCCCTTTTCTGGAAATCGACCAAACTCGTTTCAAACAATACCACAGATGAGCAAGAGAGCTATGCTCATTCTTCCAGTATATATCTGAAAACAATTTAATCAATTAACACACAAAGCTAATCACTCGATGATCAAAAAACATAACTAATAAATCAAAGAGAGAGAGAGAGAGATGGTTGTAGTCATCGATGTTAAATCTGAGTTTTGTCGGCTTGAATAAGAAGAACAAAACTCGATTGTAGATTAGTTCAAAAGCTTTTTATTCATCAGAAGAAAGTTAGGTTACAATGTATATGAGTTTATTCGGCTTGAATAAGAAGAATAAAACTTGATTGTGGGTTATTGCAAAGGTTTTTAATTGATTAGAGAGACTGAGGTTACAAAGTGTGTGAACACGTGAGAAAAATAAGTCGGCGCTGATCAGAGTGTGCCAAAAAAGTACAAGTCGGCGAGAAAGAGTAAGTCTTAAGTAAAACCCTATTTTCTAGCTGTCATTCTCTATATGAGTGTTCAAGTTTTCCACCCTTTCTCTTGCTCTTGTTCTTCTTTTATACATAAGCCCCCTTTCCCCTTTGCCCTGAGAAAGTTTAACCAAATGAGTTGGGTCGAGCTTAACGAGTTGAGTAACTGACCAAGCTTTTAAGACAAAATTCCCCTTGCCTAGCTGTCGACCGGAGCTCGTGTGTTGATTAGATGCCACCAGGTTAAGCTGAAATCAGCAAGTTTCTAGGGTTAGCCTCTTTGTTTGATGGGCTTTGTGGAGTGATGTAACCCATCTCCAACAAGAAGGCCCCCCCTGTTCATTTTTGAGGGATGCAATTGATCTCAGTGATTTTGTGAGAATGGCTCAGAACGATAAAGAGATCGGGCAAAGTTTGTTGTCGTATAGACTGGTCTTAGGATGAACCTTGGGTTTTATACCAAACCATTGTCGTGCCGAAAAACAGCTCTGCTAAAACTCATGTTTCAAATATTCTCATCTTATTTATCTTCCTCCATAATTTTCTCCAAATTCTTTAACTATGCATCCGCTTCAAATGGACTTGTACCTCCAAAGTAGCTCAGGACTCCTATATTTTTATCATAACTGTTACTAGTTTAAAGTAGTCACGAAGAGACGCAGATTGCTGATTTGATTGATCTTCTACTGCCACTGCCACCAGCTAATTTGAATGGTTGATCACACACCAGAGTAATAAGTGTTTGTGTAATTCCATGGTTCCTTGTTTGTGTACGAAGCTTTGGTTTTATGGCTCAGGTGTCCTTTCCCGATACTTTTCCTTTAAATGTCATGCACCTCTTATCTTTAAACACTTAGATCCCATATCACTTGGTCTTGCTCCAGTGGTAGCACATGTAACATCCTCGGTCCTGCCTAGGACCACGCTGACGTCCTATGGACAAGCGTAGTCGAGGTTCCGATCAAAACACATATCTGAATACTCCATAGGCGTAACCACTAGGTAAAAAGAGAAGTTTTGGTAGTTTCCTCGACCTAAAACAAGTTCCCATTTAGCTGAAGATAGCTTAGGATAAGTGTAATCAGCATAAGACTAGTTTAGGCAGCCGAGGTTAGCTTAGTGTAGTGTAGTTAGCTCGTCCCACCTAGGTTGTGACACTAGTAGGCGGTCTGGGCCGGGTCTGGGGTGTTCCGGACCATGGTTGTCGAGGGTGCAGGTGATGGGAGAGGGTGGTTTGAGTTGGGCTAGCAATTGTGCTTAACTGAGGTGGTTATGGGGTAGATATACGATGGGAGAGGGCGTGGGTGAAGGTTCGTGATGTTTGGGTGAAGGGTCATGCCTTAGGTGAATGGGTGCATCGATTGGGCCAAAGGGCACAAGAGTTGGGAGAATGGTCGCAACCCTTGCCCATTGGTGCCCCATCGACAATATTCCCTTACCTATATATATATATATCAATCTTCATTTCCTCCGCTTGGGAAAAATTCCTTTTCCCTATCACCAAAGAAAATCATGAGAGAGAAAAATAGAGAGAGGGAGAGAGAGAGAGAGAGAGAGAGAGAGAGGTCTAACCGGAAAGGGTTATGGCCGAGTGTATGTCTGGTTAGGCGAGTGTTGGGTGGTCCGGCGAAGCAGTCCAGTGAAACAGTTGGTCGAAATTAAGAAATGATCAATGGGTGCCTTTAGTGTTTGCAATTTCTCCTCTTCTTCTTTTCTCTTTGATTGGCTAAGGTGAGTGTGTTGACGTAGGGTTAGAACCGAGGGTCTATGACTCGCCGAGTATTGGTCATGGCTTTTGGTTTAGGTTACGGTTGTTTGGTTGGATTGATTGAGTGTTGTGTGATCAGTACACAAGGCATTGATGCCGCACGTATTACTATTGTTTATTGCATTCATGAAGATTACTCAAACTGGCTATATTAACCTATAGACCCTATATATGGTCGTATGTCCTGGTCGAGGCTAAAGGATTGATCGTTTGCATTAGTTGCTAGGTGATTGGTCAAGGCAGCCAATGGATGGAAGGAACTTACCAAGGCCTTTCCATTGGGAGTTAACCATACCTAGCGGACCTTAAACGTGAGGCCATGTATCCAATGTAATCATTTGGGTGAGGCTATCTACGTTTGAAAGATTTAGGATTCAATCTCATTTTAGGAGTAGTTGTTTTGGGACTAACCATGTAGGTGGAATGATTCGCCTCAATAAGCAATGTTTTAGATTGCTTATGCCTCATAGAATGTGGCAGGTTCTAAAGATGGTTCGGGTGACGCAAGACATGCGGCCTATGTGTGTGAGTAGTGTTTGAGTCATTTAGGTCAAATGTTGTATATGATCGATATTATCATACTTAAACTACAATGTATCAAATCTATGAAAATATAAACAATGGGACCATATGGTTTTCTTTGCTTCCGCGTATTGATTGATTAGTTAGGGAATACATGGTTAGAATATCACTTGAATATTACACTTACACGGGATAAGAACCATAAAATTGACTTACTAGGTCTGGGTCGCCTATCAGGTTGGATCATGTGAGGCTGGTTTGGACGAGAATCCGGATTGGGTCTTACAAGTTGTTATCAAAGCATGTTTTGGTCTTGTCTGGTTATGGGGAAACACCATCCATTCGGCTGACGGTCTTTCAATAAGGATTAACTAGTCCTTGTGGTTAGATTAGGTTAGGGACTAACGGACCAATCTATGTTGAATATATGAGTAGTAAGTCAGAAACATGAAAGACCAGGAAGGACAAAGAGAAAGTTGATAATGTCAAACCTACTGGAAGGGTCAACGATGGCACCGAGCATAATGATATTACACCGATTGTGGTCCAGAAGTTTGGCACAAGTCGTGTGAATACCAAGACTGTGCTCGAGGGAAATACGGCAGATGGCCATACGAGTCCCAATGCGGAGGATGTTGGTGCGGGGGATATGGTCCTTGAACATGACACTTCCACCCAAGTTCACTAACAAATGGACCAAATGATCTGTCTAGTCAAGTGGGCCAGATCGCAATATATAATGATGCAGCTATGGAAGCTTTTTGGACCGTGTTAGTCCAAGCAATGGGTAGTATGGTTGCTGGACCATTAACCCAACCGATTGGTGTGTAATCGACCGTACTCACAGACAAACTGGTGTCCAAACTCCTAGGAATGGCGATAAGGAAGTGGTTGAGATCAACCCACCTCAAGCTGGAGTTGGTTGAACCATGGTACCTTACCTGAGCGCACTGGACCACAAGATCCAATTACGGACTAGGATCTTCATGGGTAGTGCCGATCCAATTGAGGCCGACCAGTGGAGGAATAAGCTAGTTAGGAATGTTGCCTCCACAAGTTTCCCTAAATAGTATAGGAAGGAAATTGTCGTACACTTCCAAGACGGGGATGCTCATAACTGGTGGACCATGGTTGAGAAACGTACTGGTGGCTGTATAAGTACCTTTAACGAGTTCAAGACCGATTCGATCAGAAATACTTCCAGTCATAAGCATGGGATCGACTTGAGGCACATTTCCTTCTGTTGACCAGGCAAGAGGTCCATTAGAGTATACCAGGACGAATTCAATCGCCTCCATCATTTCGTGGGAAAGGAGATGGAGGCCGAGGTCATCCAAGTTTAATGATTATGCGGGGACTCTAACCAGAGCTACAAACACATGTCCAGGCCTGTACCTACGGATCAGTACCGAAACTAGTCAAGAGAGGTGCATGGTCGAGTCTAGTTTAGAGGAAGAGGCTGCACTAAACTGCAACAAGCCTTATAACAAACGAAGTATTGTTCCTCCGGTTAATGAGAAAAAATGGAAGAGGGAACAATCAGGATTGCATGACGGGTTTGTTAGGCATGCGATGTCATGTCCCCGATCCTAGATAGGATCGCCGGACGGACCATGGTGCGAGGAGATGCACCAGTCAGGTCATAAGGCCTAAAGACAAGCGTATCATGGTCCGTGAGAAGGGTTAAGGGTATCAGATAGATAAGACTTAACCAAAAAGGGAAGGAGGGAAGCTAGGGAGAGCTGGATGAGTATTCGGAAGCTTGACAAGGTCCAGATGAAGCTCAACTAGCTAAGTGGATCTAGAAGGTAGTTAACACAGTGTAAGCTAGCTCACTTGAGCTGGAGTATTAGCTCACCCAGCTGAGGCAGGTAGCAGTCAGCTCATCTCAGCTTGGTGGAGTGTTTTGGTCCGGGCCAGTGGTGGTCAGGTCATGGACGGTCATTGGGTCCGGTTTGGTGTGGCATGATCCACAAAGGGTTTATGGGTCATGGAAGGGTCCTTGGGGCTTGGTAACTGGACTTGGGACTCAGACTGATGTATTGGGCTTATTTCCAGACAGCCCACACGCCAAGAAGAGCAGTTGGGACAGCCTTAGGCGAAAAGGTGCCAAAGAGATAGTTTGTGCATGTTCTCTCATCCGGTCGTGCCTGTTCTTCTAGGGAAGTTGTCATGGCCTTTTCTCTATAAATATAGAGTGTCTGGCACAGAAAATGGCATGAAATTCTGGAGGGGAAACTCTGCCAAAATCGTACCAGAAAGAAAGAGAGATAGAGATCGGCGGTTAGAGAATCACACCGTGTGTGTTGGTGATTGTCTGTTCCAGTGGGATTCAGATCGTGGGAAGATCAGGCAGGACTGATGGAAACCAGATAGAAGGATAAGGAGAAGGACTTGGCCCCAGGGGAAGACACCTCTAAGGTTAGTGATGCTAACCACAGACCATCGCCCAAAACCCATGGTTGTACCAGGTGGGTTTTTGTGGTGCGATTGTGTTGGCTGCATTCATTTCCATTTTACTTACTGATCAATCTCTCTTCTTCTATATTCTGATGTTGTCTGTAGATTCAGACTCAGTGGCACTGAACCAAGGCCTTGGCCGGTTCAGTGGGACAGTCCATGGCCTTTGGCGGGACTGGTTTGGTCGATATCTAGTAGTTCCTGAAGGACATATTAAGATACTATTGTGGCAATCTCTTAGTGGGGATTTATCATGAATTATGATGAATTTTATTTAGTTTTAGCGAATTGGTTTGATGATGGTCACTTTGGACCGGTTTGACTGATCATGGTCGAGATCTATATTATCGAGGCCGGTTCTGCCAATTCTAATTACGGGATTATCTTAGTTGGGAATTATCATGAATTTTAATTAGTTTTTGGGAATTTATTTCAGTAGGTCAGATTTGGGCGTAAGATATATTCTTAGGATCTGAACCATGCTTTTCTAGATCACTTGCTAAGTTATCGGTTTATATATTGATCTGTTGTGATTGTGTGGTTTCAGGACCTGTTCAGGATCGTGGTAAAGCCAAGGAACCGTGAGGAATAAGGCCAAGGATGGATGTGTGATGTGTTTGGGTAGAATAGATATGATGAACTTATCATAGTATAGTGTGTGAACTGATTACTCTGTATGGATCACATTTACATATATATAAAATATCGATTTTCCTTTATATGAAATGAATACTGATGTTTGAATGTATGACCTCAATTGTTGAAAATACTTAGAAAAATTAATGGACTTAAAATCGGACAAAAAGGAATCAAACTGAGTAGGATTGGTTAAGTGGGACTGCGGTCTGGTTGGATTGAGGAATCCAAGATCGGGACTTACATGCGAAGTGCGAGCCTTGCGATAAGAGGCATGGTGGGCAGTGTTGGAAGGCTATGAGAGCCTGCATGAGATGTGGTATTATGGATTACTAGGCGCATAATTGTAGTAGCACGGATTGTAAGAGATCCAATGGAACTAGTGCGGAGTTGGTACGTGCCACAAGTGTAGAAAGCCTGGACACTCGCAAGGTAGTGTCGTGGACAGCCCTGTAACGGGGCGGGTTAGTCGGGAAATCGTGGAGGAGGTGAGAGGCCGTTTGGGGCCAGTAGGCCGACTGTTACCCCCCCCCCCTGGGTTTACAAATTGACCACTGAGACTGGAGAATCCAACAACTTTACGGCCATCACTGGTAAGCCTCTTGCTCAAGTCTTTCAAATACTCCATGAACCCCTTTGCTCGTTTATGTAGAAACATGAACCTTAACGGAATATAGGAACCGTTGATGTCGGTTGAGTAGCCACCCACGTCTTGTTTGATTATGGGGCTACGCAATGTTTTGTGAGTCCGGATATGGAAGTTAGGGGTCCGATCTAGAAGGAACTGGATAGTAGCATGAGGTTGAAAATATAATTGGCGGACAGGCCATGCATTCACAAAGGGTTGTCCGGGACATCCCAATTAGGATAGGGGATGTAATAATGCCGACTAACCTAATTGTGGTTCCACTCAAGAATCATTAAGTGATCTTGGGAATGGATTGGTTAGGGGGTTTAAGGCCACATTAGAATGTCATCAACATGGTTAAGTTTGAGAGGTCGAATGAATGTTATAGTTCCAGGGTATACATGCGATTTCTAGGAGTATAGTGGTCTCAGCAATCCAACCGGAATGAATGCTTGAGAATAGGTGCGAAGCATACCAAGATACTATCTCTGTAAGAGACGTCGATAAAGGGAAGGGGATTGTGGACATCTGGTTGTTTGCAAATTTGAGGATGTGTTTGGATCCTTACCAGGGTTACCACGATATCTCCAACTCATTCACGATTGAACTCTAACCAAGGACAACTCCTCTCTCCAAAGCACCCTATCGTATGGCTCCAGCCAAAATGGCTGAGCTAAAGAAGCAACTTAGGGAGTTGCTGGAGAAGGTTTTCATCAGGCCGAGTACTTCTCTGTGGGGAGCACCGGTTCTTTTTGTGAAAAAGAAAGATGTAAGCTCTAGGCTGTGCATTGACTATCGGGGTTTAAACGGGGTTACTGTAAATAACAAGTATATGTTACCTCGAATAGATGAACTATCAGATTAGCTGAAAGGTGCCACTTGGTTCTCCAAGATAGACTTAGCATCTGGGTACCATCAGATTCCAATAGCCCCGACCGACATTAGGAAAACAGCTTTCCGAACTACGTACGGACACTACGAGTTTGTAGTGATGTCACTCGGGTTAACCAATGCACCAGCTTCTTTCAATAAGATGATGAACAACTTGTTTCATGATTGTCTGGACAAATTCATGATCATCTTTATTGAGGACATACTCATATATTTAAACGACCGGAAAACGCATGAGGATAATCTGAGGCGTGTACTAGAACGACTTAGGCAACACCAGTTGTTTGCTAAGTTGAGTAGGTGCAGCTTCTAGCAAAACAATATAGGGTTTTTGGGACACATAGTGTCGGATAAGGGAGTCCCAGTGGATCCCGATAAGATCAGTTCCATCATAGAATGGCCGAGCCCAAGGAACGCCTCAGAGATATGTAGTTTCCTAGGGATGGATGGGTAATATAGGAAGTTTTGTGAAAGGATTCGCAAGCTTAGCCCAACCATTGACCAAACTTATTGGTAAGGACTTTAATTTTGTTTGGTCGGAGGCTTGTGAGAGCAGTTTCTCAAAGCTTAAAAGAGCTCTAAAAAGTGCACATGCATTGGCCTTACCAGAGACGGACTGCCATAGTGTACACAAACACATCCATAATTGGGTTAGGATGTGTTCTGATTGAGATTGACTGTGTAGTTGCTTATGCTTATAGGCCGTTAAAGAAGCATGAATGTAACTATCCAACCCATGACTTGAAGATGGCGGTTGTGTTAGTTGCACTTTAGATATGGTGGTCTAACCTTTATGGTGCTACTTCATATATACACGGAACATAAGAGTTTGATGTATATCTTCACTCATCCAGACCTGAATCTGAGGCAAAGGCGATGGATGGAGTTAGTAGCGGTCTACAACCTAGATATAGCTTACCATCCCAGTAAAGCTAACTTGGTCGTGGACGCACTAAGCCATATGTGCACGGCCTTGGCCATAGCATGAGAAGAGAAGACTCATGCTTGGATGCTTAGGGCTTTGGATCTCGATGCACAAACCATTGACCAGGAGCCGTTGGGGTTAGAGGCAGTAAGTCATGCTTACTTGCTGAACCGAGTAGGTGATATCTCTTGTTTTTGTTGAGTTTTAGATTCATATTTTAGTTTATTATTATCATTTTAGGTTGCATTTAGGTCTTTATATTGCATTTGCATGCATAATTGCATTTGACAGGGTTTGGAGTGCACGATTGAAAGTTTAAGGCGAAAAGCAAGGGATAAATTATACATTATGGAAGTTTTGGATTCAAATATAATGTTAACAAGAGTTGAGGGACCAAGGCTGCGAATAAGGAATATTCGTCTGGGTTAAATTGCACATTGGAAAGATTATGGTTAAATTTGAGAGGTCCTTTGTGCAAATCCAAGAGTTTGGGACTAAACATAAAAATATTCAATAACCAGGGATTATATGTGCAATAAGGCCAAAGTCCACCATGGAAGAAGACGAGACTTTCTTCTTCGACGGAGACGTGACGACGAAGCTCGAGCCAGCGATTCCAGACGGCGGAGGAGCACGGGCTCGACCCAGACACGATGGAGGAGCTTGGCACGCCGAGAGACTTGAACGAGAGGTCCCGTGGTGGAGATGGAGACATGACGCCACGGATGAAGCTTGAGGGCGTGAAGCTTCGCGGCGGTGATGGTTGTTTCAGGCACGGTTCAGATCAAACCACAAAGGCGAAGCACGAGATGAAGACATGAGAGAGCGAGCTTTGAGTTTGAGACCACGAACTATCGATCTCTGCATCTCCAGTTCGCAGCGGCTCGACGTAGCGGCGTTGCTTGGCCGCTGGCTCTGCACCTCCAACTCCCTGCTCAATACCGGCATGATACAGCGGTATAGGGTAACCGCTACGAGCTTGGTAGCGGCTTGATGCAGCGGTATGAGCACACCGCTATGAAGAAGACAAGCCACAAAATCAAACGGTTGACCGGTTTATTCCGGTTGAACTTTGGTTTATGGGATCGAACCAGCTCGAGTTTTACCTTCTTACAAATAGTTTTAGACCCCGAAAACCCTAACAGATCTCATTTTTCTCTCAAGACTTTGTTTATGATTGCAAAAACTTGAATCTTTTGATCATTTTAAAGAAGTATTTCATTTTACATTTGTGTTTCTCTTGTTATGATTAGCCTTGAATCTCACATAGATTTAAGGTTTCTCATGATGTTTATTGAGTAGACAATTTGTGATCTATGGGTTAAGTAGATTAGGGTGATTAGGTGGATATTTAGGATGATTCTTGCTTGATTAACATTGTTCTATGACATATTAGGTGATCTTAATGCTAGATTAAGGTTGAGAAATCTAATCTAGATCATAAGTTGTTTCATGCCCGAAAGGTGTTCGATGAAATGCTTGAATCAACCTATTATTGTCTTTTGCATGTCTAGCCAATGAGAATTGATGTTAGAGATATTAAATGGTTAGTAGACTTGTTATTTATGCATGCTTGAATGTGTTATGCCAACGAGAGTTGATGTTTAATGCATGATTAGCATAGGGATTATTGTCACGAGAGTGGATTAATCTATTTGAATGAGATCTAGACCTATAGACTTGTTGATTTTTTTGTTTGAGCATCCTAGATTGAATCTTGATCACCCGATATCGATTATCTTGCCCATGGATCTATCTTTAGCTATTGATTGAAAGTTTGATTCTTGCACTTAATTTCTTGTTTGAACTTGAGATCACTTTGTTTATAATTCTAGGATTTTAGCTTGTTACAAATCCTCTATCATCTTATTTGCTTAGATTAAGAAAGTTTGTGCATTCTTAGTGTGTAGATCATTAGTTCCCTGTGGTTCGACAATCTTAAATAGTACATTGATTTGCTCTGAGGACTAAAAACCCTTATCAAATTTGGCGCCGTTGCCGGGGAACTAAGTAGATTTATCATTAGGATTTCAGATTTTCTTGAGACTAACCTTTATTTTCTTATGTTTTGTTTTGTTTTGTATAGTTACTAACCTTTTATTCTAGTTTTCGTTTTTTTTGTAGTAATGGCTTCAATCTACTTTGAGAAGCCACAAGAAGAGGAAGACACATTTGAGGATGACATTGAAGATCAGCCATATGTGAAGCCACCACCCTTTGATATGCGCATACTCACACCAGACCAAAGAGTGGAGTTACATCGGCTTAGGGGAATGGAAGAGAACTTGTGCAAGTCAATGAGACACCTTGCACAAATGGTCCGGGTACACCTCATTAGAGATAAAGCAGAGTTTGAAGGAAGGGAAGTTACTCAAGATGAGTTTGATGCTGCTTGTGCCCTTAATGAGGTATTGTATTGGGTTCCACCACTCCAGCTGGAAGGTACAAAAATTTCCACTTTAAAACTTCAACTTGAGGAAATTTGCTTGTCTTGTGGTGAGAACATTGCCCCTGGTCTTGATTCTCTGGTGCTTTTAAAAGAATGTCATGATCTAATATGTGAAACTAGAAAACTAGATGACTTGAGAGTAGAAAAGATTGTTAGAGATTATTTTGAAGTTTGTTTTGACAAGAACTATCTTTGTGCTTCAATTGATCTCGAAACTGACTCTTTCATGCTTGATGAATCTAGACCTCTTCTTGAATTAGCTGATCTAGGGTGTGAAACTGATATAGATAAAATAATAGAAAACCCTGAGATCGACATCGATCATGAGAATTTGAATATTGTGTATTATTTGATTGATGGTGATGAAGTAGATTACTTTGTACGAACCTCGTTTGAACCTGTAGTCGACTTTGTGTTTCCATCAAATGCATTTGATTCTCATGATCATCTGAACCTCAAGGAGCATGTGTTAATCCATGCTATATCTTTAGTAAAGCTCCTTGACGATAAATCTGTTTATTTCCTATGGACAGTAGTGTGCTCCTTTGCACACTTTGATTCTTGTGTTTGCAGGAGAAGGACCAAAGGTGCATTGGCTCAACCTTTTGATTCCTATGACTAGCAAGCGCATAAAGTCAAGCTAGAGACTTAAAACAAGCGCGCTTGGGAGGCATTCCCATGTCTATCCTTTGTATATATTTTTATTTCTATTTTATTTTGCTTTAATGTGTTTGAATAAGTTTAGGGACAAGTTTGGGGGAGTTCTAAATCTTTTCAAGAGGGCATATCAAATTGACAAGGTCACAACAAGCTCTCCTTCCTCATCCTCCTCCTCTCATCAAAGCCAACTCCAAGTAAGTGCATTCTACCCTTGTCAATACTTAGTTCATCATGTTTTATTTTTCCTTTCACCTCTCTTTCAAATTTACTCTCACACAAGAGACTGTGTGAAGTAAGTTTGGGGGAGAGTCTACTATCTCACCTTGTTTTCTGTTTTGTTTACTTGTCATGCATCTCATGCATTGCATTGTACATACTTATTTGCATAGAAAAAACCTAAAAATTTGAAAATTATCGAAAACAACAAAAACAAGCATCTAGTTGCATCATTTGCACCTTTAGGATTGAGTCGAGAAGCATTTAGGTTGCATTCATATGCATAGGGAGCTGTGTTTTAATTTCTTTGCAAAGAGCGCATGTCTAGAACTCAACATGATACCCTAGCTAAACATATCAAGTAGCTTAAACATCTATTGAAAATCTTGTATGCTTCGAGCCTTGAAGACTCTACTTGAAACTTGTTGTGAGCTTGATATTGACTTGTTCTTAAAACCAACTCCAAACTACTTGAGCTTAATGAACTTAATTTCTCTTGCATATGGACACTTGCATACTTAGTCATGGATCTCATACACATTTGGGTTATCTTACTCCATTCATTACTCTCTTGTTAACCCAAATGGCACTTCCATACCCATCACCCATACCATTATTTGAAACCATCATTCATTTGCTTGTGTGAGGCCTCTTATTGATAGCTTGTCATTGCAAAATCTTGAGAGTATAGGGAGCGACATAGGCTTGTTCTCATCTTTTGCTAGCATTAAGACCTCATTTGAGCTAGCATTTATGATGGTGGTTGGGTTTGTGAGAAGAGTGCACCAAATGAACAAAAAGAGTGATATAAGAAAAGAAACCCCTAGGGACAAGAAAATAAGAAAAGAAAGGCTCTAGATAAGTCAAATAGATTCCCAAAAGAAACGAAAAGAAAAGATAAAAGCAGTAAGAGAGTGGGCAAAAGAAAAAAAAGAGAGAGAGAGCCAAAAGTCTTTAAAGATAAATTGTCCTTAGCTGGGTAAGTCAAAGAAAAAGAGAGTGTTCATTGGGTGAGAGATGAAATGGGTGTTGTTTTTGGATGAAAAAGAAGAAGGGTAGAACTTGAAATCACTTAGGAAAGGGTAGTTTGATGAGAACCGATCTATGTATGCGTGAATTGCTCCTTGTCTTAGATAAATTTTGCATATTGATCAAGTTCATGTTTTTGAGTGATTGCCACTTTAAAAAGATATATCTGAAACCTTCTCTTCTTTCTTATTAGAACATTTTTTCTCACCAAACCAAATGCTTGAGATCAAGTCCCCATTTGCAAGAATTCACTTTGTATGCTTGTTTAAATGAATGTGAGAGTTGGTTAAGAGACTTGTTAATTGATGAGTAAGTGACTTGTGTAGAGATATTAGAGTTAAGATAGGCCTTGAGAAGCTAGAGTGTAATAGAAAAGATTGTTCATGCTATTTGCTATGTTTCTTTTAGGATATCATGTTGAAGGCTATAAAGTGTCTCTTTTAGTCACTAGCTCCCATTTTTAGATATTTCCTCATCTTGTTCTTGAAAGTTTACTTGTGGACAAGTAAGTCATGCTTACTTGCTGAACCGAGTAGGGCAGACACATATAGTTGATGAGTACCTGAACCGGATGATACATAATGAGAAGACCGAGTACCAACTCACTAGCAATGGGACGATTATACTAAAAGGGTGGGTCGATGTACCTGATAACTGGGACCTTATGGAGGAAATCCAGAAATAGGCACACCAGTCAAAATTCTCTATTCATCCCAGCCATACCAAAAATTTATAGAGATCTGAAGAGACATTATCATTAGACGTGCATGAAGCGAGATGTGATAGAGTGGGTATCTAAGTGCCTAACTTGTAAACTGGTAAAGGCGGAACATCATGTTCCTAGTGGGTTGTTGCAGAGTTTATCAATTCCATAACAGAAGTGGGACCACATCACAATGGATTTTGTGATCGAGCTTCCAACCTCAAGGTATAAGAATGATGTGATTTGGGTTATCATGGATAGATTTATCAAATTGGCGCGCTTTCTGGCCATTCAAAAGACTGATGAGATTGACCGGTTCGCGTGGATGTGAATTGACGTGATCATCCGACTGCAAGGAATCCCGGTGAGTATAGTGTCATATATAGAGATGGACGATTCACTTCTTTGTTCAGGCAAGCTTTCCAAAAAAACTTTAGGAACGAGGGTGATCATGAGAACATCTTACCATCCCCAAAGTGATGGTCAATCGGAACGAACTATACAAACCTTGGAGGATATGCTAAGGGCTTGTATCTTAAACAGGGGAGATTCTTGGGAGAAGTATCTACTACTAGTAGAATTTGCGTACAACAACAGCTTCCAGGCTAGTATAGGCGTGTCACCATATGAGGCACTCTATGGTCGACCATGTTATATGCCCCTTTGTTGGATTCTAGTAAGGAAAAGGAATCCCCTAGGTTCAGCTGTACTAGAGGAAACTAGGGAACATATTAAGTATCGGAGGGACCAGATTCGAGAAGCCCAATATAGGCAGATGAGCTGATCGCTGTTGCAAGGACCTTAGGTTCGAGGTGGGCGATAGGGTGTATCTGAAAATCATAAATTTTCGAGGTAGGGTAAGGACTTCTAAGTGAGGTAAGTTGGATCCATGGTATATAGGACTGTTTAGCATTATTTCTAAGGTTGGGGCTGAGAATACAAGGTTGACTTGCCGGTAACCATGAAAGCCTTTCATAATGTCTTTCATGTGTCCCAACTGAAGAAATGTCTACCGGAAATCGATGTGATCATAACCCAGATACCTCCTGATCTAAGTATAAACCTTACCTTAAAAGCTCAATCTGTCGAAATCCTAGACCATATGGAAAAGCAAACCCGCTGAAAAGTGGTCGTGACGGTTTTGATACTTTAAGAATGCAACAGGTATATGGAAATGACCTGGGAGACAAAGGATATAATGAAGTTATATTATCCGTAGTGTTTTGAGAGTCAGATGGAACTCGCTGCGGATTTGAGGACAAATCCAAATCGGGTGGGGGAGACTTGTAACACCCTCGGTCCTTGCCATTGTTGCCCCATCGACAAGATTTTCTTGCCTATATATATCCATCGCCATTTCCTCCACTTGGGCATAAGTCCTTTTCCCAATCACCAAAGAAAATTATGAGAGACAAAGAGAGAGAAAGAGACACAGAGAGAGAGGTCTAACCGAAAAAGGGTTAAGGCCGAGTGGTCGGTCTTGTTAGGAGAGTGTTCGGGTGGTCCGGCGAGACGGTTGGTCAGAATTAGGAAATGACCAAAAGGGTGGCTTTAGTGTTTGTGATTTATCCTCCCCTTATTTTCTATTTGATTGCCTAAGGTGAGTGCGTTGACATAGGGTTAGAACCAAGGGTCTATGACTGGCTGAGTATTGGTCATGTCCTTTGGATAAGGTTAGGTTTTTTTGGTTGGATTGAATGAGTGTTGCATGATCGGTACACAAGATCGGTACTCCCATCTGTCAGCTGCCTCGACAATTGCCTAGCAACTAAAGCAAAAGATCAATCCTTTAGCCTCAACCAGGACATACGTCCATACATAGGGTCAATACAATTACATTTAACACGTCTTTGAAACGTTGATAAGACCCTAACAGGAAGACATGTGTTAAATGTAATTGTATGGGTCTTATCAACGTTTCAAAGACTTAGGATACAGTCTCATGTTAGGATTAGATGTTTGGGACTAACCGTGTAGGCAGAATGTTTCGTCTCACTAAGCAATGTTTTAGATTGCTTATGCCTCATTGAATGTGGCATGTTCTACAGATGGTCTGAGTTTGTGGGTTTTTGAGAGGAATTATCATGACATATTTGTTTCTTGAGCAGAACGAATCGGTCAACCACGAGCGGAAGAGAAAGCGTTCCCTTTGTTGTGCTCGCTACTACTTATTTTCTCAATTTTCCTTTGTCGCAAATTTTTTTGATGTTTTCCGTGACTCACTTGGTTCAACGGAAACTGGGAGCAATGCTTTGATGTTTGAATATTTCTTGTATAATTTTTTACTGTTTAGGCATGCCGATAACGTTTAGACGAAACTTAGATCATCATTGCCTTTTGGACGATTTCGATGGGTCATTTCATTGCCTTATATCAAAAGAGTTCGCTTTGTCGAAAGCATATTCTTGATCTCGAGGCAAAAAAAATTTGAAGTACGGGAGTATACGAGGATAGTATAGGTACCTATTCCCTCCCCTTTCTTATGAAAGGTAACGCCCGAACCGTTCTTTTGAAGGGTTTTTTATGTTTTTATTTCAATTGAGATGATCGACAGTCTAGGTCGATTTAAATACGACGTTGGGATTGGGATCTTCGATTGTTTTCAGGTTGACGACTTGGAATATGTCGGTTTTAAGAAAATTGCTAGGAACGGGCTGGTTTTAAGACGACGTTCGTGTCTCTAGTTCTTTCTTTCTTTAGGAAGAGAGCTGAGTATGCTTGAATCCGTTGCGATCGTTTCTTGGTTTTACAAGAGTTTAGATCGGTGTGCAAGATTTGTCTGAACAGTTAAGGAACAATATATCGAGATAGAGAAAATCGCCTAAGACTGAGTTCGCTAGACTATCCACCTAGATTCTAAGTTCCCTAAAGTTTACGGTAATCTCTAAAGCGTTTTTATTTCTTAGTACTTTCCTACGAAAGTTCCAAGTCTTATTTCAAAAATTTCCAAGTCGAACACACCTTAATTCTCTCGGAGATTAGGTTTGCCTGTTCTCCGTTTTGCTTTCTCATTTACCCTTCTTCTCCTCGTGTCTGTCCACCCCTTACGGATAGTAAGAATATTGATTCTTCGTGGATTTCTCTACTCTCCTGTCCATGTTTATGCTGAAGTCTATCTTGCGGTTTTGGTTCATCGATCCATATTTTCCGATCTGGGTTCCAGTCTCTGTATCATTGGTTTTACGAAAACGAATAAGTATCTTCTCGGAAGCCTTTTGGCATTTTAGGAATAGCCAAGGGCGATAAGGAGATGCCAATGGCGATCAGGAAAACTTGTAGGGCGATGAGGCTTTGGTGAGAGGTCATGCGATGAGGTTGGAGAGAGAGGATGGTGAGATCATGGATATAGGCTGATGGACGAAGTTCACTTCTCATCGCTCACTCCATCTCTTTCCTTCTTCGAGAGTCTTTTTGCATGATCTTTTTTTTCTCAAGGTTGTTGATTTTTTTTATGTTTTATTTACGAGAGTCGGATCATAAATGTGTCAAATTTATTTTACAAAAGTTGTTTCGTAAAATATTGTCGAGCTTACTTTTACAAAAGTTATTTCGTAAATGTTTTCGAGTTTTATATCAGAAACCATTTCTGCGATAAGCTTTATTATCGAGATTAAATTTATTCAAAAAAAATATTTTTTCCGCAGGATTGATCCAAGGGAACTTCGATTACTTTTTCCGAAGTAAGCTTAGTAGACAAATATTGAGAATTTGCAGAATGTGTTGGTACGGAAGCGACGCTTGGTTTTTTCAAAATATTATGTTTCTGAAGACGTTTCAACAGAGAGGGATACAATCTCCCATTTTGTTTAGTCTTCGTCAGCCATTATAGGGTTTGAGTGATTCTATAGAAATCAACTTTGTTTCACCGATTGCTATGCGGAAGAAGTACGAAAGTGAGGGGTGTGTACCCAATTTGTTGTACTTCGTTTTCTGTGACTAATCTAGGGTTTTCCGAGACTTCGAGAAGTGGAAGCAAGTTTTATTTCTCCGAATACTTTACAAAAGTTATTCGAAAAAAGTACAACAGTAAGTTGTGTACCCGATTTATTGCGCTTCCTTTTTCTGCGAGTAATCTAGTAGAAGAAATGTCTTTTATTCTTCTTAATTTGTTGAAAACAGATATGTGCCAAGGATGATCTTCCTGTTGGGGAAATAAACACACGCATAGGAATACTAGTGAGATCGTGTTTTCCTGACCTTGTGAAAAAAATGTTTTGATGATAGTAGGATCTTATTATATAAAGAATACTTTTCTTTCCTTCTCCTTGCACCACATCATCAAATAAGTGCCTCTGAGCATGCCACGTAGCCATCCCGAAATGAGGTTTGTTGTTTTTTTTAATATAGATTGGGCTTTTATTTTGTTCTTCAGAATATGAGTATTCATCCCAATAGCAAGATATAGTCTTCTTAGCGAGAGACGATATTGGAACTTAGGGTTTCGGATCTTCCTCGATCTTTCATTGGCTCAAACAACAATGGAGATCTCGAAAGTCCAAAGAGACGAATCGTTGTCTAGAGACTCCGACTTACACGTTGTTACAATCGTTTCGTGTTCATTTCTTTCCTCCCAAACGTTTCAAAACCACATTCATCTCCTTTAAGATACATCTTAACTCCACTGAGGCTCATCAAGGACGACACCGCTTTCAATGTCACTTTTCCCTCCTCAAGATGGTGATTTAAGACCTATAAATAAGTAGTCCTTTATCCATAGAATATCATCGTCACCGTTTCTGATACTTAAAAACTCAATCCCGGTAGAATGGAAACTTCATCTGTTATTCTTCGTGATCGTAAGGCCGGCCGATGTTCTTGCATGGTAGAGGTCTGATTGCTGAGATTCTGGGAGGCTCAAAATGTCAAGCGTGGTGGTTGGGATTTGATGGGGGTTGACATGCTCCTTCTTGATGCTCAGGTTGGTTTGATCTTAAATCTCAAACATAGTGTTTAACAATTCCAGCGACAAGTCTATAACTTTTTATTCATCGCATAAACAAACTTTTTATTCATCGCATAAACAAACTTTTTATTATGTTCTTTGTTTAATATCTTTGAATTTTTTTCAACGTTTGTGATTCCTCAGATCTTAAATCTCTTAATCATAGTGTTTTTAACAATTCCAACAACCAAGTTTGAACTTTTTATTAATCTCATAATCTCCACTGAGATAATCTTTTCAAACATTTGTTGATGATGTTTTTCCACAATTTTTTCAGGCTACTCTCATGCCAGCCACCGTTGTTCATCGGCTCCCTGCTTTCAGGCAACGACTCAAGGTGAATTCACTGTTCACACTAGGTGGAATTGAGATGGCTCGGTGCCACAAGAACTATAGGCTCTCCAACTCTCCTCTAATGATCTGGTTCAGTGATTCAACCAAATTCGATGCATTAACCGAACCGGTTTCTCCAATTTTGGAAGAGCTTTTCAAGTTCCGCAAGCACGATTTTCTGCATGGCCTTGCCAACACCAACACACAACTTCCAGATACATCCTATCATTATCTGTTCATCTCATACTTCTCATTACCGGTAATTAATAAAGCTGACCCTCTCTTGGGGAGCTAACTGCTGTGAAAGGTACAGTGAGCGACAATCCCCCAAGGAAAAGAACGTGTCATCGTAACTATCAAAATCAATAAGTTAGTCTCTTCTCCATATGAAGCCATTTAATAATCTCATAATAGATGAAACTATGATACTTCTAAAACGTTTATCATTTCATATTATGTCTTCCTCTTGGGAGTGATGTGTCAGTCACTTTGAGTCTCTTTGAGTCACAAGCTGTTGCGTTTCATAACAAACTCGAAAGCTTTTGGGGTGATCAAAGAGTTGTTGTCGCAACTAGCATAAATCCTAAGACTGTAGGAGGTATATTCCTTGGGGAAATTTAAATCGCTAATCCCTACGCATTACTCATTCACTTATTCTAATTGATTATTACTCTCTTGGTTAAATGTGACTACATAATAGCTTCTTGAACACCCATTAAATCTTTTTCTTTCGGGCCGTCTGTTCTTAAATGCCACGTCGGGGACACATATATTATTTGACAATCTAATGCAGGGCGGTTTTGTTTTCTGAGTAAGTATTTGTTCGACTCTTAAGCTATTACAACAATATTCAGTTTCTCATGTTCTTTATCCATTACACTTACACACAACTTTCCATCAATTAAGGCTGATCTCGAAAAACACTGGAAACAACTGATATATTTTAGTTATCTGTAATCCTAGATTGTAAAGGAATACTTGATTGATTGAATAGAAAAGCTTGAATGTAAGCTTGAATGTAAGATTCAAATCACTAGACCGATAACCTAGCGATTTGGAGCTATGATTGACATTCGAGTGACGATTAGGTACCTGAGATGGTGGAGTTGAAGACATCGGAATGTACGGTCCATGATCTACATCCTTCGTGAATTGTTCGCTTTCCCAACACCTTCAGGATTTGTTGAAGAGTATCGTTAACTCTCTCGAATCGGTGTTCGCTGTTCTAATTTTACTCCGCCGTCTTCCTCATCAATGCTTTGTGAATATCCGATATGAATGCAACCTTATCAGATAACGAAAGCTCCGCCTCTGGTGAATCGACTTGAAATGACGACTCCGACGGTGATGAACGACGAGAATCCATCACGATTAACATCAAACCAGTTTCACCGCATCACTGATAGATTTTAGTTATCTGTAATCTCGGATTGTAAAGGAATACTTGATTGATTGAATAGAAAATCTTGAATGTAAGATCCGTTTCACAATATCATGTCGATTGTTCCACTCATCAACGATCTCATAGCGATCACAAGCAAAGACTCATATCGTCTCCACACTCTACAACAAGCATAAGAAATACAATACACCCTCTCTCTCTCTCTTATTTAAACGGTTACATTCTTTCTCTTCACTTCATTTCCGTAACCGCAAACCCTCTGGATGACTCCAAGTCTTCATTTCCTTCTTCATTGATCTTGAACCCTCCATTCGACTCCAAAGCTTCACTTCCCTCCTTATTATTCACTTCAGCAACGACTATTTCTCCGTTGCTCTCCTCTATTTAATTTCTAAACTCTCTTCCTCTGCCTATAGTATACCTTCTTACACTTATCAACAACCCATGTCCTTTATTGTTGAGAGGATACACCAAGGTTGAACCACTAAGCATATCTGAACTGAATGAGTTCGTCATCACAGCCAACCTTAGGTTGTACATAATTTTTTTATTCTACATTGTAATTGTCTAGATCATGAATGTGATTCTAACAATATTGTAATGTAGGAAACTGAAAATTTTCTGCACTGGAAAGGTGAATGGAATCAAGTGTACAAATGCTGGTGTAATGTTTCCTGCTCCAGGTGCGCAGAGAAGCTCCAAAGAACTGTCTCATCTTTTAATTGCGTGTCATGCAACAACACAAGCGTTGATGGAGTGGTCCGGTATATTGCATCCTCTGATTTTTTTTTTTGAAAATTCCCACATACAATCAACATGGTTTTCATACAATTTATTACAAGGTACCATGTGGAGATGAGCATTGCTGACGACACGGATGAGGGTCAAATTGTGGCTTTCGATGGAGAGATGGCGAAACTACATAACATGCGCGCCTATGAAGCTGGCCATTTAATGGTACGTAGCATCATCCAACCAGTTTCATGTCTTATCACATATCTTTGCAGCTAAAAGGTTTAACTCATAGGCGGGAGAGGGAGTTAACCCTTAGGAGACTCAGCCACCTTCTTATATTGCAGACATAGTTGGTAAGACATACATCTTGCATGTGAGGGTAGGCATGTACAACTTCACTGCCAACCATCAGACCTTCACTATCTCTCGCATGAACAAGCGTGACTGTCTGCCACTTCCTCACTTTGTCGTTGACGTAAAATGCCCACACTTAATTCATTCGGGTCGGGTCCTTCCATAGAATGCAAGTAATGATATGTGTTTCTCTTTAATCAGGATGGTGACGATGATGACGGAGACGACTTGCCTGAGAACATCTCAGCCCTTGCTAGCGTTGACATTGAAGGTAACGAACGTGTGGAAACCTCATCTGCATGAACATCCTCCAGTGATCCTGCCACCAAGAAGTCTCGCCTTTTAACAACTTTGAATGTGGTCAAGAATGCATGAAAAGCTCAAGTGAACATGATGAAGTTTCTCGAGTCAGTTTTCCTCTTTCAATAATGCTTCAGCATCAATGTTAGTTTTTTAAATTTAAATTTCTCGAGTTAGATTTCCTCTTTGAATAATGCTTAGGCATCAATGTTTTTTTAATTTGCTCCTCATCTAGAGTTTGCTATATTTTTCTTAGCTATGGTTAAAAAGGTTGTCCTAAGATTTAAGATAATAATAATAAAATTCACAATAAGTTCAAAACATTCTTGGCAAATATTAAGTAGGGAAATTAGAGAGTCTCATTGCATAAAATCAACTACTACAAATACTATGATTGTGCCAATGGTTGACAACACATGAAAAAGTAGTTGTCCCTAATTTTTCTGTAAATTCAATATTGTTCGCTCCTATTACATAGATTTCAAGTTGATATTTAGGTGCACTGAAATTTACACTATAGTTTGATCATAATATCATATCAAATAGTATAATAATTATAAATATATTCTAAACATATTGAGAATCAGTAAGGGCTCTGCTCA
Organism: Moricandia arvensis; assembly: GCA_905132765.1. Lineage (NCBI taxonomy): Eukaryota > Viridiplantae > Streptophyta > Magnoliopsida > Brassicales > Brassicaceae > Moricandia > Moricandia arvensis. Next base: position 383,356 of record CAJHQP010000025.1, on the reverse strand, counting down.
TTGTAAACCGAAGAATAAAAATATATAATACTATGTGTTCAGTTGTGGATATGTTTCACAATAAGCCAGCTACGAGTAATAAAGCATAACTACATAACCAATGCTCAAGATTGAAAACACGTAATAGTTCTACAATTTACAAACCTTTCAAATAAATATGTTTGGAGTTTAAGAACCCACCACAACACGCAATTAATTATTGCACAATCAAAAGACACAGATCCACCCAACTTAGATGACATACTTATTAAAACATCCAGATCCATACAAAATATCTACCAAATAAAAAAAATGAGATGTAACATTCCAAAGCTAAACCAAAAGAGTGCTCCATTAAAAATAAATAAGCATTAAGCACCACTTACAATCTATAACTTAACGCCAGGCAATAATGTTCATAAATTCTCACTCACCTAAACACATAGCTAGGATCTAACCATTTTTAATACAACTTACTCTAAGCATTCACTGCAAACATGTCTTCACAGCTAAAAGAACAAGCTCATCAACAAGACATTGAAATAATTTTAAAATTGCCTAGTGACATTTATTTTATAACATATAAATATAAATACAAAATATATGCTGCACAAAAAAATACAAACATACAACCAAACTTATAGGAAAACCCAGACGTATCAAATTATAAAAATAATACAAGTATTGGAAAATATAAGATAATTACATAATAAAATACTTCATTTTTATTAGCTAGATAAACATATGATTTTAATACAAATAAAAACTGAATAATAAATATATTTTAAAATAATTTGTACAAATTGAGATGAAACTAAACATTTTTACATCTTGCCAGTAGGGCAGGCCTGTCCTAGTATACGATAAACAATAACTAAATGAGAAGAACACTTTTTACATAGGAAACCTACTCGACGTAGAAGGAAAAACCTACAGGACCATAGTCCATTCAAAAATCTACTATATAAATAATGGGTACAAGTATAACCACGTCCTCCCTGTTCAACACCCTGAACAGAAAGAGGCTATAGTACAAAGAGCCATCTCCAACACAAGATACTATCACAACAAGAGAGCAACACAAACCTTCAAAACCGGCATCAACCAAAACAAACTTCGCACACAAGGATTCCAGAAACTAGAGACTAATCTCACCATACAAATCCGAGATAAACAAGTCAACAACACCTCTGCCAAATTTCAGCTCAAACATAGAAGATCTCACTGTCGAATTTACCAAACACTCAAGACAACACTGCTGAAGAACTATAATGACCAGCTTCACTAAAACCTAGATACCAGAAGATCCAACCGTTGAAAACCAATCCCTTTAGTGAACCTCTAACCAGAGCTTCCCACAAAATATCAGCCCGATCAGGATTCGTTTGACCCTCCAAACCGACCTTGACAAACCCATACCAAATTTGCCTTTTTCTCTCCTTTTCTGTTGTCATATAAGTCTTCTTGAGTACTCTTCTTTCTTTTCTTATGTTATCTCAACTCTAACCACAAAATTAGGTTAACAGACTTTATAGAGTGTCTCATTAGCTCCCAAATTTCAATACTAATCTCATGGACTAATACCAATGGCCCAATTTCCAAGTTTTGTTATCACCAACCAAACCCATTGAGTTTCCTCCATCTTGGAGAAACCCAACAAAACCCCCGTCCAATTAGTTGGAGGAAACATCCATTCTGACTATCTCTCAGAATACCTCAAGCTTCCCCTTCCGTGAAGACTTGTCATCATATCAGCTCCATTATCATCCGTATGAATTTTTCCATGTTCCACTTCCTTAGAAGTAACCACATCACGTATTCAATGATACCTCCTATGTATGTGTTTCGACTTCGAAGAAATGTAGAATTCTTCCCGAGATAAGTGGCGGCTTGACTATCACAAAACAGAAAATACTTTTATTATTTGAAACTGATCTCTTCACGGAAGTTCTTCTTCCTCAGCAACTCTTTACACGCTTCGGTTGGAGCAATGAACTATGCCTTAGTGGTAGATAGTGAAACACAATTTTGCAGCCTTGACTGCCGTTCCAATGCTCCACTCGCAACCATTACCAAGCAATCCGAAGTAGACTTACTAGAATCTACATTCCCAGACATGTCAGAATCATTATAGCTGACAAGAAAATGTTTCTTACCCCCTCCCCTTAAAGTAATCTTCAAATCAGAAGTTCCTCTGAAATATCTTAAAATCCACTTCCCAACATTCCAATGTTCTCTTCCCGGATTGAAGAGAAGCCTACTAACAATTCCCACGGCCTAGGCTAAATCTGGTTTTGTACAGACCATGGCATACATCAAACTGCCAACTACATAAGCATATAGAACTCTCGACATATCTTCCTTCTCCGCATATGTCATTAGACTCTATTGACTGTTCAGTCTTAAGTGTGGAGCAAGAGGAGTACTCGACACTTTAGACTTGTCCATGTGAAACCGCTAAGTACTTTTTCAATGTACTTCTCCTGAGACAGGTGAATTAACTTCTCACCTTTATCTCGAACATGTGACAATACATGCTCAACTAGTCTTTCAGCTCCTTAATTATGTTCATGTTCCTGCCCACAATCAACATATCATCGACATACATCAACAAGATGATAAAATTAACATAACCAAACACTTTCACAAATACACAATGATCTGAATGAGTTTCTGCATAACCATGCTCCCCAATGACAGACTTGAACTTCATGTACCAGTGCCTCGATGCTTGCTTCAATCCATAAAGGGTTTTCTTCAAGCGGCAAACAAAATCCTCCTTCCCCTTTTTCACATAGCCATATGATTGTTCCATGTAGATATCTTCCTCCATATCACGATGAAAGAAAGCAGTTTTCACATCCATTTGCTCAACCTCTAGATCAAGGCTCGTTGTCAATCCAAGCATAACCCGAATAGATGACATCTTCATAATAGGAAAATATTTCAACATAATCGATCCCCTTCTTTTGGTTTTAGCCTTTCACAACTAATTCAGCCCTGTATCGACGTGGCAAACAAGTATCTCCATGCTTAACTCTATACACCCACTTATTAAGCAGAGTCTTCTTTCCCTTAGGCAATTCCACCAAGTCGAATGTATGATTCTCTTTTGAAAGAATCCATCTTCTCATTTGTGGCGCCAAACCACATCCTTGTATTCATCCTCCAAAGCTTCATCATAGTTTTCAGCTCTCCCCTATCAGTAAGTAACACATACTTACTAGAATCGTACCTTGTCGACAGTTTAAGACCTCTCTTGAATCTTCTAAAAACAATAGGTTAGTTCTCAGTATCTGATGTCTCACCATGATCGTCACCATGATCACCACTACCATTTTCATGGGCGGGAACATCTTCACTAGGTGTATCATTATGAAATTCAACATCGACCTCACCGTGGACCGATGTAGAAGGAGTAGCCTATGAATCAATCAAACTCTCATAAACATGAGTTAGATTTCCTGACTTGTCAATGTCCTTTATCGTTTGATCTTCCATGAACACAACATCGTTGCTCCTTATGAGCTTCTTCTCAACATGCTCATAAAATATGTACCCAAACTCATTTTGACCATAACCGATGAACACACACTGTCGTGACTTCATATCAAGCTTCGATCTCTCATACTAGAGAATATGAACAAATTCCTTACACCCAAAGACCCTCAAATGACTGTAAGAAACATCCTTACATGTCCAAACCTCTCTGAAATATCACCATCCAATGGAGCACTCGGTGAAAATTTTAGCACATGAACAACACTGTTCAAAGCTTCTCCCCATAATGTCATCGATAAGCCTGACTGTGAGATTAAACACCTCATCCTTTAGATAATCGTCATGTTCATCCTTTCAGCCAACCCATTCAACTATGGAGTCTTAGGCGGCGTGAATTGATGTCTTATTCCATGCTCGTTGCAATAAGCATCACATGATCCAGAATATTCTCCACCCTTATCATTGTGGATACACTTCAGCTTCATCCTCGTTCGTCTCTTAACCAACGCTACAAAATGCTTGAAATATCCAAGAAACTGATTTTTTGCCCTCTTAGGGAAAACCAACAATTTCCTTCAATGATCATCAATGAAAGTCACAAAATATGATGTGCCGCCAAGAGATCTTGCCTTCACTGGACCACACATCTGAATGTACTAAATTCAGTACTTAGGTTTCCTACAAGGCACAAAAGAGTTGAAAGATACTGTGTGATGTTTCCCCGCAAAACAATGTGAACACTTCTGCATAAACAAACCAGAAATTCCTGGAATCACCATATTCTTAGACAACATATACATTCCCCTCTCACTCACGTGACCGAGTCTCTTATGCCATAACTCCATGGCATTATCATCCTCCACCGCATTAAAATATCTTTGAAGACTTTAGAATGCATCCAATAAAAGTATAATGACTTCTCACCTTGAGCCACAATCAAAAGAACCACGAGAGAGCGTCCATTTACCACCACTGTGTAGACTGTGATAACCCTCATCATCAAGTCTTCCCATCGATATCAGATTCATCCAAATATCTGGAACATGCTTAACATTCTTAAGAACCAACCTAGTCTCAAGACTAGTCTCCAAGCAAATATCACCAATGCCAACAACCTTAGCCAAATCATCATTCACCATCTTCATGGAACCATAGTTACCCGAAGTATAGGTAGAAAACAAATCCGATGTGATGTAGCATGAGTAGTCTCTCCATTATCAACCACCTAACTGGTTTCATGGCATGCAACATTAATGGCATCACCATCAAGAAGAATGAGAAATTGTTCTTTGGTGACGGTCACCCGATCCACCCTTTTCTTGATTTCTTTGCTGCTTGTTTTTCAACTTCCAGCAATCTTTCTTCATGTGCACTTTTTTATGACAAAAATAACACTCGATATTTGCAAATTTATTAGATTTGCTTCTACTCCTATTCTTGTACCTCTTGGGCTCTTTATATGAACTGCTCCCCTTTGACTTAGTAATAGAGACATCAGAACGCAAACTGCTAGCATTCAACTGTATTCTTGCTTCCTCATTAAGAACATTGTTCTTCACTGAATCCATCGAAATAGTACCGTCCGATGCAAAGTTACAAAGAGACATCCTAAAAAACTCCCAAGAATATGGTAAAGTACCATAAGCCACAAACTGTGAATCTCATCATCAAAATTGATGCCCATATCATACAACTTGTTGAGCAGTCCATGAAACACATTTAAGTGATTCGTCATCAGAGTCCCCTCATGATACTTCAGCTCAATTAGTGTATTGATCATGTACATCTTGTTATTTTTAGTCTTCCTAGCATACAACTGCTTTAGCTTCAACCCTAAAGAACGAGCATCAATCTCAATCTCAATATGATGCAACACATTATCATCCACCCACTGCCTTATCAGCCCACACACTTGGCGATGCATCAACTTCCACTCTTCATTCATCTTCTTTTCAGGTTTTTTCTCCTCAAAAACTGGATAATGGAATTCTTTAACAAAGAGCAAATCCTCCATCTTGTCCTCCCATGGATGGTAGTTAGCACCATTCAAGCTTATCTTCATACCCATATTTCCATCATTCACACAAGCAAATAAGAATCCAAAGTTATCAAATCCAAAACTCTAAAACTAGAAGCTTTGATACCACTCTGCTGGCGGAAAAGGACACACACACACAGCTAAATACTATCGAGATTGTGTTCCCCTGACCTTGTGTGAACTTGTGAAGAACATACTTCGACGATAGCAAGATATACTATAATCAATAACTAAATGAGACTAGCACTTTTTACGTAAGAAACCTCCTTGGTGTGAGAAGAAAAAATACTACGGGACTGTAATTCACTCAAAAATCCACTATATGAATGGGAATGAGTACAACCATGTACTCCCTGTTCAACACCCTGAACATAATAGAGACTCTAGATACAAAAGCTATCTCCAACACAATATATTATAACAACAAGAGAATAACACAAAACTTCAAAACTGGCAGCAACCAAACGACCTCAACTCACAAGGATTCCGGAAACCTGAGACTAATCCTACCATACCAATCCAAGATAAACAAGTCAAAAACACCTTTGCCAAATTTCAGCTCAAACAAAGAAGATCTCACATAAAATTTACCAAACACTCAAAACAACACAGATGGAGAACTATGACGACAAGTTTCACTAAAACCTAAATACAAGAAGATCCAACTGTTGAAAACCAAATCTCTTTGGTAAACCTCTAACCAACTGATTGAAGAAGCTTCCCACAAACCTGCCTTGACAAACCAAGACGAAATCTGTCTTCTTCTCATTTTCTCTTCTTTGTCTTAAGAGTATTCCTGAGTACTCTTCTTTATTTTCTTGTGTTATCTCAAGTCTAACCACTTCGTTAGGTTAAGAAATTTTATATAGTGTCTCCTCAAGCGTCCCCCTCGGTAAAGACTTGTCATCATATCAGCTCCATTATCATTCATATGAATTATTTCAAGTTCCACTTCCTTATAAGTAACCACACCTATGAATGTGTTCTGACTTCGATGAAATGTATTAATCTCATGGACTAATATCGTTGACTCAACTTTCAAGTTTGGTTATCACCAATAAAATCTATTGGATTTCCTCCGTTTACGAGGAACCCAATACCTCCCACAGCGAGTGTGTAATGAGCGGAGTTCCATAAACTAGTGTAGAACTTGAGGAGAGCACCATTATTGTTAGAAGTCTACGTTGAGATAATGTGACTTGGTTTTTATACCACCAAATGAGGAGAGTGGTATGAACAAAAACATTTAATATTGATTTATATTTGTTGTAAACCTTTTAGAATTTGATAATAATTCATATAACATTATTAAAATAAATCTATTTAAATATGACGATAAATAATATAATAATAGATATATAACCATATTTTAAAAAAATTGAAATATTATTTAATTCTATTGTTATAATTACTCAATCTCAATACTAAAAAAATTAAAATTTTACACATTTAAGAAAATATAATTTTTATCATACTATCTTTTGTTTTCTTTTGATATTTACAAATTTTAGAGATACCGTTTATTTTTAATTTTTTATAATTATACAATGCTTATATAAAAAATCTTAAATTTTTACTAGTTGATTTCATATATTTTAACCAAAACAATTAGATAAAAATATATCAAGGGTTATAATTTTAAACATATACAAATCTATTCTTAAATATAATTTAAAATAAATAAAATTGTCTATATTATCATAATTTTTTTATTTAAAAAATTATTTTAAAATATTCATAAAAAATAAAATAAAAACAAAATATCACTTTGAAAACGCTTAATTAACTTTTAGTTTAAATATTTTATGTAAAAAATTATCATTTAATTTAAAATTTTATATAATTATAAAACGTATATGTATAATTTATTGTGCTTTTTTATCTCAAGTGAGCAAAAAATTGGAAAATGTTGAATTATTCAGACATGTATTCTAAATAGTTTATTTATTTAAATTTATTACATTGATTTTATTTTAATAACTTAAGTTGAAATAAGATAGTTTATAATTTTATAAAAGTATTCTGAATTATATTATAAGTAAATTTAAAATGTTTAAATTTATTTTATTTTAATAATTTAAATTGAAATAAAATAATTAATATTTAGATATAATAAATGTGTTAGAATTTAGGACTAATGAATAAATCGGTTTGTCATTATTTAAAGAATATTCTCTTATTGAGTTAGAGTGTATTAGGCATCACTAATTAATTTTGTTATGCATAAATAAATATCTTTGTACATATCTCACATAATCAAAGGCAAAATTTTATAAGAAATGGTAATTTAATAGTATAGATTTAAATTTTTAACACGGTGAATGGATACACCTAATCTATCCATAAATTGAAAAGTAATAAAATCTAAGAGAATATAATTTTAGGGGTTATAACGTAAGATAAATTAGATTTTGTGCACACCCGTGCGAGTATTTGTTTTAAATTTTAAAACATACAATATATGTTTATTGTACATAAATATTGTGATATTAACCTGAGATTTTAATTGTATTGAATGTTATTTTATTTTTATAATATATTGATTATTTACAATATTGAATGTTATTTTATAGTTTCAGACTTTTGGCGCATATAAAATTATTAGTAATATAAGAAGTAAGTAATTATTTGAATACAATAAGTAAGTAATTATTATTGTTTTAAGGGAAAATTGCCAAATATGACTCAAAATTTGATTTTGATTGCAAAAGTAGACCCAAACTTGAATCATATGCAAAACTAACCTAAAAGCCTAGTGAAATTACATTCGGCCCCTTGTGACCAAACAAAAAAACAGAACTCACTTTTACGAAAATAACCCAAGTAAGTCTTCTGAGTCTTCTGAAGACGGCTTACAAGTAAGTCGTCTAGACGACTTACTAGTAAGTCGTCTGATATCGTTGATTTTAAAAATAATTTATCAATTTTATAAAAATTATTCTGATAAATAAAAAATTGAAATAATGTAATTATAAACAGTTGTAAGTGATATAAATTAATATATAATAAAATTAAATAGTTTTCAACATAGATGAGTGAAAATAGTGAAGCATGATATTCTTTAGTTTAGGGTTTGTCAACATATGTTGTAGTTTTTATGTATTCTTAGGGTTAGATTTTGAAAAACTTAAATATTTTTTTTAATTAAGTTTTACTTATATTTGTTTAATTATGTGCATAGTAAACACTTATTAAGTTTAATTTAATTTTATGAAGTGTTTAGCTAGTTAATTAAGTTTAGGGTTATATTTAGGGTCTAGACGACTTACATGTAAGTCGTCTAGGAAGTCTTCTATTTTAGTTTCCCGCTAAAAATATTTTAGTTTCCCGCTAAATTTATTGAAGTCTTCTGGACGACTTCTGGACGACTTACAAATAAGTCGTCTAAGAAAAAGAGTCTTCTAAATGACTTACAAGTAAGTCGTCTAAGAAAAAGAGTCTTCTGGACGACTTACAAGTAAGTCGTCTAGACGACTTACTTGAAAGTCTTCTGAATCGAAAAATATTTAACCTAATTGAAATTTTTGTCTCCCTATATAAAGGAAAATTTACACATTCTCTCTCCTTCTCTCAAATGTCTGCAACAAAAATGTATTGGTCTTCATTTTAAAACTCTCCAATCTCTCTCTAATCTCTTTGAACTTATAAACACCAAACTTTATATCAATTTATTATTTTTGTTCATGTCTTTCTCACTAATCTCTCTTGTTTTTGCAGGTGTTTCATCACACGGCTTTCATCTTCCACTCATATAAAGGTAGATCTATTAATTTTAGATATGTATTTTTATGTGTTCTGAAGGTAAATCTATCTAATATTCCACTCATTTTCTCAGTTTTTAAACAATTTGAACATTTTCGGATATGCAGGTTTTTCAGATCTGGAAGAATTCCACTCATATAAAGGTAGATCTATTAACTTTAGATATATATTTTTATGTGTTCTGAAGGTAAATCTATCTAATATTCCACTCATTTTCTCAGTTTTTAAACAATTTGAACATTTTCGGATATGCAGGTTTTTCAGATCTGGAAGACTTCCAAGAAATCTTCTAGACGACTTACAATTAAGTCGTCTGATGATTCTTCTCGCTAGAAGACTTCCAGGAAGTCTTCTGACGGAGTCTTCTTCCATATCAAGTGGAGTCCAAGCTTGTCTTTGTATAGGAATGATCTATAATAGTTTTGTTTGTAGTTTGTTATGTGATTTGCATGTGTACTCGTTTAGTTGTGATTTTTTTTTTGTAAATGTGAAGAGATATTTAATGAAATTTTTTGGTAAATATGTTCATTTTCCACAATATTATCTTGTCAAAATTACTTGATATAATTGAAGTTATTGATACAACTTCAATAGCAAAACACAATAACACAAATTTAGTACAACTAAGAGAGAAGAATTCTCAAGAAAACTTAGTCAAATTCACAAAAGATAAAACATTACATAAGTTCAAAGATAGAACATTTTCATTAGAAGTCTTCTAACATATTGTACTTAAAAAAATATCTAAGGTACATTGAATGCAATCTTTCAAAAACCATTCCCATACATTTCATGTAACTTACGCAACATCTGCAAAAATTCAAAATAAAATACATAGGTAAACATAGAGAAAATGAAAGTTTACTAAACATTGACGCAGCCGACTTACTAGTAAGTCGTCTGGAAGACTTACTAGTAGGTCGTCTGGAAGACTTACTAGTAGGTCGTCTGGAAGACTTACTAGTAAGTCGTCCAAACAGGTCATTTTTGCAATTGACTTTAAAATGGGACGAGTTACTTGTAAGTCGTCCAGATTTGTTTGTTAAAAAAAAAAATTTTTAGACGACTTACAAGTAAGTCGTCCAGGATAAACGGGTTAGTTTTGCATTTGACCGAGTTGTGTCAGATATTTGACTTTTCCTGGACGACCTACCAGTAAGTCGTCTCTGGGAAATCAAAAATTTCAATATTATGTTAAGGCTAGATGACTTATATGTATGTCGTCTCAAGTTATTTTACAATTCGAAAATCAAACTTAAATATTTAATTTTTCCTAGACGACTTAATTGAAAGTCGTCTAGGTAGAAGACTTACTTGAAAGTCGTCCGAGATAAGCAATGTTTGACCATAATCTCAGGAAAAAAAATCTGGACGACTTTGCTTATCTTGGACGACTTTCAAGTAGGTCGTCTGACTGGACGACTTACAAGTAAGTCGTCTGGGAAAAATTAAATATTTAAGTTTTATTTTCCAATTACAAAAGTAACCTCAGAAGACTTACGGGTAAGTCGTCTAGTTTTAATAAAATATTTGAATTTTTGTTTTCCTAGAGACGACTTACTAGTACGTCATCTAAAAAAGTCAAATATCTGACACAATTCGGTCAAGTGCAAAACTAACCCGTTGATCCTAGACGACTTACTTGTAAGTCGTCTAGAAATTTTTTCTTAACAAACAAATCTGGACGACTTATAAGTAAGTCGTCTGGTAAGTCTTCTACATCCAGACGACTTACCAGTAAGTCTTCTACAGCCAGACGACTTACGGGTAAGTCTTCCATGCGAACAAATCTGGAAAAAAAAATCAATTTCATACCTTTAACTAGTGAGATGACTTTCTAAGCACACATAGTCTTCTCCAACCACCCAGAACCTCAAATGAAAGTAACCCACCAAGAATAGTATGCTTGAATGGCTCTACCAAACATAAAAAAAAATAGAATCAAAAGCTTGAGTTTTTTGGATGAATATGGAGACAAAGTGAAAGAGATGTTGTTTTTAGTTCATAACAACTAAGAAAGAAATAGTGTCAATCATTTTTAAGTGCATTAAGAGCTTCAAATTGGTTGTTCATGGTGGTTGGGGTATTGATGGCAATGGCAATCTTGTAAATACTTGAAGATGATGAGGTTGAGAGAGTAAAAGAGTTATTTTCCCAAAAAAAACAAAAGACATTTTAATGGTATTTTCGTAAATAATTTGAACATATGGGGTAAATAAAACAAAAGAAAAGATAAAAAGAAAGAGAGGTTAGTTTTGTGCTTGACTTTAAGTTTTGAGTCAATTTTGCAAAACTCCCTTATTTTTATGTCAAATTTATATTATTCATTTATTAAAATTTTGAAAATAGTTATTATATATAATATAAAAGGACTACTTATTTTTGGGTAGAAAAAAAATTGATATGGTTTAATATTTACAAAATAGTAAAATGAATTTTATATTATTATTTGCATTAATATATATATATATATAATCAATTATGGATAAATTAATTAATTGTTTTATTTAAGGAAGATTTTGTTAAGATATATTGTTTTTGAAACAATCATTAATGTTGACAATAAATAAAATTAATTGATTGTATTTTCAAAGAAGAATTTTTTAAAATAAATTAATGCTAAACCTTAAGATTAATTAATATCCCTATGTTACAAAAAGATCCAAATTTCAAAAGCAAATTTGTTTTCTAAAGATACATATTTAACATTTTCAATGTATTTTTATTAACTAGTAATAGTAAATTATAAATTTTAATAAAATTAGCTATGTTGGTTGCATTTTTATCAGCTTAAAATTATTGGAAATAGTTATGGGAAAATTGCCAAATATGACTCAAAACTTGATTTTGATTGCAAAAGTAGACCCAAACTTGAATCATATGCAAAACTAATCTAAAAGCCTAGTGAAATTACATTCGTCCCCTTGTGACCAAACAAAAACACAGAACTCACTTTTACGAAAATAACCCAAGTAAGTCTTCTGAGTCTTCTGAAGACGACTTACTAGTAAGTCGTCTGGTATCGTTGATTTTAAAAATAATTTATCAATTTTATAAAAAATATTCTGATAAATAAAAAATTGAAATAATGTAATTATAAACAGTTGTAAGTGATATAAATTAATATATAATAAAATTGAATAGTTTTCAACATAGATGAGTGAAAATAGTGAAGCATGATATTCTTTAGTTTACGGTTTGTCAACATATGTTGTAGTTTTTATGTATTCTTAGGGTTAGATTTTGAAAAACTTAAATATTTTTTTTAGTTAAAATTTTACTTATATTTGTTTAATTATGTGCATAGTAAACACTTATTAAGTTTAATTTAATTTTATGAAGTGTTTAGCTAGTTAATTAAGTTTAGGGTTATATTTAGGGTCTAGACGACTTACATGTAAGTCGTCTAGGAAGTCTTCTATTTTAGTTTCCCGCTAAAAATATTTTAGTTTCCCGCTAAATTTATTGTAGTTTCCCGCTAAATTTATTGAAGTCTTCTGGACGACTTACAAATAAGTCGTCTAAGAAAAAGAGTCTTCTAGATGACTTACAAGTAAGTCGTCTAAGAAAAAGAGTCTTCTGGACGACTTACAAGTAAGTCGTCTAGACGACTTACTTGAAAGTCTTCTGAATCGAAAAATATTTAACCTAATTGAAATTTTTGTCTCCCTATATAAAGGAAAATTTACACATTCTCTCTCCTCCTCTCAAATGTCTGCAACAAAAATGTATTGGTCTTCATTTTAAAACTCTCCAACCTCTCTCTAATCTCTTTGAACTTATAAACACCAAACTTTATATCAATTTATTATTTTTGTTCATGTCTTTCTCACTAATCTCTCTTGTTTTTGCAGGTGTTTCATCACACGGCTTTCATCTTCCACTCATATAAAGGTAGATCTATTAATTTTAGATATGTATTTTTATGTGTTCTGAAGGTAAATCTATCTAATATTCCACTCATTTTCTCAGTTTTTAAACAATTTGAACATTTTCGGATATGCAGGTTTTTCAGATTTGGAAGAATTCCACTCATATAAAGGTAGATCTATTAATTTTAGATATGTATTTTTATGTGTTCTGAAGGTAAATCTATCTAATATTCCACTCATTTTCTCAGTTTTTAAACAATTTGAACATTTTCGGATATGCAGGTTTTTCAGATCTGGAAGACTTCCAAGAAATCTTCTAGACGACTTACAATTAAGTCGTCTGATGATTCTTCTCGCTAGAAGACTTCCAGGAAGTCTTCTGACGGAGTCTTCTTCCATATCAAGTGGAGTCCAAGCTTGTCTTTGTATAGCAATGATCTATAATAGTTTTGTTTGTAGTTTGTTATGTGATTTGCATGTGTACTCCTTTAGTTGTGATTTTTTTTTTTGTAAATTTGAAGAGATATTTAATGAAATTTTTTGGTAAATATGTTCATTTTCCACAATATTATCTTGCCAAAATTACTTGATATAATTGAAGTTATTGATACAACTTCAATAGCAAAACACAATAACACAAATTTAGTACAACTAAGAGAGAAGAATTCTCAAGAAAACTTAGTCAAATTCACAAAAGATAAAACATTACATAAGTTCAAAGATAGAACATTTTCATTAGAAGTCTTCTAACATATTGTACTTAAAAAATATCTAAGGTACATTGAATGCAATCTTTCAAAAACCATTCCCATACATTTCATGTAACTTACGCAACATCTGCAAAAATTCAAAATAAAATACATAGGTAAACATAGAGAAAATGAAAGTTTACTAAACATTGACGCAGACGACTAGTAGGTCGTCTGGAAGACTTACTAGTAGGTCGTCTGGAAGACTTACTAGTAGGTCGTCTGGAAGACTTACTAGTAAGTCGTCCAAACAGGTCATTTTTGCAATTGACTTTAAAATGGGACGACTTACAAGTAAATCGTCCAGATTTGTTTGTTAAAAAAAAACTTTTAGACGACTTACAAGTAAGTCGTCCAGGATAAACGGGTTAGTTTTGCATTTGACCGAGTTGTGTCAGATATTTGACTTTTCCTGGACGACCTACCAGTAAGTCGTCTGTGGGAAATCAAAAATTTCAATATTATGTTAAGGCTAGATGACTTATATGTATGTCGTCTCAAGTTATTTTCCAATTCGAAAATAAAACTTAAATATTTAATTTTTCCTAGATGACTTAATTGAAAGTCGTCTAGGTAGAAGACTTACTTGAAAGTCGTCCGAGATAAGCAATGTTTGACCATAATCTCAGAAAAAAAATCTGGACGACTTTGCTTATCCTGGACGACTTTCAAGTAGGTCGTCTGACTAGACAACTTACAAGTAAGTCGTCTGGGAAAAATTAAATATTTAAGTTTTATTTTCCAATTGCAAAAGTAACATGAGAAGATTTACGGGTAAGTCGTCTAGTTTTAATAAAATATTTGAATTTTTGTTTTCCCAGAGACGACTTACTAGTACGTCATCTAAAAAAGTCAAATATCTGACACAATTCGGTCAAGTGCAAAACTAACCCGTTGATCCTAGACGACTTACTTGTAAGTCGTCTAGAAATTTTTTCTTAACAAACAAATCTGGACGACTTATAAGTAAGTCATCTGGTAAGTCTTCTACATCCAGACGACTTACCAGTAAGTCTTCTACAGCCAGACGACTTACGGGTAAGTCTTCCATGCGAACAAATCTAGAAAAAATTCAATTTCATACCTTTAACTAGTGAGATGACTTTCTAAGCACACATAGTCTTCTCCAACCACCCAGAACCTCAAATGAAAGTAACCCAACAAGAATAGTATGCTTGAATGGCTCTACCAAACATAAAAAAAATAGAATCAAAAGCTTGAGTTTTTTGGATGAATATGGAGACAAAGTGAAAGAGATGTTGTTTTTAGTTCATAACAACTAAGAAAGAAATAGTGTCAATCAATTTTAAGTGCATTAAGAGCTTCAAATTGGCTGTTCATGGTGGTTGGGGTATTGATGGCAATGACAATCTTGTAAATACTTGAAGATGATGAGGTTGAGAGAGTAAAAGAGTTATTTTCCCAAAAAAAAACAAAAGACAATTTAATGGCATTTTCGTAAATAATTTGAACATATGGGGTAAATAAAACAAAAGAAAAGATAAAAAGAAAGAGAGGTTAGTTTTGTGTTTGACTTTAAGTTTTGAGTCAATTTTGCAAAACTCCCAATAGTTAAATACAAAAAACAAGAAATAATGATTAAAATAGACCTAAAAATTTTTTATTCCCAAAATAGTATCAAAAGAGAAAAATGACCAAAATAGACTTTATTAAAATGTGTAAATATACATTTATACCCTTTGAATTAACTAATCTAGATTTAAGATTTAGAGTTATATGATGAAGTTTTGGAGGTGGAGTTTAAAATTAATAAAAAAAGAAAAATTAAAAAAAGGGGCTATTTTGGTCATTTTTTAAGGTTTATTTTTGTGACAAAAAATTCAAAAATATTTATTTGAGATATTTACCCAAAAAATAATGGATTTATAACTTAAATTTAATATATTTTATAAATTTATGTGAAAACACCAAAATTAGTATCTTTTAAAAATGGAGGAAGTATCTAAAAGCATTAAATGTAACTAAAAGTTTATTTTAGTTAGTTCATATAGCTATTTAAACTTTAATAAGTGTAGATAATTGGAGATTGTGTGTTCCCAAAAAGAAAGATAATTGGAGATTGTTTCCCAAAAATAATTTAATTGGGGGTTGTAATTACTACTATTTTTTTTTATAAAATGACAAAAATGTTCCGTCTTGTTGTTTTCGAGAAGCTTCTTTTGGTATTAAAAAATTAAAATATATTTCCACGTCAGAAGCGCATTACAAAACAATGAAAAGGCAGACAGGCTACTACTACTACACACGTACGAGTCGCGTCGCACGAGGCAGGACCTTGGGTCAGTATACGAACGACCAACCCAGACTTGACACGTCATTATACGCCAGCTATTTACGATGAGGGTAGCTTCGTAAATTAACACAGACCAGATAACCCTTTTGGTTTGCTCTCTCGTCAAGCAAAAAAAGAAGTGGGATATATAGTAGTTCAGCAGTAAAATTATTATCTGTTTTGTTTGGAAGAGAGGAGAGAGAGCGAAGTGAGGAGAGAGAGAGAGAGAATAGGGTTGGTCAATCGAAGCATCCTCGGCGTCAGATAGCCGTTTTCCGGTAAATCAAGGTCCTTTTCTGCTTGTTCGTCACTGCTTCTATCTTCGATTGGGTGGATCTGCTTCATTTTGGGTTATTGATTAGTTGATATGTTAGTGGGTTTCGTTGATCGGATCTAGGAGCACAGTAGCGATTTTAAAGGTTTTTGTTGGTGTTAACAGTTTAATGCTTGTTTTTGCTAACTGTCACAGTAATTTCGAAATTTGATTTCTTTTTGTATGGGTTGAGCGCTAACACGGCTTCTGAATGTGTTTCCTGCTCGATTTTTCTTGCTACGTATCATGTACTGTGTTTCCAGTAATTCCTCTAACATTCAGAAGATCATTTCGAAGTTTATTTTGTGTGTGGTTTGAGTGGTTTCTGAAAGTGGCTTTTCTATGTTTCTGTGACTCACTGTTTGCTTTCTCAGGATTCATTATGGTGAGGAAGAAGAGAACTGATGGTTCATCTGAAGGAGGTGAAGGGTCTGGTTCCCGTGAACCTGCTCCAGCCTCAGGTGGTGGACGTGGTGGTTATCAGCAGGGAAGAGGAGGAGGAGGAGGACAGCAGCAAGGTGGAAGAGGTTATAGCCCTCAGTCCCAACAGGGAGGAAGGGGTGGTGGTCGTGGATACGGCCAACAACCACAACAGTATGGTGGACCAAGAGGAAGCCAACCACAACAACAGCAACAGTACGGTGGACCAAGAGAAGGTCAACCACAACAACAGCAGCAGTACGGTGGACCTAGAGGAGGCCAACCACCACAACAGCAACAGTACGGTGGACCAAGAGGAGGCCAACCACCACAACAGCAACAGTACGGTGGACCAAGAGGAGGCCAACCACCACAACAACAGCACCAACAGTATGGCGGACCAAGAGGAGGACCTACTCGAGGTGGGTATGGAGGTGGTGGCCGTGGTGGTGCATCCTCTGCTGGACTGCTGCAGAGACAATCAGTTCCCGAGCTGCATCAAGCTACCTCACCATCTTATCAAGCGGTGTCTTCTCAGCCTACACCGTCTGAGGTGAGTCCTACCCAGATGCCGGATCCTCCTGCTCCGGTACAAGAATTTGAACAGCTCTCTATTGAACAAGGAGCTCCCAGTCAAGCAATCCAGCCCATTCCATCTTCCAGCAAAGCTTGTAAGTTTCCACCGAGGCCTGGTAAAGGACAGGTTGGCAAGCGATGCATTGTAAAGGCCAACCACTTCTTTGCTGAGTTGCCTGATAAAGATTTGCACCAGTATGACGTAAGTTTTGACTTGCTTTGTTCCCTGCTATTTTTCTTTAGCTACAGTGCATCTAATCCTGCCTTTTTTTGTGTATTTGCAGGTAACCATTACTCCAGAAGTTACATCAAGGGGTGTTAATCGTGCTGTGATGAAACAGTTGGTGGACTTGTATCGTGATACACACCTTGGAAGGCGTCTTCCTGCATATGATGGACGAAAAAGTCTGTACACTGCTGGACCCCTTCCCTTTGTTTCAAAGGAATTCAGAATCTTACTTCAGGACGAGGAAGAAGGGGCTGGGGGACAAAGGTCAGTTCATATATAGTTATATTGTTATTATCTTTTTTTCTTACTGAGGAATTTGAGTAAAAAAATTACTTTTTTTCTTTTACAGGCGAGAAAGGGAGTTCAAAGTTGTGATCAAGCTAGCTGCCCGTGCTGATCTACATCACCTAGGATTGTTTTTACAGGGGAAACAAGCTGATGCCCCGCAGGAGGCTCTTCAGGTTCTTGACATTGTTCTTCGTGAGCTGCCAACCTCCAAGTAGGTTCACTCATCCAGTGGATGTTTTTACTCAAACTACTAAGCTTACATGTCTCAGCTCTTTTAGTTTTCTAACATGTTAGAGTCAGGTATACTCCTGTGGGCCGGTCATTTTATTCTCCGGATATAGGAAGAAAGCAATCATTGGGGGATGGCTTGGAGAGCTGGCGTGGATTCTATCAAAGCATTCGTCCTACACAGATGGGCTTGTCACTCAACATTGGTGTGATGGCTTTCTGCATTACATTCATTAAATTGTCAATAATAAATTTTAAATTATTGTCCCAGCTCATGCTTGTGCTGCAAGCTTGTTTTTTTTTTTTGTAGATATGTCATCTACAGCATTCATAGAGGCACTTCCTGTTACCGAATTTGTCTGCGAGCTGCTGAATAGGGATATTAGATCCCGGCCTTTATCTGATGCTGATCGTGTCAAGGTCTGATTCAACTTTTATTTCCTGTTTATCCTTCCATAACTGAAGTAAAATGTTGCATTCTTAACCTTCCTGTGTTTACTGACTTTTAATCTTGTTCTGTACCAGATAAAAAAGGCGCTTAGAGGTGTGAAGGTTGAAGTGACCCATAGAGGAAACATGCGCCGAAAGTACCGCATTTCTGGCTTGACTGCTGTGGCCACTCGAGAACTGACGTAAGTGTTTGTTTTTGCTTTGCTAAATACTATTTCGTGAATGCTGAACCAGGAGAAGTTTATTTTCTAATTTTTGTATTATACTTTCAGATTTCCTGTAGATGAAAGAAATACTCAGAAATCTGTTGTTGAATACTTCTACGAAACATATGGCTTTCGCATTCAGCACACGCAGCTACCATGCTTGCAAGTTGGGAATTCTAACAGGCCAAATTATTTACCAATGGAGGTAACCTCGAAGTTCACCATCAACTATTGTTAGCTAGCTGACCAATACTTCATATGCTAATTTGCTGTTGCTGTACAGGTCTGCAAGATTGTCGAGGGACAGAGGTACTCAAAAAGGTTGAACGACAGACAGATCACTGCTCTGCTGAAGGTGACTTGCCAGCGCCCCCAAGAACGTGAAAAAGATATCTTGCGGGTATGTTTCCTTTTTTTTTTGGATATTATGTTCTCCTTTTCAAGATGTCTAGTTCAATATTGCTGTCTAGCTCTCTAATTGTTTTTAAATATCATATAAATGCGTGAGCAAAGGCTGGTATATGAACATTTTTCTTCTTTCTTGAAGCAAGTTATTTCTTTCCAGCGTTTTTAGTTCATGATTATTGAGGCACTTCGCCAAGTTGGTGAGCTTTTGTGCTCTAACTAGCTGCCTGCTTACCTATATCTCGTTACAGTTTTGTTAATACATCTTATTTTCTTGAGCTTTTTAAGCTTGTAGGTATTTTATCCTATATGTTTCTGTAGACTCTGTTGTTTATCTCTGATGTGTTGATATTTTCTGATTGTGAAGACGGTAGGGCTCAATGATTATGGTCATGATCCCTATGCTAAGGAGTTTGGCATCAAGATAAGCGCATCCCTTGCTTCTGTCGAGGCTCGAATTCTGCCTCCTCCATGGGTATATTAATCCCCTCGTGTTCCTTTTTTTTTTCAATTTTCAATCTATTATTCTTAGACTTGAGTGGCAATATGATATAAATTCCTATTCTGCAGCTCAAGTATCATGATTCTGGAAGGGAAGGGACTTGTCTACCGCAAGTTGGACAGTGGAATATGATGAATAAGGTAACTAGATGAAATAGTTATCCAGCTGACTGCCTAGTGTTTTTTCATATAATTTTATAGTTCTGTTCTCGTGATATGGTTGTGCGTGTATGCAGAAAATGATAAATGGCGGTACAGTGAGCAACTGGATCTGCGTCAACTTCTCTAGGCAAGTTCCGGACAATCTGGCACGTACTTTCTGTCAGGAACTTGCTCAGATGTGCCACACCTCTGGGATGGTAATTTTGTAAAGCACAACTTGTATCGTGTTCTTAGCCTTTCCCACCTTGATGTGTATTATTTTTTACCTGCAGGCATTTAATCCGGAACCAGTCCTTCCACCAGTCAGTGCTCGCCCTGAGCAAGTTGAGAAAGTCTTGAAAGCTCGATATCATGATGCCATGGCCAAGCTCTCTAAAGGAAAAGAGATTGATCTCCTTATTGTCATTCTCCCAGACAACAATGGATCACTATATGGCATGCGCCATGTCCTAGTACCTTTCATTGTCTGCTTTTACATTTAAAGGAGCTCTCTAATCGTCATTCCCTTTTAATTTTCCATCGCAGGTGATCTGAAGCGCATCTGTGAGACCGAACTCGGCATTGTGTCTCAGTGCTGCCTGACTAAGCATGTCTTTAAGATGAGCAAACAGTATATGGCTAACGTGGCTTTGAAAATTAATGTCAAAGTTGGAGGAAGGAATACTGTACTTGTTGATGCCTTATCTAGGCGAATTCCTCTAGTCAGTGATCGCCCCACCATAATCTTTGGTGCTGATGTAACACATCCTCATCCTGGAGAGGACTCGAGCCCGTCCATTGCTGCCGTAAGTCTCTTTCTCAACATCTAGTTCTGAGAATGAATATTTTATTTTTCCTCCATGACCTTGGTCTGATGTAATACTCTAAAATTCAAAAAGATATTTGTTTCTTTTTCAGGTCGTCGCTTCCCAAGACTGGCCTGAAATTACGAAATATGCTGGTTTGGTTTGTGCTCAAGCGCATAGACAGGAGCTCATTCAGGATCTCTTCAAAGAATGGAAGGACCCGCAGAAAGGGGTAGTCACCGGTGGCATGATTAAGTACGTGTCTCGATATTTTTAACTCTACTCCGAATCAGTGTTTTTGCTTCTTATTGCTCTTTGTATAAGATCATTGCTTCTTTCTCCTTACTTCGCAACAGGGAGTTACTTATCGCCTTCCGTAGATCAACTGGTCATAAGCCGTTAAGGATCATATTCTACAGGTATGTTTGCTTTTTGGCGTATACTTACCCAAACGTTGTACATCGTCCCTTTATAAAGGCATATGTTAATTGTATGGTATAATTCCGTAGGGATGGAGTCAGTGAAGGACAGTTTTATCAGGTTTTGCTCTATGAGCTTGATGCCATCCGCAAGGCAAGAGTTACAACTAACAAATGACTTGTATTGAACTCTGTGGATAGTTATCTTACGCCTAAATATGATTTTACTTGACCACTTCAGGCATGTGCTTCGCTGGAAGCAGGTTATCAGCCACCAGTGACGTTTGTGGTAGTGCAGAAGCGCCATCACACAAGGCTGTTTGCTCACAACCATAATGATCGCAATTCGGTGGACAGAAGTGGAAACATATTACCAGGTAAGACAAGTGTTGATTGGTTCATATTTTTTAAGTTTGGTTTGCACGTATGATTAAATTGGCTGCTAATCCTTTGAATTGTTTTAAAACACTTTGGGTAATTTGTCTGCAGGAACCGTCGTAGATTCCAAAATCTGTCACCCCACTGAGTTCGACTTTTACCTCTGTAGCCATGCTGGTATTCAGGTAAATCTTTATATAGGAAAGATTGCTACACTATTAGATGTTTGTGCGGCTTAAATTTTCTTTTAAGTCCAAAACTAATAATCCCATGGACAGGGAACTTCCCGACCTGCTCATTACCACGTTCTTTGGGATGAGAACAACTTCTCTGCAGACGGACTCCAATCTCTGACCAATAACTTGTGTTACACGTAAGATTCATTAGCGCTTTGTTAAATGTCGTTATTGCGTAGTTGTAAGATATGAAACAGGCATAAACTCTTAAAAACCATAACTTTTTTGAGTTGTGTAGGTATGCGAGATGCACTCGTTCTGTATCCATTGGTGAGTTTTTCTTTAAGTTAGTGGTATACTTTTTTTTGATTTATAGAATTGGAAAGACAAGTAATGGGTTTCTTTCTTGTTGTTGGGATTTCGTAGTGCCACCTGCGTACTATGCTCATCTAGCAGCGTTCAGGGCTCGGTTCTACATGGAGCCAGAGACATCAGACAGTGGTTCGATGGCTAGCGGGAGCATGGCACGGGGAGGTGGTATGGGTGGTAGAAACACACGTGGGTCAAACGTGAACGCTGCAGTGAGACCACTCCCACCTCTGAAAGATAATGTGAAGCGCGTGATGTTCTACTGCTGATTCGATTCAGTTTTATCCATCTCTTTTTATATCGTATGAGCTATTAAGACTCTTGTCGCCCAATAAATTGTTTGCTTTCCAAGACTCTTTATGTCTCTACTGAACTCGTGTGGTGTGTACTTACTGAAGTGGAATATTGTGAGTGTTGGAATATTTTATGTTTTTGTAACTCTTGCTCTGAACTGTGAGATGCTTGCTTTCTGTTTCTTAGTTCCTTTTCTTACGATTAGTGTCCTTATCCTTCTGTGATATGATGACTAAACCAGAGTCCAGCACATAATGAGGATCACATTGAAAGAAACTAATTAGTTTAACAGTATATATATATATTTTTAGAGATAGATGTCAATATTAAATTATATCTTTTTCTTTAGTTGTTTTTATATTGACAAGCCATTGATAAATATTCTTCTTTTGTTTAAACAAAATAGAGTTCATAAAATTAGAAAGAGTGAAAAATTAAAATTGTCTATGTATAAAAAATGAGTTTCAATGGGTTAAATGAACTAATATAAAATTTGTGGGTCTAAAAATAAGTCTTCTTAGGGTATTTTTAACATCCATTTATTTTGTATTTAAATGGATTTAGATTCTAAATGAGGTAAATCTGCGGATTCAAATGGTGTATGTTTATTCATTTGAACTCTTTTTTTTTGCCTTTTCAAACTATTTTGCAAGTTTATACAAAAAGATAGCTTTAGTATTACAAGCGTTTTTAGGTGATTATTAACTATGAAAATGGCGTACCGGACAAGAATATGATTTCAAATTGAGGTTTAGGAGAAGCTTCCGTATTGAGTTCGGTATTCGGCGAATGAACATAAAAGATGTTTTTATTATGTTATATATGAATTTTGTCAAAGGCTGATTACTTATCGTTTGAACAGGGATCAAACCAATAGTAATACATTACAAAGGATTATATAAGTTGTTGAGGTACGTTTTAAGAGACTTCTTGGCTTTCTGTAAAAAAGTGATGAGATACTCGTAGATATTTTTCTGTCTATCTAGATTTGAAGAGCCTCTTTTTTTTATATATACAAGGTTGAAGGCAATGCCTTTTTCTTTTCCTTCCAAGCTTTTCCTTTTGTCTTTAAGCTATTCTGTTTTTTTAATCGTTGACTTCTATTTTTTCGTTGGTTACTTTTTTCTTGTTGACTTCATATTCTTGCCGCTTTCCATTTATTAAGTGAGTTAATTTGAATTTAAGGAGGGCTTTGACAAGGGTGATAAACCTATCTTTAACAATAAGTTTCCTTTTAGTTCTTTGACCGAGCATTTTGCAAGATCGATAAATTTGCAAGGGACTAGTTTGGGATAAGACATTTTCTTGGAGTAGTTGAGTTCTAAATGTGAGGTACTCAACCATAATCATGTCATAGACAAGTCGTCATGAACATGTTGTCATGGTTTGGTTGCCACTGACGAGGTGTTGTGGATGGACTTTTGCATATGTGCTTCTTATTCCAAATAAACTTCTTACTCCAGGGAAAACTGCATGAACTATTTGTGAGGAAAGGTTATTCCATCTTTTACACATCGTTCGGATGAGCCGCCATGAATGAAGTATTAGTTGACTAGCTGTCGAGGACAAGTCGTCGTGGACATATCGTCATAAATGATCTGTCACAAATTAAATGTCAATGAGTATACCTGTAGATGATGAGTTTTTGGTATTAACACTATCAATGTGTAGATTAAATTAGTAAGACGTTGATGTAGTGACCACGAAGACCTGACATGTGGCCAAGAAAAGACCGGTTTGACCAGCAATAGTTAATAAATTTCAGCAGAGATTGCAAGTGCTTAGTGACTACATGAAGGTTCAAAATGTGTTAAATAAAGTTTATATGGATTAAGCATGATGGTATGATTGACAAGAATCATATGCGGTCGACGCGAGTGAGAATGGTCAGAGTGAATCCATATCTACTGGCCTTATTTCTATGTTTTGGGAAACCTTAAGGAAACCTAATTATATGGCAGGATTAGAAGAAATGAAAGAAATGTTGAAGGAAATCATGTCTGAAAACTGTAGCCTACTCGAATAGTCTATAAGAACGTTCAATGCATTTCAAGCAGAATGGAAATGACCTATTAAGGTCAACCAAGATTTAAGACTTATGGAAGGATGTATTAGAGTTGAATAATCTAATGTTCGAGTTTTGATCAAAAGAAAGATAGGTGGTATGTGCATAATACTAGATAAGTATTTTGGAGAGTATGTCGGGAACTATTTAAATAAAGACCGTTCGACTTGGTTCCATCTGAATGTGAACATGACAATGAGCCTCAGTAGAAAGAATGGGATGGGGAAGTTAAGGTTTTGATGTGGAGTTATTGTTAGGCTGATCAGAATTTTCAGTTGAACGTTTTGCTTTATTGGTTAATCAAGAAAAGACAACAAGAACTGAATAGTGGAAAACCAAGATTAGCTGCTTGGCATGAGTCACCTTCCTGCTATCTTTCTTCACCTTCTTTTCCTGCTTCACCTGCTTGCAAGAAACTGCTACCTTTTTCCTGCTTCAGCTTCTACCGATGAGTTGTTGCCACGGTGACAACATTTGTCGCGTTTTGAGGTAGTTTTGTGGTTTCTCTTCTAACTCAGCTATGGACTACTTCTCCTATATATAGTAAAGCAGTTACTCATTAGTTATATCACAGAAACTACGAAACCAATATAAATAATAATAAGACGTCTAGCTTGTTATAGAAGTGTTCGAGAAGTATTCTCGAGCCGCTTAGGTCGGTAACTTTTCAGGTAAGTTCTTGTGATTTTTTTTAGTTTTCCTTTCCGAATTATTTTTCCGCACTGAATCCAAATTCGAGGTTATTTTTTTCCTAATTATTGTCGGTCCATCGTATAATCTAGATTTTGTCTAGGAGACCCGAAAACCCGATGTGACCCATAAAGTGTCTTTATCTTGTTCCGAAAAGCCATGGTGAGTTGTGGTTATTCTTGTTGTTTTAATGCAAATAAAGTCTGAGATATTGTGATGTTTCTTGATGGTCATTGTTGTGCTTTATTGATTGGTCATGCTTTGTTTGGTATGATATAATGTTATATTGATGTTAGAATGATTAGGTGGTTAGTTAAGTGCGAACATGGTATGTTTTAATATTGTTATGTGAAATTAGAGAATACTACCATAATTAGATGTAGTGGTCATGGTTATAAGTGATAATGGTGGTTTTCATTTATACTAATGATTGTGAATGATATTGATTATTGTGATTGATATGCATGATTTCTTATTGGTGTTAGGACTTGATCATAAGTATGTTGAATGATTATGATATTCATGATTATTATCATTTGATATCAGATATTACTATTACTATGCATTATAGAGTTTCTCATGTGGAAAGTGTTGTTATGGTGACAACCCCATCGGTATGGAAGCACCGAGGGATGGGATTGCAGCCTAGGGCCGTGCTGTGCATGACGATGCGTAATCTGGATGTAGTGGTTCTTAGAGGCAGCATGATAGTGTAAACCATTAGTCATTTAGCCTTTGTGGCTATGATTTGTTTGGGTGTATTTTGTTAAATTACTACAAGAAAAAAGATTTCTTAGCAGCCGGAAAACTCTATCTAACGATACTATATCATTTTAATAAGCATTGTATTATTGTCCTTCATAATTGGTTAGACACATTTGGGTGTATTTTCTTAAATTACTACAAGAAAAAGATTTCTTAGCAGCCGGAAAACTCTATCTAACGATACCATATCATTTTAATAAGCATTGAATTATCGTCCTTCATAATTGGTTAGACATATTAGGTAGCGATTTTTTGCACTGCTGTCGTATTATATAGTATAACGCTTTTTGTATGCAATTAAATATTCTTTAATAATGTGTCATTTTGTTATTATTTACATTATTAAAATAATATGAATTTTTTATATATCAAGATTGGTTACATATTTATGGACTGAAATATCAAAACTAAACCAATTTTTTTGAAAAAAAGAAACTAAACCTAAAATTTCAAAACCTAAAATTCATCTTCTATCTTCTAGTGCCTCCACCTCTCTTCTTATTCTTGCTCGAATCAACCTTCACCACCACCGCTAATTTCCTCTGCTATCTCCACACCACAGCTTCTTCAGATCTGACGTGTCATCGTCTCCACCACATTTTTTTTTGTCTCCACCACATTCATCATCGCAAGCTCGTCCCATCCACCTTGCCGCATCCTCTTCTTTGTCTTTCATTTTCATGTTACCTATGTTGCATCTTCTTCCTCTTATTCTTCATGACATTGTCTCCTTTCACGCATCTAACCGACCGAGTCCTCCACATTCTGTTACTAAGAACAAAAATAAAATCAGAATCAAACAATGAGAGAGAGAGAGAGAGAGATGATGTAGATTAGAATCTCAAGGACATAAAAGATCCAAATAAATCAAAGATTAAAGAAGATTGTTAAAAGGTTAGAGAAGAAGACATAGATTCTGACGGTGATATGGTGGTGGCATGAGATGAAGGTGGCACAAGATGTCGGTGGCGCGAGATGGCGGACGTGGTGGAATAGATCGGTGAGGTACACATGAGAACTGCTGGATGAAGCAAATAAAACCAAACACACAGTGGAAGCGGAGATCTGTGTAAACGACAAGGAGAAGAAAATGAGATGAACAAGAAAAATGAGAGACGAGACAACCTTTATTAGCCAATGAGAGTTCATCACCTAGATTAAAGTTTACCCACAGTGGAGATTCAAAGATGCTTATTCCCACCAATTTTTATTAGCCAATGAGAGTTTTTCATTTGTGTTTTATCTTTTCTTTGCTATATCATATATTATTTTCAATAAAGTTTTAAGAAATTTAGTTTGCATTCTTATTTAGTTTAAGTTTAGAAATTGACTGTCATATTTTATTTTACTGTTTATAATAAAATTATGAGTAGAAATGTAAAAATGAAGGTTTTGGTGTTTTTGATGCAAAGTTTATAGTTTGGAATATAGAGTTAAAAGGTTTAAGTATAAGAATTGAAATTAAGTTTGATGCTTGAGATAGGATTTAATGTTAGGATTTAGTTAAATTGTACTACATTCAATTTTTTTTTAAAATTTTAAGTTTAATGTTTGGGTCTTTTAATGTTTTTGATATAGGGTTTGGAGTGTTTGGGGGTTGATTTTATGATTTGAGATTGAATTTTGGATTTGAAGTCAAATAATAAAAAAATATTAGAGTTTTAAGATTTTTAGTTTGAGTTAGGATATATGATTAATTTGGGGTATGATATATATATATATATATATATATATGTCTGTAGTTTAGGTTCTGAGGTTTAGATTTACTATTTGAAATTAAAATTTTAAAATATTAAATCTGAATTTGAACTTAGATTTGAGATTAAAATAAGAAAATATTTGAGTTTTTGTAGCTGTGTTTAAAGTTTAGGGTTTTGGGAGGGTTGAAAAATGAAAGGAACGAGAGGGAAAGTGAAACGAGGGTGAGAGGGAAAGTGAAACGAGGGTGAGAGAGAGAATCAATTATTTTATGCCTTAATTATGCATAGCGTTTCAAAAACTGACAGTGCAATGTATACTACATTTCTAAAAGTGTTTTTAGAATTAAAAATTGACCAACCAGGCATAGCATTTGCATTTTACAAATGTTATCTAAAACTAAGGCGTATCTCAACCATAACAGAAGACAAAAAGAGTTATCCACTACTGCTATTAAAACCCCTATTTTTGTAGTGAATGAGGATGAATAATGTCAAATTACAAAAAAGACTTTGAACTAGAAGTTAATTATATGCATACAATGTACATGACTATGCATTAGCATCATTGTTGTTGCGTATGTTGATGATGCCTTTCGTGATGATTGTAATTTTAGGTTTTGTGAGGAATTGATTATGCGGGTATGGGGAACCAAACTCACTGAGCAAATTAATTGCTCACAACTATGCTTGTTTTGCAGGTAACCATTAGATGTCCCCTCAGACTAAAGAAACTTAAGCTAAGCTGATGTAGAGTTGTGCTTTTTTGCAAATGCAAGTAGATGTTTAGTATTTATGTAGATGTTTTGATCGCCGAGCTCCCAACTGGACCTATATGTATCTCTCGGTTACATGTGAAACCTAATATTTGATACGACCTAATATTTACCAATTTTAGGCCATGATATCAGTCATATTTAGATGTGTCTGGAGTTGTTTTAGAGTGTTTTCATGTTCAGGTACGTTTTGGAGAACTATCGTGATTCTGGAGTTTTTTTTTGAGATGCATAACTGCACAAACGCGTCAAATGTTTAGCTATAGATAGAGATCTTCCCATGGTGCGATTGGGCTGATCCTTTGACACAATATAAAGCTTTGAGTTAGCTTTCCAATGCCACCGGTTTTATATCAATCAAAATCATATGATTGAGAGTTTACCATTAAATGTTTTAAGTAGTTTTAATAGAACATATATCTCAAGAAAAGGTTATTTAGTGTGTCCACTTGGAAATTCAAGAAAGTACACACATTCAATTGGTCTATATTCACTTGATAGTGAAAAGATGAGCTTCAATTTTAGGGTTTGTTTGGGGTTTGGCTGAGTTACAAACACGATATGGCTGACTTGCAAATTACTGAATCTATAGCTGTTTGAGTTACGAAATATTTTGGGATGAGTTGATGTAGCTCAGCCGTTACATAGCATAGGCCAAATACCATAAGAAAAGAGGACCTTCAATTTTTTGATATGTTTGATATTTGGTTGAGTTATATACACGACTGGGCTGACTTACGAATTACTGAATCTATAGTTATCTAAGTTACATAAGTTTTATGGCTGAGTTAATGTAACTCAACTGTTACATAGCATAGGTCAAATACCGTAAGGAAAAAAAACAAAAATAAATATTCGAGTAACTTTTTAACCTCACGGAGAAACACACAAATACAGGTTCTCTGCGTCACTCTGGTGATAACTCCTCCATGTATCCAAGCTTCATTGAACTCCTCCGCGTTGTCTATGTGTCTCCTCCCATCTTCTCGTTCAACTTTCTCTGTCCCTTAGATCTGGAAAAATAATTGGATTATCCAACTGTGGATATTAAATCACAAACAATACAAAATATAAGACAGAGTGTTTGATACATGCACATATATCTAAAAAAAAACAATCTTCATCATAACCCACCACCGACGACATCAAAACAATAGCCAAAGACACATCCTTTTTAACAATGCACACAGTTAAACCAAATATACCTCATGCAGAAACAAAGAATCAAGTTCTTAACAATATAATCACATACCTCTTCAACACGGGTGATATTGAGATGAATATGGTCATTAATCAAACCGAGAATCTTGATTCTTCCAACAAAGTAAGTATTGTCCATCATACCAGTATTTTTCACCATCTGAAACAAGAACCCTCCCTTTTCTTCTATGTTCTATTGAGAAACTCTGATGCAATGTAATGATGGGTAATGATCAAGAGGAAAATATTAAATGAGAATCAGTTGGTTACGTGAAACGAAACGAAACTTAAATAGAAATAATTTTTCTTTCTATTTAAACAAAAATTTGATTCGATCCGTTTTGGGGTTATTAGTTGTTATCATTTTTAATTTAATGATGCGGATTCTTACTTATTTTTTAATTATAAATAATCTCAACTAAAAAAAAACTAACCATGTGTCTTTATTGTAACTTCATATGTGTTTACAAATATTTGAGTATTTCAAAAGATGTATGCTATGAGAGTCATATAGCAACGTTTTTAAGCTATTTGAGTAATTTCTCTTATTAATATTACTTTAGGACAATTTCTTCCACAAACACACTTTCTCGTCTTTCAAAGCATTTTTCTCACTTGTCAACCAAAACAAAGTCACCGTTGCCCTTTTGATATTATTCTTTTCACTGAAATCAAAGTAATATATAACTAAACAACAAATTCTTGTTATCTTTTAATATTATTTTTTCTTGTTTTCTAATGATTTTCTTTCTCTTTCTTCTGCCATGGTAACATAAGCTTATAAAATTGTGTGTTCTTTGTTGTTTATTTCACTCTTTCATTCTCTTTCGCTATGGTAACATAAACTTATTTTGTGAAGATAATAACCAAAAGATATCTCTGATTTATTTATCAAAGATCTCTCTTTTAATGCACAATGTGTTGATCTTACTTCTTTCTTCCTATGCATATACTCCCTCAATAATACCTATTTTGTTCAAACAACAAGGGGTCATATTTAAGGTTTTTGTGAGATTTTTAGTATGCAAACGGCCTTCATCCTCTAAGACCAAGTCAAATAAATCGAGGTTGTCTTTCATTTTTCTTCTGAGAATTCGAGTTAAGAATCCCAAAGTTTCTACAAAAATCGTAATGTGGAAGAGAATGAACTAAATACAATAATGCCATTAATAAAAAGATAAAAAATGCCAATAATTGAGCTTGGCAATTGAGAGTATAAAACACATTAGTTTCCACCAAACTACAATACTTTACAAATAACATTTCTCATAACTAACTTAATCGTATATACATTCATCGAATTTTTTAAAACTCTCAAAACTAATTCCCTATTAATCATTGATTAATCTTTGAGTTTTTTTAGTCTTCGTGCTAAGTTTGAATGCATGGCTCACGTCTATTGCTTTCCTGAACATTAGGTTTTACTAATCATGTGTGCATGTGAATGTTTGTGAAACGTTGTTCATGTTAAATTTTGTATGTGTGGACAGTTAAATTTATGTGTACAAGTGTACATGTGTATATGTTTCTGATTATGTGTAAATATAGATTGCTAAACATATAAGTATGTACTGGTATATCTGGAGATGTACAAGTAGTTCAAAAAGTGAAAATCTAAGTTTCCGCTTGGATATTTTGGGGTGTTATTTTTTAGTGAATACTGTTGTGGAAAAGTTTGTGGGCATATGTTAATATGTAGATGTTGTTGAAGTGTCTATCGTCGACTAATTATATTGTCAAAATGCCTATTGTGGACAATGTTGTTAACGTATGTTAAAAGTGTACATGTGGATTATGTTGCAGTAATGTATACATAGATATCCGAAAATATGTGTACATGTAAATACTATTAACTTTATCAATGTTGATAATTCAAAAAACAAACAAAAAGATAGCAAATGCACACCAAGTAAGAATGAAAAAATTAAGTACATTACATATTAAACCATATTTATTTTAACACGTGAGCATGTGTTATATGTTACATCTTACATGTTAAACCAAATAAACACAATAGACTCAACACCTGAAAGTGGTGAATATTACACATGAGCATGTGTTACATTTTAAACCATTTTTTTCTAAAACCATTTACATATGGATTGTGTACACACATAGGCTCAACAACGAACCAGTACATGATAGCAAAATATAGTTGGTTTCTTGACTCTCTTGCGGCAAAGGAAAGCGTTCATTGCCTTTTCTGATAATTCCCTATCAATCATTGATTAAACTTCGAGTTTTGTTAGTCTTCGTGCTAAGTTTGAATGCATGGCTCACGTACTAATTCCCTATTAATCATTGAATAATCTTCGAGTTTTGTTATTCTTCGTGCTAAGTTAGAATGCATGGCTCACCTCTATTGTTTTCCTGAACATTAGGTTTTACTAATCATGTGTACATGTGAATGTTTGTGAAACGTTGTTCATGTTAAATTTTGTATGTGTGGATAGTGAAATTTATGTGTACACGTGTACATGTGGATATGTTCCTGATTATGTGTAAATATAGATTGCTAAACATGTAAGTATGTACTGGTATATCTGGAGATGTACAAGTAGTTTGAAAAGTGAAAATCTAAGTTTTCACTTGTATATTTTGGGGTGTTAATTTTTAGTGAATACTGTTGTGGAAAAGGTTGTGGGCATATGTTAATATGTAGATGTTGTTCAAGTGTCTATCGTCGACTAATTGTATCGTCAAAATGCCTATTGTGGATAATGTTGTTAACGTATGTTAAAAGTGTATATGTGGATTATGTTGCAGTAATGTATACATGGACATCCGAAAATATGTGTACATGTTAATACTATTAGCTTTATAAATGTCGATAATTCAAAACAAACAAAAAGATAGCAAATGCACACCTAGTTAGAATGAAAAAAAATTAAGTACATTACATGTTAAACCATATTTATTTCAACACGTGAGCATGTGGTATATGTTACATGTTACATATTAGACCATATTTATTTCAACACGTGAACATGTGTTATATGTTACATGTTGAACCAAATGCACACAATATACTCAACACCTGAAAGTGCTGAATATTACACATGAGCATGTGTTACATATTAAACCATTTTTAAAACCATTTTCATGTGGATTGTGTACACACATGATTTTCTTAGGCTCAACAACGAACCAGTACATGATAGCAAAATATAGTTGGTTTCTTGACTCTCTTGCGACAAAACAAAGCGTTAATTGCCTTTTCTGAAACATAATTAACTTTGGACAACCATCTTGGAACATGTTTCCTATGGTGGATCTTTCAGATGCTTGCAAAAATTCACCATCTTCTTCTCAAATCCAGACCACTCACCATTATTTAGAAGTTTCTATTATTAGAGATTAACTACTAAGCAAAACTTTATAAATATCCATGAACAAAGATTTCATACATTATAGACATAGCTATGGAAAATAAAAAACATCACAAAATCCAGAAGTATCAAACAAACCATTTTTTCACTTTACGGCGAACTGTACTTTCAATACATATTTAGATGAGATAAAGCTTGTGGAATTTATTTTATCTTTATATTGTCGCATCCGCTTCAATTTTAGGTGCCTATCTCATTCATTACCATTAGAGCCAAGTTGTTGATGGTGGTTTTGGTGGTAATGATGGTGTTGTTGATAGTGATTATGAAGATAAAATGGAAAAAAATAAAGGAAACAAAGACTTATCAGCACTAGGACCGTCTCCTTGACCAGTAATTTGGGAATGAGATTTTGAATAAACCTCAGCCTTAGCCATCGGAAACCTGTTTATCCTTCGTCGTGATATTCGTCTCTTTTCACAACTACGACATGCGATTTTCAGAAAAAGAAGATTTAAGAGTTTTTACACTGAGGGCAACTCTCTATCTTTTTTTATTACATTATAGGAATCTTGCTATCGAAGTATTTCTTTTGACTAAAACCAAACAATTTCTAGCGAAATTGATTCTTCTAACCAAAATGACCCAACCGTTTTTTATGTTGGCCCTACTTACATTATATAGCCACGTTTTTCTTCCTGTTCGAGAAATATGTTCTGCTTTTTTTTCTATTTCTGTAAATCACTCTCTTTTAAAATGCATTTTTTTTCACCACCATAACTTCCTCTTATTTGTTATTTTATGCATCACTAGCTAATTTTCTGATTCCATATCTACAAATCCAAAAAATAATTATTTGCAGTCATCGCTCCAGGGTGTGTCTCGGCGTTGAGTAGATATAAGGTCTTGTCTCACGATGGTTTTCAAGTCGTCGCAGCTCCACAGAAGCATGATTCACCACTATGGTTCTCCTATCTAACTCATCTTCGTCTTTTTCGTGTTCTCAGCTCTCACCGCCGTGCCAGTCGCCGTGCACTATTGATCTGAGCTCGGGATCGAAAGCTTAGTCAACAATGACCAAGTTCTGATAATTACATCCTTAGTCCCTAAAGTTCTTGCTTCTTTAGATTTTTGACCCAAAATCTAAACATTCACAAATTAGTCCTCAATTTTACACCTACTCTTTCAATTGTGCACTCCAAACCTTGTTAAATGTAAATGAACATATATATGCACTATACAGAAATAAATGCATCCTAAACTGACTTCTATAAACTAAAAGAAAATGTAAAGACTCAATAAAATTATGAGAGATATTCTACCTATTACTAAATTAATGTAATATACATTCATCATTCTTTTCAAAACAAATTTCAAAACTAGTCTTTGATTAATTAATTTCTGAACTCGCTCGGTCCATATCAAATGTATGACTCACGTCTATTGTATTCTTGAAATTTAGGTTTTAATAATCAATTGTAAATGTAGATGTTTGTGAACCGATGTACATGAAGATTGTTGCCTCTGTGGATAAGAAAGTTTTTTTGTATTCATGTGGATATGATTGACAGTATAAATGTTACAACTTGACAATATATGTGAATATGTACAGTTAAGTATACATCGTCTGATGGTAAAGGGCTTGGCTTGAATCTTCTTAATCCGGGTTCGAGTCAGGTTCCCTTTTAACATTTGTACATCTAAAAAGCATTTGGATGTACACATGTACAATGTTCCACATGTACACTTGTTTACAAAACATCGACATGTATGTCAGTTCACAAGCATCTATATGTACAACCATTTAATAAAACCTAATCTTTGAGAGTTGGTAGAAAGAGTTAACAAAAATTCGAATATTAGTTTTTTGAGAGATTAATCAAACCTGAGTTAAAAAATCGGGTATAATCTAAGCAGAACGAATAAACAAAAAAATCAGAGATTAATTGGGTACTAGGTTTGAACTTCAGCATTTTGAAAACAAAATCTGTAATGTACTTAATATTTACTTAGTAATGGGAAGAGTACTTGTCCCGTCTTGTAACTCAGTGTGTTTACTCTCTCAACATCCGAGTTTGACACCATGTAAGTGTATTTTACCTTTTTATTCATTAATGGAATTACACAATTTCTTCCACATCTTTCTTATGGTTTACGATTTTGTAGGCGATTTCGGATTCTTAGATCAAATCCACATAAGCAAGACGAAAGACAATTTTGATTCATTTGACCTAGTGTTTAATTCTCTATTCTGACATAACATGAACTCTCGATCTCCATCAGTCCCTAAGGAATGTGAGGGCTGTTATGGATCATGTGTCAAAATTGATCCCTTGAAAGCAAGCCATTTTCCCACTGAGTCATAGTGAGTGGCCGAGCTCGTTGTCATCGAGATTTCAGAAGAAGAAGAATATTTTATACGAAGGAGATGCATCTCACCAGTACACAACCATCATAGATACAGTTTGACATATCTCAAAAAATAGACTGAATAATAGAGACAGTATTTAAATACAAATTCTCTTAAATTTTTTCAGAAGAAGAAGAATTCATTTTACAAAAAAAAAAACAGAGAATTCAGGAGGAAGTAGACGTGAAAGAAAGAAAGTAGGATCCACTTGGTTTTGTCTTGAAAAAAAAGAAACACATATGTAAATTTAGTTAGTTTGTTTAAGTTACATTTTAGGTAAAAAGTGGACTTGGTTAGATAAAATTACCATAATAGAAAAAATATACCCTAAAGTGTAATAATAAACTAAAAAAGTGATCCCTAATGTAATATGAAAATGTACACTAAGAGACACTTTTCTAGTTTATTATTACACTAGGTGATTACCCCTACGCTTGCGCGGAGTGAAATTTATATACTAATAATCGTTGAATACTAATTTTAATCGTTCAACTATCATGTCATAAGTTCCAAACGTAAAATCATGGACCGTTAATATAAGGTTGACGAGTAGGGTAATGTTTGTTGATATATTTTAAAAAAAACTTATTTAATTTATATTGAGCTTCAATGATATCATCTGGATGTTATAATTCACCATCTCACTTCGATACGAAGAATTTTATTTTTGAAATGATATTATCAAACAATATTTGAGATCCACGCTTGTGCGGAATGAACATTAGTTATGTATAAAATTATTTATAAATATTATTATTTATTTTTTGTTCATTTACGTATTATGCAATAATAATTATATTGAAACTAAGAATCAAGTAACTAGGACATCAGACATAGCTCATAGTAAACGTTTATCTCAGAGACCTAATTAACTTGCATCTCAAGAAGGTTGACCATCAAATAATTAGAGTGTTGAGAATTTACCTTATCTAGGTTCCAATAATATTTAATCAGGACTCTCTTTCAGAACAAACCACCTTTGACATCTCACAAAATCGTCTGGTCTACAACACAATTATTTGCACCAATCCAATATTCTTCAATTCCAATCTCTCTGGTACATAGACAATCAAAAGTCATTGATCTTGGAAACACTCTTAACATACCTAACTTGGTTTTGTCCTAATTTCATGTTTGTCTAGATACAATAATCTATGTCTGATTAACAATCGTAACATAATTAAAAGCAAGAGAGAGACCTTATATATATATATATATATATATACGAAAGACCTCACAATTGCATAGCAATGGTCATAGACCTTGTACGATTCCCCTTAAACCTAAGTTCCATTGAACTTATCCTTTATCTAGACTTTATATTTATATTTTGGAAATGCCTCTTACACAGCAATGGTGAACGGACTTGTTTTCACCAGAAACGAAGAAGCAAAAAAAACTATTCTTTCTAGTTTTTGGTGAGAATGATGGAAATGTATGGAATGAGCAGAGTTAAATGTTAAATTAAAAGAGCAAATGCTTACTTTTGTAAATACTTTATTATTTTAATAGATTATTGTTTATGTTAATAATATATAAGGGATGTCCAATGGCATAAAATATAATTAATCTAGTAAGAGATGGATTTTTGAATGAAAAGTGTGAGAAGTCTTCTGGTGCTGACACATCAACATAATAACAATTTTGTGACTATATTACACTTTAAAGCTTATTTATAAGAAATGCTTTTCTTTTAATATATAAAAGATTGTGGAGCACTTACTACCAAGGCAGTTTTCTTTAACCAATTCCACTTCTTAGTTATAAATTAACTAACTAATTTTGTAGTTAAATGTCCATTAAAAAACTAAGGGGGTGTTATTGGTTATATAAGTGAAGTCAATTCCAATAGATTTTAAATTGGTCAGGTTTAAATGTTTGATTCATTTGATAATTTAAGATATATAATTTATCTAACTATTTTAAATCCATGTCAGTGTAATAATGAAATCTAGAGGAGATCATTTGAATTCTACTATAGAATTGGACTTTGTTTTCAGTGAATAGGACTTTGTTTTCAGTGAAACGTAATTCTAAATTTATAAAAGAAAAAATAAAAGGATGTAAACGAAAAAACACATAAACATAAACCTAACGTAACAAAAGAGGAGAAAAACAACATCAGTGGCACAATATCAATATTTGAATTATCTTATTTGTTAAAGTTTTGTTCCATTTTTTAAACATACAATAACAACATTTTCAGAAGATTACAATGAAGTAATATTTATGTTATAACTAGGGTAAGCATGCGCTTCGCGCGAGAATTTATTTTGTTATATTTTATTTTATTTTAGTTTAAATGATTTTATTTTAATTATGTATAAAATGATATTTTTGTGATTTCTTTTGATATTTTACCGTTATTTTCTATTGAACTTGTTTGTTATAAAAGACTCAAAATCAGTTTCATTGGGGTTAACTAAAAATTTTAAAATGATTTTTTCTATTATTATTGAAGTCTTGTTCTGTTTTTATTATATCGGAATAGATATATTAATCTGTTTGTTTTAGTATAAGTTTCTAATTTTATTATGCTATTTTTGTTGGTTATCCGATTATTTTATATTAGTTCTTTTGTTGGACTTTTTATTTTTAGTTTCATATCAATATTCAAATTATGGTTGGGCCTTTTATTTTAATATTTTGTAAAAAATCACATTTAATTAAATACAATAACCTTAAATTTTGTATTCACGATACTTATAAACATAAACATATTCTACCCTTAAAACCTATTTAATGTAATTCAAAAATGATTTCTAGAAAATAATTCTTTAAGATTGACCTCATTAAATGTCATTTAATTATTAAATATTAACATTCAAATAATTTATTTTTATTTATTAATACTTTGATTATACTTAAAACTAATAACTAACATATATATATATATGTATACTGTTAAATGTATTATTAAGCTATTAATTTATGTATAACAATAATGGTTAATGATTACATGACTACTTAATATATCTTGTAACTACTTACAAAATAGGTAATAAGAAAAGGTCAAAATATTAATATCACCCGAGTTAACATTTTTGATGTCCGATACAAAAGAAAACATTTTTAACGCGCGGGATTTCATATAAAAAATATTAAGATTTTGGTTTCAGAAACTAAAACCAATAAATAAATATTTATATATAAGTGAGGTCCACGTAGTGGTAAGGTATCTATCTAACCAATCTAGAATGTTACAATTGTAAACTATTTATTTCATATTCAGCAAGCTTGTGGAAAGGAAGGTTGTGAACATGCGCAGGGGGTCGTTTAGTTTTTAATTTAGGCTATAAGAATTTTGAAAGCTCTGGTTGGTTGTGTGTTTGGTTTGCATCTGTAAGTTATGTGTATGATAATGATGTTTATTTTTCAGTAATGTTTTGCGTGAAAATTTAAACAAAATACAATTGATATTATGAATGCAACAATTTAATTGTCAACATATATGCAAGAAAATAAATAGTATCTATATTATTAAAATTAAAATATCAGTGGAAATTATTTGAAAATGTGGATAGCAATATTAAAAAAAAAATGTTTGGAAACATAAATAACAATATTAAAAAGACTTTAACCCTAACGGGTTTTTCATTAATCATATCTTATTTTGCGTAATATATATTTTGTCTATTATTTATTAAATAATAAACATTTCAACACGATTAATAGATTATAAGAAATATATGATACATTTTCTAATTATTTAGGAGTAATTAAATGATCACACTTACATCATACAACATGATTTTTAAATACAATAATATGCAGTTCATTATATGGTGAAAAAATAAAATATAGAATACCTAAAATAAAATACAAATAATTTTTTTTTTAAATAATTAAAATTTAATATCTGCGCAATACAATTACATTACAAAATGGTAACACATCAAAAATATATAACGACATAAAAACATAAATCAATATATATATATATATATATATATATATACATATATATATGTATATATATAAAAACCAACACCCGCGCGGATGCGCGGATCAAGCTCTAATTTAGTTTATAGTTTATGATTTTCAGTAACTTCAAATTTTAAATTTGTTATTTAGGCAGTTACTTATATTATTGCCAGACCATATTCAAAACTAGGAAATACCTATTTTCTCTAAAAGACCTTGGAGCATATGAACCAATTCTATTTTTCGTAGGGATTAGAGTATATGTATTATTTATCCTAATTTCTATATTCTATTATTGTAGAAATCATGATCTATAGATGGGGATTGTGGAAAAAAACAAAGACACGTAGATTTATATGAGCCTATAGCTATCCTTAATTACATTAGATATCTTAAGTCGTTGCACATGAGAACACTTTAGCTTAATCTCAATACAAAATCTTCTTCCTCGACCTCTTAGAACCACTGACGAGTAAATCACGTCTTCCTCTTGTGTTTTAGGGATAGTTTTTTTTGTAATACGTAGTTGGGATTGGTCATTGAATTTGTTCCTCTTGTGTCAGATCTGGTCATTGGAAGCGGTTTTTCTCTTCCTTTGTCTCCTATTCCTCTCCTTCTTAGTGTGGGTGAGGTAGCACTCTGGTTCTGCATCGTCGTTGGGGCTCATCAGACGGTGGAGGTTCGGTTTTCTTGTGCTTGTTCTTTGGCTTCGGCGGCACGTGTCTTAAGGTCAGTCAGTCTAGCTCTCGATTGGCCTCTTTGGTTGCTTAGGTTCAGATCTAGGAAGGTCTGCAGCGGGTTCTCCGTTGTGGGTGCGTGAGAGAAGGTTAGTTGTCGATATTTTCAACCGCGACTCTCTTTCTTGGTGGCGTTGCGTTATGAGACGGCTGGCTACAGGGGCATGATCCAGGGCTGCCTCATGTCCTCCTCTCGAGGTGATGCTTGCTTTCTCTATCTTCTTGGTGTTTGTCCTTGGCGTGTTGCTTTCCTTTGAGGTGATTCTTTCTGAATAATGCTCGGTTTGGTCGAAGCGGTCGTGCTTGGCCTCTATCGGTGCTGTATGGTTGTGTGGGTGGGTTCTTAGGAAGCCTCTGCGAACTGTTCTTGGCGGAGTCTTAAGAGTGGATCATCAAGGAGGCCAAAATTACCGGGTTCTAGCTCTCGTATTATTTGTAGATCCTCCTTTTGCGGCAAGCGGCTCGTGCTTTCTTGGTCAAGCCCCCGGTTAGCAGTTCGGGTGGTAGTGTTGAGTCTCTGTTTAGGCTAGAATTGAGTCTATGTTTAGGGTTTTTGCTTCTCTTTTATCTGCTTCTTGTTATCCCCTGTATTCTGTCAAAAATGTTAAAATCTGGTAATAATTTTTTTACATTTTTACCAAAAAATAATAATAATATTTCAGTTGCAAATTCAGTTTTTACTTATCACAATTTTTTTTCATTGAAAAGTATGTACATATGAATACAGATAAAGAAAATAAAATTATACACCATCTGTGTCTGGTAATCCCAAATACAAAAAAGAAACATACACTTGCTCAAATCCTGCAAGATAATGTGATATCATGTTCCAGTCATGAATTGAAGAAAACAAAAGTAAGAACTTATAAAAGCAATGAACATGGGGCAACTCCACAAAGTTACGGATACCAAAAGATATTAAGTTGTACAACTAAGATGCATAAGAGCACCATCAAAATCTTGAAATAGCCATGGTTCTGTAGGATGCAGATCCACATACTTTACTCTCCCCAACTTCAGACTAGCTTTTGCTAATCCAAAAAACAACATAGATCGAATTATTAAACACAGTTTAAACCTGGTCTAACAGAAATCTCCAAAATATAACATGGAGAAAGTAAAAATATACATTGATCTTAAGTCTGAGAAGCTGTTTCAACAAAAAGACAGAAACCAGTAGTTAGTATTCGACTACAAATAAACTCATAAACCAAAAAAACATTCCTTTTACTACTGCATATTCATGAATTAAAATACAAACTTTACCAAAGTCTCTCCACCAGAATAAACACTGGAACTTCAACCAGACATATACACAAAAATGATCGTCCGTATGCCGTAACCATGCTCGGGATTCATCCGAAAACACATAATTGTATTGTGGGTTAAGTTCAGCCAAACTCCAAACGGGCCTTGTGCTTCTGGCCCAAGATTCTCTGAAACCTGCAAGAAGGATTCAAACCCAGTCTCAGCTCGGAAAGCTCTAAAATGAAAAGCTGCGTTTTGCAAAAGGAGGCAAGTGGATGAGTTTTCTTATAAAAAAACTCGTGAGCCAAGTTGCAGAGTGAGGACGCTGAAGAGAGAAACTGATCGAGAAACAAATAGAGCTGAAGAGAGAAGAAGACTTATCTCAAGTCGTGAGGTGTAAATCGACGGAGTCAGGAAAGCGGTACAAGGTTGGATCGAACCATTCCGTCGGTGATTTACCGAATTCAAAGAGGATACGGCAAGTGAGCACAATATCTTTTCTTCTTTTTAACTGGTGTGTTGATCTACCGTTGTTGAGATCTCAAAAACTCGACTGTTATTGTTAGTGAATCAGTTGAGAGATTCTGATTCCCTCCCTGGTGAGTAGATCAGCGAACACCGGGTGAAAAATCTTGTTGAGTCTTTAGCTTTTTCGTTTTGTCATCGCTTGAACCTGAAACCATAATCAATCAAGAATTAAACCATAAGGCTAAGCTTAACCTAAGTAAATCGGATCCTAATCTATACAAGTGGTATCAGAGCACAAGGTTGGGTGCTAGGTCTAAGAGATAGATCAGATCTGATAGAGAGGTTTTCTTATCTGTGATTGCGGTGTACGATCCTTGGGTTGTTGTTGCGGTTGTTTATGGTTGAGTGATCTTCTTGCAGTGAAGCTACGGATATCAAAGGCTCAAGATGGAACCAACACTCGGGAAGTTTCAGATGGATAATTTTGATGGAAAATGAGACTTCGGTATGTGGAAGTACAAGATGATGGGGCAGCTCGAGATTCAGGGGCTTCTGTCAGCGATCGTAGATGGTTTCACCATATACTCTACGTCTGAGAAACAAATGGAAGGTGAAGATCCAGTCATCGATCAAAAGAAAGCTGAAAAGGATTTGAGAGTACGAAGTTTACTTGGTACCTGCTTGAGCGACTCTATCTTGAGAAAAGTCATGAATGAGCAGAATGCTCTTGGAATGTGGAAGTCACTGGAGAAGCTGTACCAGCTTAAGTCACTTCCAAACAGGATTTACTTGAAGAAGCAATTCTTCTGTTACAAAATGGAAGCAGACAAGTCAAAAGAAGATAATGTGGATGTGTTCTTAAAGTTGATAGCTGGAATTTTTAAAAATTACCATATCAGATGAAGATCAAGCTATATGGTTACTCTCTGGTCTACCTGCTGCGTATGAGCCACTGGTCCACACTCTCCAGTATGGTACATGAAGAGAGACTCTTACAGTCTCTGAAGTTCTTACCTCGGCATATTCAAAAGAAGCAAAGCTTAGACAAAAGGGGTTATTGAATAAGAAAAAATCAAACTCTGAAGGATTATATGTTGAGTCAAGAGGAAGATCATCTAAGCGACACGAAAATGGTAACAACCATAAGAAGAACTACAGATCAACGAGCAAAGGTGCTAGGTCAAAGTCCAGAGGCAGATATAACAAAACTAGGAAAGGGACATGCTTCAAATGTTGCAAAGAAGGTCGTGAATGTCCAACCAAGGATCAAAGAAGTAATGGTGAACAAGAGGTTAACGCTGTAACAGATATAAGGCAGCCACTAGTTCTAACAGCAAGTACTCATGATTCTAGAAAAGAATGGGTTCTAGACTCTGGATGCATGTTACACATTACTCCAGACAAAGAAGTTTTGTTCGATCTACAACAAGGAGATGGCAGTACAGTACAAATGGCAAACAATACTCAATGTGAAGTAAAATGCATTGGCAAAATTCATATCACAAATGATGATGGCGGAGTGATTATTCTAAAAGAAGTACGCTATATGCCAGACATGAGTAGAAACTTAATATCCTATGGTATGCTTGAGAAGTCTGGATGCAATTATGAAGGTGGACACTTTAAGGTAACTTTCTATAAAGATGGACAAGAAGCTATCTCAAGCAAGTATGCAAATATACTATTACGTACAAGGATCTGTGTCAAAGGGTGAAGCAAATCTCAGTGAAGTTTCAAATTCCAAAACAAAGATATGGCACTAAAGACTAAGTCATATGAGCTCTAAGAACATGCAAATCCTAACTAAAGAAGGTTACTTACCTAAGGTTGAAGTAGGGGAACTCGGGTTCTGTGAAGGGTGTGTATTGGGGAAGTCACACAAACAGAATTTTCCTACGGCTAAGCACACTACTAATTGTATCCTAGAGTATGTACACTCTGATCTTTGGAGATCACCTTCTACACCAGAAATCCTGGGAGGTTACAAATACTTTATCAGTTTCATAGACGACTACTCGAAAAAGGTGTGGGTTTACTTCCTAAGGACCAAAGATGAGGCTTTCTCTAAGTTAAAGGAATGGAAGGAGGCTGTGGAAAACCACACACATGAGAAGATTAAATTTCTACGCACTGATAATGGGTTGGAATATTGCAACAATCAGTTTGATGAATAGTGCAGAAAGGCTGGTATTAAGAGGCACAAAACTTGCACTTACACTCCTCAACAGAATGGGGTTTCAGAACGCATGAACCACACCATTATGGATAAGGTAAGATGCATGTTAGCAGAGACGGGGTTAGGACAAGAGTTTTGGGCAGAGGCTACCTCAACCGCAGTGTATCT
This sequence comes from Moricandia arvensis, assembly GCA_905132765.1. NCBI lineage: Eukaryota > Viridiplantae > Streptophyta > Magnoliopsida > Brassicales > Brassicaceae > Moricandia > Moricandia arvensis. The sequence goes on along the minus strand of CAJHQP010000025.1, from coordinate 339,310 downwards.
GATAAACATGACACCAAATTCTACCATAGACTTCAAACTGCCAGAGGAAGTTTGGTCAGGGAACATGCCTTATTTATCACACTTGAGGGGTTTGGATGTACTGCCTATGTACATGTTACACAGGAGAAGACTAGTCCTAGAGCTGTCCATAGTGTGTTTGTGGGTTATCCTTTTGGAGTTAAAGGTTACAGAGTATGGGTTCTGGAAGATCTTAAGTGTACTACGAGTAAGAATGTTGTGTTCAGGGAAGAGGAGGTTTACAAGGATACTCTAATTCAGAATGCTACAGAAGGCTGCAAGGGATCAGGTACTACACAGGAGGACACTAAGAAATCTAAGAAAAGGGTATCTTCAGCCTTATTCTAATAAGAGGTCCAAGTGGTCCTGATTTTGAGTATGGAGAAACCTCTGGTCTTGAAGACAAAAAAGCACCTCCTCAAGACGCAGTGGAACAGGAAAGCTCAGAGGATTCAGATAGTGGGGATGATACAAATGGTCTAACATTTGAAGAAGACACTGATGCTAATGTTCCTATTTATAACTACATGCTAGCTAGAGACCAGGTTCGAAGACAGAATGTCATGCCACCATCTAGGTACGAGGATGCTAACCTAGTTGCCTATGCTTTGGTTGTAGCAGATGATCTCGAGAAGGATGAACCTAAATCCTAATAGCAAGCTCAAAAAAGCAGGGATAAGAGACTATGGAACAATGCATCATATGACGAAATGGACTTTCTAAAAAGGAATCACACTTGGGATCTAGTTGAGAAACCTAAGGGACAAAAGACAGTGGGTTCTAAATGGCTCTACAAGTATAAACCAGGGATTCTAGGGGTTGAAGACTGACGATATAAAGCTAGGCTAGTTGCTAAGATTACTCACAAAAGGAAAGCATTGACTACAATGAAATATTTTCTCCTGTGGTAAAACATGTTTCTATCAGGATAATGCTATCTATTGTGGTTAACAGAGAGTACGAGCTAGAACAACTAGATGTTAAGACAGCTTTCCTACATGGTAATCTAGAAGAAATGATTCTTATGGATCAACCTGAAGGGTACATTAAGACATGGGAGGAGAACAAGGTATGCTTACTAAGGAAGTCTCTCTACGGCTTAAAACAGTCTCTCAGACAATGGAATCTACGGTTTGACAGTTTCATGAAGAAGGAAAAATTCCTAAAGAGCAGCTACGACTCATGTGTCTATCTAAGAAATGTCAATACTCCTAAGTCTACCTACCTACTGCTATATGTTGATGACATGCTAATAGCTTCAAAATATTTGGGGGAGATACATAGGACTAAGGACAATCTTAGCAAAGAGTTTGAAATGAAGGATTTGGGAAAGGCTTCTAGAATACTTAGGATGGATATAATCCGAGACAAGAAGAAGGGAACATTAATTCTATATCAGGAGAACTACATTGAGAAGGTTCTAAAGAGTTTTGGGATGGAAGATTCTCAGCCAACCTCAACCCCTTTGGTGCCTAAATTCAAGTTGAAGAGTCTAACCCATGAGGAAGCTATAGCAGAAGCTACGAGAATGGAAAACGTCTCATATACGAGTGCTGTGGGGAGACTAATATATGCCATGATAGGCTCCCGACCAGACTTAGCTCATGCAGTGGGAGGGGTTAGTCGGTTTATGATTAAACCGGGAATGGTTTACTGACAAGAAGTGAAGTGGATCCTAAGGTATCTACGGGGAGAGTCTAAGACAGTTTAACTTTCATCAAACATTCAGAATGCAAAGTTGAAGGGTTTATAGATTCAGATTACACAGCAGATTTAGACAGGAGGCGTTCAATTACAGGATATGTGTTCACAGTTTGGGGAAATACAATATCATGGAGGTCTAATCTACAGTCAGTTGTCGTTCTATCGACTACTAAACCAGAGTATGTGGCACTCTCCTCAGAAACCAAGGAAGTTATTTGGCTAAAGGGTATATGCAAAGAACTGGGTCTACAAACATGTAGTGTTAAACTACATTGTGATTCACAGAGTGCCCTATCTCTAGCAAATAATACAATGCTTCATGAAAGAACAAATATATTGCAAACAAGTATCACTTCATCCGTGATATTGTTGCTCAGGGTGATGTTATTCAACACAAGATTCACACAAGCAAGAACCCAACTGACTTTCTAATGAAGGTGTTACTTGGTCCGAAGTTTAGGTTGTGTTCTGAGTTGGTGAATCTGTTATGAGTTAGGAACGGCTTCGGGTAAAGACGTGGCAATGGAGATTTGTCTGTACCTCGCAAAAGACAGAAATGCAGCGAGTTAGACTATCAGCGAGTAAAAGTCTGTTGGTGTCTAACCGCATTTTTTTTAAAACAAATCCAAAGTAAAAGGAGAAAGTTCGTTACCCGTGTGTTGGAAGCGAGGTGAAGTTTGTGAACTGTGTATTGAGTTTCAGGTGGAGTCTTCTCGGGTTTCTTGAAACAGAGGCAGATCAGAGTCAGAAAGGTCTAACATGGGTTATCTACATTAGTCAAAGGTTTTTTTTTCTAAAGAAGACAAAGAAGTTGAAAGGTTTAAAATACTTATCTGAGACTTGGCGTGGTCAAGGTGGTGTTTTTCGGTGGCTGATGGGTAGATCTGGTGTTTCCTGAATCAGATCTGGTTCATGAAGAAAGGTTAAAGGGTTCTTCAGTGTAGATCGGTTGCATGCAGAGAAAGTTGAGAACTTTCTCCGGTAAATCTCTTCAAGACCTGCAAAGAGAGGAAGAGAAAGGGTTAGTTCAAGCTTAATCAAGTTCCACTTCGACTAAAATGAAAAGCTGAAGAACATAAAGAGAGGAGATACAGAGAATACTTGTTGTTGGGTAGTTCTTAAAGGGAGAGGGAGTCGTAGATGGACTTCTGAGTTCATTAGAAAAAGGTTTCTAATTGAAGACGATGAATCGCCTTAGAGAGAAGGGAGAGAGACTCAGAGGCTAGGGTTTTGAAGAGAGAGAGAGACAGCAGTTTGGTGTTGTGTCTGAAAGGTGGAGACTGTGGGTATAGTTCAGACAAACTCCAAATGGGCTTCGTGCTTTCTGGCCCAAGATTCTTTGAAACCTACAAGAAGGATTCAAGCCCAGTCTCAGCTCGGAAAGCTCTAAAATGAAACGCTGTGTTTTGCAAGAGGAGGCAAGTGGATGAGTATTTTATAACAAACTCATGAGCCAAGTTGCAGAGTGAGGACACTGAAGAGAGAAACTGATCGAGAAACAGAGAGAGCTGAAGAGAGAAGAAGAGTTAGCTCAAGTCATGAGGTTGAAATCGACGGAGTCACGAAAGCGGTACACGGTTGGATCGAACCATTCCGGCGGTGATTTACCGGCTTCAAAAAGGATACGGAAAGTGAGCACAATCTCTTTTCTTCTTTGTAACTGGTGCGTTGATCCACCATTGTTGAGATCTTGAAAACTCGATTGTTATGGATAGTGTATCAGTTGAGGGATTCCGATTCCCTCCCTAGTGAGTAGATCAGCGAACACCGGGTGAACAATCTTATTGACTCTTTAGCTTTCTCGTTTTTTTCATCGCTTGAACCTGAAACAATAATCAATTAAAAATTAAACCCTAAGGCTAAGCTTAACCTAAGTAAATCGGATCCTAATCTCTACATATATTATTTTCCTCTGAGGAGTAGGTGCTGACGGCATGAAGCATTTGACCGCCAATATAATATTATCCAACGACTCAACAGCTTCTCCTTTCCATATCAACAGCTTCTACTTTCCAGCTGAGGCACGACAATCACAAGCATTAGCAACCACTAAGTGATTTCCAATCAGAAAAGCGGTGAAGGCTGTTGTTCCACATGAAGCACTAAAAACTCTTTCTTCTTCTATGGCTAGATGAGATAGTCTATAAGTTTTCCGGTGAGATCTCTCCGGTTCTTGCAAGAAAAGGTGGTCACAATAGAGGAAGATTCAGCGTTTTCAAATCTCCAAAGAACAATCTTGTTTCATTCTATTTTATATATCATGATTATTATAAAATTTGAAATAGAGAAGATGATGCTAGGACATGTTAACTTTTTGGAGAGGCAACGAGAGAAGCACCATTTGCGTTTCTGTAGTGGCCATTACAAAAACACTTTTTATTCTCACATAACTCTTCTTGCAAGATAAGTGATAAAGAGATGGATGATTACTAAAAGGACACATGGATTTGGAAGAATGAAAAGTGCTTGATGAACATGAGAGAGATGACGAAAGAGAGAGACATGGGTTTGGGAAGGCAAACTTTTTTTCATTTGTGTGATTCTTTATACAATAATAACAAATGTTTTAAAATATGTAGGTAAAAGGTTACTTTGGAATGATATAATTTACACATAAATCATCTCCTAATTCAGTTCAAATCTTTCAAATCAGTTAAGTTAAAAGAATCTATCAAATTTGAATAACACAAGAGTTCAAATGTTATCTTCAGATCTTTAATTGAATAACAATAGATTTAAATTATTCTATTGAAAAGATTGTAAATATAAAATCAATAAAACTAGATTTAATTTTTTTTATTAAGGATATTTTAAATACAATAACCAATAACACTAGATTTAAATGAATAATTTAAAATCAATCACTGAATAAGACTAAATTATAAAACTTGTATAATTCATTTAAGATACACCATTAAATAACACCCTTAAATGTAACATCCTTTTTTCTAGTTAAAAGATAAAACAAAGTGTGCCCATGACTCTTTCTTCTTCATTTTCCCTCTCTCAAAATCTTTAATTTTTTGTAAAATGAAATCCGTTATTTAAAAAAAATTCAAGAAATCTTGTATTTAATTATTGTCTATGTTATTTTGTCTATCTTTTGAGATATAGCAAGTTACATTTCCGTTGATGGTGTAATGGTGATACGACATTGACGTCAACGACGAAGATCGCTTCAACCATGCCACCTAAGATTTGTGCTCTGTAACTCGTCTTTAGTGTTGTTGTAAGCAAAGATGTCCCGTTTTCTCCTACGCCATTGAACTCCCAAATCTGATTTAGTCTTCTTTGGCATCTCATCGTCTCTTTTTCTGTGTTTCTACAACTTTTCTAACATCGTGACCTCGTTTCTCGCTGTCACAACACTGTCGCGTGAAACATAAGAACATCAATTGCCACTTTTGGCTTTTTGCACATTTGGTCCTTAATATTTTGTATAATTTTGTTTTTACCCTTCAATTTTTTTTATTATACATATATCTACTCCAATCAACCCCTTAACTTTTTCATTATTCATTCTAGTTCATCCTCATAATTGCACGAATAGTATTTTTTCTTTTGATTACTTTCGTTTTTGCTTCCAAACTTTCAAAAATAATTAATTTTCTCTTTTACTTCGCCCCAAATTAACCAATTATGTATTCCAACCCATGTTTATGCATTGTAGCACATATATGCACGAAGACATCCAAATACATCCTAAAATGAACTAAGTAAACTAATATCAAATGCGAAAGATCATTATAATCATTAGATAATAATAACACACAAAACCATGTGTATACCTATTTTCATATATGTCATCTTCTGTTTGACTTTATCTATTTTTGTTATCTATGTTGGCATTTTCATTAAGCAACTGGCATTACCTATATATGTATAGCTTCGCTACAATCTTGGTTCGTCACTTATCACTGAAAACTACTATTCTTTTGATTCATTTTTGATGTACACATGTACACACAACCTGGTGTACACAATTCAATCATACACAAAAAACAATATTTCTACATGAAAGCATGTTTTCATATTGAAAAAAATCATTGGGACGAGGTTTACAGAAAATATTTCACAGCCGCACGAGTTTATGCATTGAAACCTATGTTTTGGAAGGGTTCACTTAGATGGTAAGAATTAGTAAGACCTCGTCCCATCATTTTTAGTATGAGAGCATGCTTACTCAAAAATACCAAAAAGATCAAATTAAACGGAAGATCGCGAATATGACAATTTTTGTATAAAACCGCACATTTTCTAGTTGAAAACCAAAAATATCCATCGTATATGATTCTTGTATATCTATATGTACATGATTCTATGTACAAAAAATGTACAACTATTCTTGTATATTTATATGTACATGATTTTATGTGCACAAAATCTACATGTATAATGATTTATATATACACAAGTACACCAATTTTGGTCTTATGCAAAACATCTAGGTATCTAGTTAAGCTGCAAAATATGATTCATGGTTATGTCAAAAAATAAAATATGAGGTTTTGATAAAAAGAATACAATTTTTGATATTTTTGGACAAAAATACAGTTTTGATATTTTTATAATTATAATTATGACATAAATACAATTTTGATATTTTGAAGAGAGTTATAGAAAAGTTATCACAATTGCTATATAAATATTTGATTCCAATTTTACCAAATGGAAAAAAAATGTGAAGGTTTGGGAAAAACTTCATACAAAGAAATAGAGGTAAAATGGATATATTTTATTTTATGCATGTTTACTTGTAGATAAAGTAGAACTGGTTTTGTGTTTTATTTTTAGTTTAAAATATTTCTTTTTGTTAAATTTAAGGAGATAAAAAAGTAGATAAATGACTATAGTTGAAATTCAAACAAAACAAAAAGGTAAATAAATGTGGCGTTGGTTTATAAATATATATATATATATATATATATATATATATAGATATATATATATATATATATTTTTTTTTTCTTTTAATTTATTTCACAGTTCATGGGGGAGAGAGTAATTGGGAGTAAAGATAAATGGAAGAATATAAATAGGTAATGTATAGTTAAAGTGTTTTGTACTTATAGTCTCAAAAAGTATCTTAGTAGTAAAACTACTAAGTGTTTTGAGGTGAAATAAAAAGAATAAAAGTGTCATATTGTGTAAATTACTCATGCAGTATTTTGGAAAAGAAAAAATGAATAGAGAAAACATAGATTGAATACGAAATAAAAAATTAATTAAATTTAATGAGCCGTTTTTATGTCACGTCTGGTCACGTATAACAACAAGAGTCTCTAGAAACAAAAAAAAGACTGTAAGTATTAATGAGAAAATTAATTATTTAACTGATGAGAGTACTGAAAAAATGTTGGACCATGTAGTAAAAACTTGTTTTAAAATGTAAATCACTCTTTTATAAATTCCAAAAGGTTTGGTAATCAATGAAATCGTCTAATGTGCGAACGACAATAGGATAAGAGTGTAGATAAGAGGGGTGGGACGGGTTCGAATATCTGAAAAGTTAGGGTATTCGGATCCATCGGATCCGCGATTTTAATATCTGGATATGAATCAGTGCTTTCCAGATATCCATGATTTGGATATCCGTCTAGAATTATGATATCCGCGAGTATATCTATCTGGATTCAGATCTGTAAATATTATTAAAAATAAATATAATTTTAAAATAAAACAAATAATACATAAATTGAAAATTTATAAAAAAACTTATGATTTTTTGTCATAAAATATATATTATTATTAATAAATGAAATTTTTTATATATTAAAAAAACGGATCCGGATATGGATATGCAAACATAAAAAATTAAGATATTCAGATCTCGATCCAGATTCATTTTTGACAGATCTAAGTTTTTACTATCTGAATTTGGATCCAAACATCGTCGTATATCTTATTTTCGGAGCAGATCTGGCGTGGAACTCGGATCGAATCCAAATTCCGGATAATAAGTCTGAGGCCTGGTAGATAACATTATCCTCTATGAGAGTTAGAGATCCTTTACTAGATAATTTAAGATAACATTATCATCTATGAGAGTCAGGGACCCTTTACTAGATAATTTAATGTTTTATCAGCTACACCTTTTGATGAATTATTAACATTATTATCCTATAGGTAAAATTTGTTTGTTATATTAATCCAAATTTGTTATAATATCAACTTGTTCAATATATTGATTCATATATGGTTCCATCAACTACTAGAATGGTAATTTCCCTTTGTTTTTGAAGTTAACCTTTTCAAAGTTTCCATATATACTTGTTAAGAAAAAAAATCAAATGTTATAGATAATTACATAAGTGAATGACTATTATGATATTATCTTTTACAATATTCTAAGTATTTCTGATTTTTATATAAGACTAAATATTTTGGTTGTACCTTTTTTTTTAAATATTATTTTTAGTAATCTTCCCTGTAGGGATATCGGAATACATATCGTTTCCGGCAACTTTGAGAAACGGCTACGCTAGGTTACAATACGAGAAACAGCTAAAAATCATCAACAACAATCACAAATCTATAACAGATCTAAGCGGAGAGGTGTTGGGCGATGGGAAAGGAAGACCAGGAACTTAACGCATCCTCCTCCGGTTGGATCCTGGTGGTTCCAAATCTAACGAACGGAGCGTCTCGGGCCAGGGAGTCCAATGCCAGCACCGGATCCACCGCCAATCACCATCAACGAAACCACCCACAGAGGTGTCCCGCGGCCACCACTCGCCAGCTTCAATGAAGAGCCAACTCCAAACCCTAACCGCCGTATGGCGTACCAGATCCGCCGTATCGCAAGTCCGAGACAGAGCGAACTACTCCATGCTCTAGGCGAAGATAAGAAGGTTCTGGACCGTAGAGAAGCTAGCCTCAAGAACCGCCATCCCAAGAAACAAGAACCTCCGACACCAAACCCTTCCCATCAACCGGAGACGAGCTACCAGCCCCGATGACTGACGACGCGATTTTCGGTGGCTCCTCATCGTCCTCTAACAAGGAGCGTACGCCGTACTCTCGACGAGCCACTAGAGCTTCGGAGCTCTCGAAAGCGGTCAAAGCACCAAGACCCTCCCGATTCGCCGTCGAGAAAAGAGAAGAACCACAAAGCGCACCGGATCTAGATGTATCCCGTCTAGTTGAGCAGGACCCGAGAGGGGGAGGACCCCTCGAGCATCAACATCGCCACCGACTTCGATTTGCCTCCACCCTACTGTGAAGCGGTGATAGGTTAAAGAGAAAGGTTGAGAGGCGCGCGTGTACAATACTTGCTACTCAAAGGCTCGATTTTTTGGTTGTACCCTTATATAAGATTTTATTTAATAAACACATAGATACTTCTCTGTGACAATACGTTATCAACCCGAAACTCTGATCACTAGAAAAATTCAAAACCTAAACAAAAACCTTAGTCATAAAAAAGAAGAAGAAAAAACGTACGTCAGGATCGTTATCCGATATCGCCTCGATCGTTATCCGATATCGTCCTCGATTTATCACATCTCTGATATATTTTTCTTAATTCTTTGTTGTACAATTGATATCGTATGCCAAACAATTAATTTGGCGTGTATATCATCCGACCGAGGTAAATGCATCCATATTGGAAATAATACTATAAACTATTTATATTCAGTATTAATTAGATCTGACTACATATATGGAGTTAACTACAAATAATTATTTACTCGATATCTTCTTTCTCTTTGATGATAATAGTCTATTCTTATGTAAAGCGAAGTCCTGTAAATGTGAATAAGTAATGAAAGTGATTAGTAAATATGGAAAAACGTGAGGTCAGTGTACCAACTTTGAGAAATCTTCATTGTTCGTTGGTAAGAAGATAAATACAGATACTAGGCAGCAGATTAAAAATAATCTAGGAATCCAAAATGAAGGAGGGATGAGATCATATTTGCGATTACCAGAAGATATTAGTGGCTCCAAATGCAAAATATTTGCTTTTCTTAATGACAAATTAATGATCAGAGTTAATTGTTGGATGGGTAGATGGTTCTCAAATGGAGAAAAAGAGATTTTAATTAAATCTATATTATTAGCACTGCCTACACACGTAATGTCTAGCTTCTTGCTACCATTAGAGATTTATGAAAATCTTGCAAGTGCCATTGCACAGTTCTGGTGGAGTTCAAGCCCACCAAAGAGAGGTATACACTGGGCGAAATGGAAAAAACTCTGTAGGCCAAGAGAAAATGGAGGGATGGGATTCCGTATGATACACAAATTTAATTTGGCTTTTGGCTTTATTAGCAAAAAAATTATGGAGTCTAGTTCAATATCTGGACTCACTGGTGGCTAGGGTGTTGAGGGGAAAATATTACCAAATGTATTCGCCTTTGCGTTCAATTTTGGTAAACAATTCATCTTATGTGTGGACTAGCATTTCGCCGTCATGAAGTCTATTGCTACTGGGTATCAGACAAAAGATTCATTCTGGACATGGGGTTAAGGTGTGGGAGGACCATTAGATCCCAACAATGGTAGCTAGACCGGCCCATCCTTCTGTTCTGGTTTTGCACCTGAATATGAGAGTAAGTGATTTAATAAATTAAGAATCAAAGGAATATGATGTTGGATTTCTGGAAAATTATGTTAATTCGGAAGACATTCCTCTCATAAGGAGTTTGACTACAAGTACAACAAATCACCGAGATAGTTTCTGCTGGAACTATACTAAAAATAGCCAGTATACAGTTAGATCAGGTTAATGGGTGGCCGGAAACCTTATGAGGAAAGAGGTGGATATGTGAACCTGGTATAACCGACCTACAAGCTTTTGTTTGGAAAGTAAAAGCACCTCAAAAGATTTGCTATCTTATGTGGCAGTTGATAACAGGACATGTGGCGGTTACAAAAAAATGAATCATATAAATATGATGTGATAATTATTGCTTCAGATGTGGAGAGCCGGAAGAAACGATTACTCATGCTATTTTTTGAATGTTCGCATGCTCTGCAAGTATGAGCTTTATCATCAACACTCTCTGGTCAAAACACATTTCCATTACCGAGCATCTATGCCAATGTGGATTATCTTTTTTTGGAGAAAGGACAACATAGTCACACCTGAATCAGACAAGGATGCATATCTTTGGATAATTTGATATATCTGGAATGCCCGAAATGATAAATTATTTCGAGGGATTGATAGAGACTCTATGGAGTTAGTAAGATGATCAGTATAGTGGCTGCGGATGGGTGTGGAAAGACAATAGCGGGAAAATTGAGCTTATGGGGACGCGAAGCTTAAGGAGGCGAGAGATGCCCCTTCACTCTGAACTAGAATCTCTTAGATGGGCGATAGAGAGCATGCTTCAACATTGGTCATGGCAGCATTTTGGGACAGGCTGCAAGGATTTTATTGCGATGGTAGAGGAACCGCAAGCATTGCTGAGTTTTGAAACATAATTGGAGTCTATAAAGACGTTGTTGATATGCTTTCCAGACTTCGAGATATGTCACATCCCAAAGGCTCAAAATGGAATTTCAGACGCTTTGGCTAAGATTGCATGATCTTTTCATAGAGATATTTGTTTCGTTGGTTGTTCTATTCTAATCTTGTTCCCAGACCACTTCAAGTTTGAGTAATAAAACAACCGTTTAATGTAAAAAAAACTACAAATAATTTTTGAATGTAAATATAGTATGCTCATGCTGTTTGGCATGCCCTCATGCCTTCACTAATCTCTTTGTTGATTAGATTCATGATTTATGATTTTAGATTTTTGATACACTGATAAGAAAAAATGTTATTTAATTACAAATTGTCTAGCAAGATAATGGAAACATGAATAGTTGATTGCTGATAAATTGTGTTGTCCACTATGCTCTATTATTTTATACGATTAAAATCGTTTGATGGTTAGCTTATTCCTTGAACAGATCTATTTATTTCCATATTATTCAGTATTATTTAACTAAAATTTGTAGACATAGAGTGACCTGACTACTGAACCCTGTTCTGAAAATAGTTGATTTCATTATATAATTGAAATATATTCTAAGATCATCTCCAATGGTGTTTCATTCGTGAAGCAACTTTGACTTTAATGGTGCTTTATTTTTTGCTTTAAAATGAAGCAATGAACAATATTACTTCAAATTTGAAGCAATACTGTTCATTGCTTCATTATTTGAAGCTGAACTTTCTAAATTATAAATTTATCTTTAACTTTTATTTGTTCTTACTTTTTGATAAAATAAATTGTAATAATTAATATAACCCAATTAATTTATAATATTTCATTAGTATATTAATTTAATTAATTTATAATAGTAAATATTTTAAAACCATATATAAAATGAAAGATAACATTATATAATTAATATAAAGGTGAAATACATGATTGATAACATCAAATTAAACATAAAATACTTAGTACAATTTGTGGAAAAAGATACACGATTACATTTAGTGCTTTTTTATAAAATCTAATTTTATTGTTGTTCATTTATGTTATGTGTAACAGTTTTATTATAAGATAGTGTTGCATTTATAACAATTGAGTTGAATTATTGGTAAAAATATTTGTTGGGTACAATTAGTAAATATGAAAAAGTATAGTGTTCTTAATAGTTAATGATAAAATAGAGATAGAATATACTTAGAATATTCATTTTACAAGAAAAAAAATGAAGTCAACCATTGGAGAAGAAATTGCTTCACTTTTTGATTTATTTCGAATAAAGTGAATTTTTGCAGCAAAAAATGAAGTCAGCCATTGGAAATGCCCTAACAATTTATATGTGTAAAATAAATTAAATAATGGATTTATGGCACATGCTTAGTTTGATCATTAGATAGTGTAAGCTACTGTTTGATTCTATTGTTTTGGTATTTGTTAGTTTGGTTTTGATTTTTTGGTTGATAAAATTATTGCTTCATGTTTAATATAAGACTAAGAAGAGAAATGTAAATTAAATATAATTTTGTCAATAATGTGTTTATACACTAGTTTGATATATGTATCTTGAAACTGATTCCATTGAAATTCGTAGATCTTACTAATTTAAGTTCTTGTTTGTTTTGAAATATGTTTGGTTAGTTATCCTTACATTATTAAAACAGTTTTATATCGCTTAAGTGCACTGGTTTAAACTTGTTTTGATGGTAAAATGTGCGTTGGTTAGTGTATAAATCATGGGGGAATTTCAAAAATACCATTTTCCTTGTACCACTTTTCATTTTTACCTTCATTAAAGAGACATTTTAAAAAATACTACTTTTTTAAAGGTCAAATCTTTTTAAAATTAATTAGAATCCTAAATTTTAAATTCCTAAACCCTGCTCTATCTTACACCACCCCTTAACTCTAAACCATAAGTCTTAGATTAATTAACCTAAGGGTTATAAATGTGTTTTTTCCTCTTAAAAAACAAGGGTAAAAGTAATTAGAGTATTTTTGAAAAGTGGTACAAGGAAAGTGGTATCTTTGAAAATTTCTCATAAATCATTGGTTTTCTTCAGTGAGTTTTATTAGTGTTTATTGAGCTAGTTAAACAATTTATAATAAATTGTTGGTCTAATTATTAATATTAGGAATGATACGGTGTAACTCTTTAGACTAAACCTTATATTAAATATTGATGTATGCTAACATAATAACCATGTTTTCATGAGCAAACTTTTTAAAGTTTCACAGATATATATATATTAATTCAAGATGGATTTTGCATGATTCTAAATAGCTGAGAAATAAAGGAAAATCTTAGCCGCTCTGGTATGGCGATCATGATGGCGACTCATGGTCATTTAAGATTCTGACGGCTCCACAACTCAACGATGGTGGATCTTCTGCCTCTTATGGCACGAGGAAGACTCTTTGACACTCCTCATGGTTTCTGCACCGCTTTCTCGCCCCGATTTTGTCTTTGCGTCTTGTTTAAGGCTCTGCTCTCCGATCGCTACCCGACTCTCGGTTGCCTCTGACCGTTTGTTCTCTGTTTCTTACTACAGTGGATCCCACTATCCTCACATAACAATGATCTTTGTCGTTTTTAGTGATTGAGGATCCAACAACCTCTATTCTGCCAGCTTTGTGTCTCCATCAAGGCTCTGTTCTCTGATCCAACACTCGCTGGCCTTCGACTATTTGATCTTTGTTCCTTACGACAGTGGATCCAGCTATCCTCACATAACAATGATCTTTGTCGTTCCCAGTGTTTGAGGATACAGGTGGTATTATCCCATATTGATATTTGTCGAGGGGTTCCTTAAACCATACACAATCGCTTTGGTGATTCTCCTTTAATGGATCAACGATGTATCGTTCACGTCCTGCTCATATGGCAGATCACAAAGGGAAATTTCTATGGATTGAACCGGATGATGAACCAATCCGGTTGACTGAAAAAGAAGACTCCCATACTTTGCAAGATTTTAAAAAATCATTGATTGGGAAGATTTTGAACAGCAAAAAGCAATTTGTTGAAGGTCTAATTCAAACCATGCCTGCACAGAGGGGTCTGCAAGATCGTATAGTTGCAAACGACTTAGGTAATGGGAAGTTCTTGCTCAATTTTGAAACATAGGAGGATCTGCAATCAGTGATGCGTCAAGGACTGTTCCATTATAGCTTTTGTATGTTCTTGCTGGTTCGATGGGAACCAATTGTCCACGATGATTACCCCTGGATCATACCTTTCTAGATTGAAATCACTGGAATCCTTGCACTTATGGACCATAAACAATCTTAAAAACATTGGGGGTAAGCTTGGACACGTTGATACATTGGAACTCTCTGAAGGACAGATGCTTATTGATATCGATACTCATAAGCCACTGGTTTTTACAAGGAAGATATCTTCACCGGATGGTGATGAAGTGTCTATCAATATCAAGTATGATAAGCTGTTCAAGCACTGTAAATCTTGCAGGATGTTATCCCACGAGGTGGCTTACTTTCCACGAGATGTAAGGCCGAGGGTCTTCGATAGGGTCCAGCTACCTCCTGATACAATCACTCGACAGTCTTCACTGCGAGCAAAAAGAAATTCAGGTAACAACATGTTCCAAGAGCTAATCAGGTCAGGACGATGTCGAAGGGTCATTTTCGACAAGGAACTGCACCCCACACCTCTCACGGAAATAATTACCGTACTCATAATGTGGACTGGATTGCAAATAACTCAAGTTCTCGCCTTAAGGATGAGATGCAGACATCAGGAGCTGTTACCAAACACTACAGATCATGTTATGCTCCCTATGCTACCAAAAACAGGAGTGCTTACCATGATAGGAAGGTCACACAGAGATGGCAACCAAAA
The DNA here is from genome assembly GCA_905132765.1 of Moricandia arvensis. Classification (NCBI taxonomy): domain Eukaryota; kingdom Viridiplantae; phylum Streptophyta; class Magnoliopsida; order Brassicales; family Brassicaceae; genus Moricandia; species Moricandia arvensis. The sequence continues at coordinate 324,298 of CAJHQP010000025.1, read as the reverse complement.
GGATCATCGCCCCCTCATGGCTATTCAACTACATTATCTCGGGAATCTTATGTTCCTAAATCATCTTGTTCTGCTAATTAACAGAGATCATCCCACTGATCACGAACGTGCTGGAAGACATAATTTTGTGGAAGATGTTTGTCCCATTGAGCATGATAATACTCGGATTAGCAGCAATAAGAGGTTAGCTAGTAAGGTGATAACCCCATCTCGTGCAAGGAAGTTCAATGATAACATCACTATAAGATCAAGGAGTGTGGCTAGAGCTATTTCATTCTCTCCCAAGGAGGATGCACCAATGGATTCACCAAAAGCTAATGATCAAGTAATCGATGCTCTTAAAGGCATGGAGATTGTGTCTCATTGTGAGATGGCTGATGGCGAAGATGGCAAGAACAAGCAAATGGATTGTGATGATGATGACCTTTTGGGACATGAGTTAATGGAAATGGGGGAGCAATAACCTGTGGATTCGGATAAGTCCATTAAGAGAAGTGGTAGCACAAAAAGACCTTCACGCCATAAGGAGCTTCATGTGGATAAAGGAATGGAGCAGACTGGGTTCTCTGTGGGGCTTCAGACGTAAAAAATAGAGTTCCTTCGTCGGGGATCTCCATTACGGCATGTATCTCACTCCAAGAGGTCAGTGCGATCGACCAAACATGGTCAAAGTTCTTCGAAGATTGTAAAAGGTTCTAGAAAGGCTAATGACGTGGAGGGGTTAAAAAACACCTCCAAGCTTTATCCATGAGGACACTCAGTTGGATCTGTAGAGGGCTTGGGAATAACCTCATAGGTCGACGCCTTACGGAGATGTGTCATAAGCATTGCCCATGACTTGTGTTCCTTTCTGAAACGAAGAACAAGAGGTTGTTATTGCAAGACATTCATGTTGATTTAGGATTTGATCATTTGCTTACCGTTGAGCCACTTGGTCTCCGCGGTGGTTTATCTTTACTTTCTATGGATGAGTTTCAAATAAAATTTTTACTTTCGAATAATAGAATGAATGGTGTAGAGACAGACATTGATGGAATAAAAGTTTTCATGATGTTTGTTTACGGGAATCATGTTTTAGAACGAAGAGATCAAGTATGGGAACATCTTACGCGTTTCTCTGCAACACGAAATGAACCTTGGTTTATGATAGGTGACTTTAATGAGATTACTGATCATTGTGAAAAAAGGGAGGAAGAAGATGCACTAACAGCTCTTTCCTACCATTCAAACAAATGTAGAGTAATTGTGGAATGCTTGAATTTCCATTCACTGGAAACATGTTGTCATGGGTAGGCAAAAGGGGTACCTCAGGCATTGTACATTGTCGATTGGACAGAGCAATGGTAGGCATGAAAAATTCCCTCACATATCAGCTAAGTAGTACTTAAGGCTATGGGGATCGGATCATCATCCGGTCCTTGCGAACATTCTTGTTAAACAAACCAGGAGATATAAAAGTTCTAAATTTGACAAGAGATAACTAGAAAAGGAGGAGCTAACGCAAATTATTCTCCAAGGATGGAAATCGCCAGACCTCTCATCAAGGGCAAGTATTATGGATTACATTTCATGCTGTCGACGAGCTCTGAGCTAATGGAGGAGACAGAACAATCTGAATTCAGATCTACTCGTCGAGGAGGTAAAGGAGATGGTAGAGAAGCTCTATGCGGACGGCGATTCCACAACGGAGGAAACTGCTGCAGCTTTGAAGGAACTATCTGATGCTTTTAAGGCAGAGAAACTGCTCTGGAAAACAAAAATGTCGGAATTTTTGGTTACGGGAAGGTGACAGGAACATTAAGTATTATCATGGCTTAACCAAACAACGAAGAGAAAAAAAAGGATTACAAAGGATGAACAAGGGAATATGGTGGAAGATGAAGATGGTATGGTAGCCATGGCTACCCAATACTTTCGGAAAATATTTGAGTCATCCAATCCAGAGGAGATAGAAGATGTGATATCTCAGATATCAACAACAATAACGGCAGCAATAAATGAAGATTTAATGGCACTGGTCACTGAGTGGGAAGTCAAACTAGCGCTGTTTGTGATGCATCCATAGAAAGCGCCATGACCAGATGGAATGACTGGTCTATTCTATTAGAAGTTTTGGGACATTGTCAAGGAAGATTTAACTTGTATGGTGAATCAGTTCCTTTTTGACGGAATAGTGCCGCGAGGGCTAAATGAAACAAACATTTGTCTTATTCGTAAAACGATAAGCCGACAGAGATGGAAAATTTCCGTCCTATCAGTTTGTATAATGTCAGCTACAAAATTATCTCTAAGGTCTTATGCCAGAGATTAAAAAGTTCTTATCGGACCGAATATCTGAAACTCAGTATGCATTCGTAGCGGGTAGACATATATCAGATAGCGTTATGATCACGCATAAGATGTTTCATATGCTCCAAACAAAGCCAAGTGGCAGAGACAAGTGAATGGCTATAAAGACAAATATGAGTAAAGCTTATGACATGATGGAATGATCTTTCATTGAAGCCATTATGAGGAAAATGGGATTCTCTGAAACTTGGATTGATTGGATTATGCGCTGTATAACATCAGTCAAGTGCAAGGTACTGATGAACGGTCAACCACATAAAAATATTTCCCTAGAGAAAGGTCTAGGTCTAGGAGATCATCTGTCTCCTTTCATATATATTCTATGCACATAAGCGCTCTTTAGGCTTCTTAATCATGCAGAGGACCAGTGAAAGATAACGGGGATGCAGGTTGCTTGCGCAAGCCCCTCGGTATCACACTTGCTCTTTGCAGATGATAGTCTTTTCTTTTGTAAGGCAGAGCCCTGCGAATGTGAAGAAGTTATGAAAGTAGTCAGGAAATATGGACAAGCTTCTGACCAATGTATTAATTTTGATAAATCGTCTTTACTCTTTGGTAAGAAAATTACCGAAAGTACCAGATAGTAGATTAAGGATATCCTCGCAATACAAAATGAAGGTGGGATGGGTTCCTACTTAGGAATTCCATAAGATATAAGTGGGACCAAATGCAAGTTATCAGCCTTCCTTAAGGATAAACTATGGCAGAGAGTGAATGGATGGATAAGCAGATAGATATCTAAAGGAGGAAAAGAATTCTAAAAAAATCTATCTTATTATCTCTCCCAACATATGTTATGTCTACGCTTTTGCTTCCATTAGAGATTGATACACTAAAATTGGATCTTGCTACTGTCAAGTTAATAGTGGTTGTTATAATACTTTAGATTCAATTCCAGAGGAGAAGTTTACACTTTATCTTTATGGGATCAATATCAAGCTAAAACAATAGAGTGTTCTAAACTAAAAATTCACAAAGAGCGAGGAACAAAGAGCAAAGTAGCTGAATTCAGATTTTAAGAAGACAGCCTAGGGTGGTTTGATCGGGTGTAAACACTTGTGAGCCAAACAATTATTCAAGTTAAATTAAGAGCTAGTCTAGAACTCGGAACACTCAAGACAGAACAGCCCACTCTCGTGGTGCTTCTCCCTTTGTGGATCGACCCCAGCAGTCCTAAACTCTCGTTTGGAGTGAAGCGTGACCACGAGCATTAGAGATGGAGTCCAATATGTTCACAATACACCCTAACATCTACTCTCGCTGGTTAAGGATGTCATGCTCATTCATGCTATGTCTAGCAACCTATTATACGGTTAATGAATAGATTGAACCTAAGTTCATGCATTAAGTGATCAGATTAATGCAAGCAATAAGAACAACTATGAATGAACACAATCGATTTATAACTTATTTATGCCAAGCTCCCAGATCTAACACCCTAGACTAAGCAAGGCAATTACTCGTTCATGGCACAAGGAAACACAAAGATCATAACAGGAGAAGACATGAAATACCGCTGCAATAAAAGAGAAATAAGGTTCAGAAGGTTCTTCTCTAAATCGAGAGAGATAGTCTTCTCCCTTCTAAGGTAGCAAATCGCCAAGTACAATTATCTAAGGTCTGGTTTCTTGTGAAAAAGTAGTCTAGAAAAATAATAGAAATAAGAAAAGATATATTGCAGGTCTCTGACGGTTGCAGGAGAGAAAATAGGGATGATTAGGACAAATCTCAAAATATTAGAGGTTTCCTTAAAAATCTCTGCCACGGGAGCAGGCAATCGCTTGCTCCGCTCACTCGGGAACACCCTTCAGGTTGCTCCACTCGGTTTAAACGCAGAAAAACTCCAATTTGCATTATTTTCTTCATGTGTCCCTTTAAAGCTTCTTAACCTACTCCAGACCTGTAATGACTCAAAAAGGACTAAACTGACTTGATAAAGACTTGAAAACACTTTAGAAAACATATGCAAGATATGTCAAAAACACACTATATCAATTCCCCAGACTTAGATCCTTGTTTGTCCTCGAACAACGTCAAGTATCAAGCACAAAGAGAAAAGTTTGAAAGTGTGGGAACTCTCCTATTCTCGATAACCATACTTTAACCACGAATCTCTGAACCATATAAGCAAATACACTAGGACAACACACCCTTACCAAAACCTGTCTGACTGCTGTTGAAGATCGGCTCCTACTCTATATCTCAAACCTGCAAAAGTCACACCTTCCAGACAAAGCTCCTTACATTCAATTAAAAGTGGCGTGAGCTTCTTATCACAAGCATTAGTCAGGGTAGGCTGTTCTAGTGTGAAACAGGCTATTTAAGTGTTTAGGTGGAGCTAATCAGTGCTTAGAGGTTACCACTTCTTTGTAGATGATGCAGGATATCGCGCAAAATTTTAAGAGAGGATGGATCAATTGATCTCCACAAGTACCAACTCATTTTCTTCCTCGGAGCAGTCGCTCCTGTTTTCTGCTTCTCTTGGAGCGGTCGCTCTAGTTCCCAGATCACCCTTGTTCGCTCTGTATACTCCTAATTCGGCACCCATTGGTTTAACCAACCAGAGACACTGTTTTTGTTTTTCTCCTCCCTCTCATCATCTTTTAAAATTGAAACATTACTGTTTCTTTTTTTTTGAATGAATAATAGAATAAATGATGATGACGAGAAGGAGGTATTTACATAAGGTGTGCCTCTGGAGGTTCTTATTTCATCCTTTCTTTCACTCCTCTCTTCTTCTGTTTGAACCACCCTATCGGTTGTTCTCTCTCTTTCAGATCACTCTCACCCTAGCTCTGTAATTTCTGCTGTAACCAAAACGAGTGAAGATTTATGTCGATCCTTTCCTCTCCGGCCATTTTTCACATATCTGCACATATGACACTTGAAAACAAAATGCATGGGGGTGGAACAATGGTTCAGGGGGTTAAGGTGGGAACTGACTAAAAAAGAGCCAGCCACTCAGGATCAACAAGATGGATAAAAAGAATAAGAAGTCATGAGTGTGTTCTCTTTTCCCTGATCTAACGCCCATAACAAGAAGAATTGCAGTCAAGATTAGGTTCAAGTTATATGGAGCTAAGTTTTTCCAGTGTAACCTCAGCAAGCCGAAAGCTTCTGGAGAACCAAATAAGATAGTGTCAGGGTGTTCTAGGTCTACATGTGTGTCTTTCGCCACTACTAAGGTCACTGAAAAAGATAACTAAAGCACGAGGTGGCTAGTGATCAACACAAAATAAGGTCCTAATTCCCACAAACTTTTGACAGACTCGATCTTAAAAATTGACTCAAAATAAAAACAAAAGAAGGAAACGAGTTAGTAAACGACGAAGGCCCTCCCCCAGAAAACTTCACACCATCCCTGGTGAAAAAATAAATAAAAGAGAAGGTGTAAACAAGAAAATGATTTATTTAGTTTTGGTTGAGATACTTAACTGCGTGGCGCGGGTGCTCTGAAAAGTTCTGGGTTCTCCATCGTCTGAACTCCGCCTGGAGCAGTCGCTCATGTCGGAGGGATGGTTGCTCTGTTTCCGAAACCAAGAACTATTGAAATATCTCGGAATTTTCTGATTTTTGACCTGAGACTCAATAAACTAAAACTAAAAATAAGTAGAAAGCAAATCCTAATGATATTTACACTTACCAGTGGGTTGTCTCCCACCAAGCGCTTGGTTTAAGTCATTATCTTGACTTGGTGATAGAGTTCAGTCAGGTTGAGCATGAGCGCTTGTTCCAAAACAAGCTCCACAATCAGACATGTTCAGCTCAAAAACTCTACTCAACAACCCTTTTACAACAGCTTCGCCTTTCTCTTTCAGCTCATGTGTGAGAATGACTCTGACTTTAGAGAATGGTTTAGAGGAACCTTTTCACTTTACCTCATACTCAATGGCGTTCTCATCACACATGCGAGGTATCAAAGTCATTGTAGGGTCACCCTTGACCCTTTTCTTCTGGACCTTTTCTTTCACCTTTGCATACCCACTGAGTTTCTTGGTATCAGTGTGTGGATCTCCATCCAAGACCTTCTTGCTCTCACTCTTATCACTAAGATCCTTTTTAAGATTTACCTTCAGCTTCTCTCCACTAACCAATGAGATGCAAGAGGCGTGCAATGTAGGGAATCTGGGGGGGGTATCCTTGTAGAACACCTTCTTGTTGATGTTGGAGAAGGATACTCTCTTATTAGGCATATCAAAGATTGCTCCCACTGTAGCCATAAATGGTCTCCCAAGGATCAAAGGCATCTCATAGTCCTTGCTCATCGCAATAACCTGAAATTCAATATCCATAATACAGTCCCCAACTTTGACATGAATGTTGCGAATGGTACCATAAGGGATTGCTCTGGAAGAGTTTGCAAAAGAAAGAGTCATCTGAGAACGCTCAACATCAACATTACCCAGCTTGTCTACAATCGCCTTTGAGACAAGATTCACACTAGACCCAGAGTTACAAAGAGCTTCCTTGAATTCAACTCCTACAATGGAACATGGGAAAAAAACTTTCTAGGATCATCAAGCTTAGGCAATACCTTGGGTTCTGGTCTCAGTGCTTCGATTAATAGTGCCTCAACTTCCTCTTGTGTCTTTCTACAGTTTTTGAAGAACATATGCAATGGACAAATCTCCCAAGCATGTTCAAATGAGATCTTTTTAGGAAGCCTTCGCACCATCTTCGTAAATCCAGCCAGCTTCCCTGCACTAGTGGGATCCATCAGATGTTTAGGTGTAATTGGATAGGAAACCTTAGGAACATAAGCTCGAGCTAGTGGAGTCTTAACAGATTCACTTGGAGCAGTCGTTTCAGAGCTAGCAGGGTGCGATGTTCTCTCTTTTGTGCCTAAAGCAGTTTCAGCAAACAGCTGCACTGTTGCATTACAGTGCTCAGCCCTAGGACTTTTATATGTTTTTCCAGGGAGCCTCCCATGCTGCCTCTTGATGCTCTCAGCTGTTTGAGCGAGAGCAATGTCAATCTAGCGCATGTGGCTGCTCACATTGTCGTACTTGGTGTTCAGCTCAGTGAACAGGTTGTCCATTCTGGTGTTGATCTCTATTGTAGCCTGATTCAACGCCTTAACTTTTACATGTTGACTCTGGAGCAGCTGGTGCATCATATTTCCCAAAACCTTCAGCTCATCCTGCGGACCTCTCATGGTAGCTTGAGTAGTCTGCGGGTTGCTCTGTTGCTTCTGCTGACTTTGGTTTTTCTTCTGGCTTTGGAAACGGTTCTGAGCTTGACTGACGATGAAGGTTTTACCTTGGAAATTCTGGGGAAACCCTCTTTGCTGATTAGCACCTTGTGCTTGGTTGCTCTGCGCTTGATCCAAATGATTCTCTAAATTGTTGTCCAGGTAAGAGAGCATGTTGGATCTGTTATTATAGTTGGGGTCCTGGTAATAGTTATGGTTCTGAACATACCCTCGACCGTTGATAAAGAGTACCTCCTGGTGATCCTCTCCTTTCTTTCCACTCTTTGCGGCTATATCTTGGGCTATTTGCTCGGGTGTAGCTTCCTCCATAAACAAGACTTGCCCTTTGTTACTTTTGAGGAGCAGATCGACCTTGGTGGTTAGCTCATCCTTCCAATGGGTATCAATGCTACTTACTTTGGAGCGATCAGTCTCTGGGTTCTTGTTCGCTGAGCTAGCAGCCATGTTCTCTATCATCTCGAATGCTCCATCAGTAGTTTGAGTCATGAAATCTCCCTTGCTCGCAGATTTTAGAGCATTGCAGAACTACCAGTCCACACCATCATAGAAGATTCTGAGAGTGTGATCATTATCAAACCCGTGGCGAAGACACTCTCTGAGGGTGTCATTGAACCGCTCCCATGCTTCATTAAATGGTTCATTAGCATGTGTGTCTTTCGTCATTGCTAAGGTCACTGAATAAGATAACTTAAGCACGAGGTGGTTAGTGATCACCACAAATTAAGGTCCTAATTCCCACAAAGTTTTGACTGACTCGATCCTAAAAACTGACTCAAATAAAAACAAAAGAAGGAAACGAGTTAGTAAACGACGATGGCACTCCCCCAGACTTACTTCACACCATCCTGGTGTGAAAATAAATCAATGAGAAGGTGTTAACAAGAATATGATTTCTTTATTTTTGGTTGAGATACTTACCTGCGTGGAGCGGGTGCTCTGGAAAGTTTTAGGTTTTCCATCGTCTGATCTCTGCCTGGAGCAGTCGCTCCTTTCGGAGGGATGGTTGCTCCGTTTCCTAAACCCAGAATTATTGAAGTATCTCGGGGTTTTCTGATTTTTGACCTGAGACTCAATAAACTAAAACAAAAAATAAGTAGAAAGCAAATCCTAATGATATTTACACTTACCAGTGGGTTGCCTCAATGGAGTTTTCATCACACATGCGAGGTATCAAATTCATTGTAGGGTCACCCTTGACCCTTTCCTTCTGGACCTTTTCTTTCACCTTTGCATACCCACTAAGTTTCTTGGTATCAGTGTGTGGATCTCCATCCAATACCAGCCTTCTTTCACTCATATCACTAAGTTCTTTTTTAGGCTTTACCTTCAGATTCTCTCCACTAATCACTGAGATGCAAGAGGCGTGGAATATAGGGAATCTAGGGGGGTAGCTGTGTAGAACACCTTCTTGTTGATGTTGGAGAAGGATACTCTCTTATTAGGCATATCGATGATTGCTCCCACTGTAGCCATAAATGGTCTTCCAAGGATCAAAGGCATCTCATAGTCCTTGTTCATCGCAATAACCTGAAATTCAGTATCCATAATACAGTCCCCAACTTTGACAGGAATGTTGCGAATGGTACCATAAGAGATTGCTCTGGAAGAGTTTGCAAAAGCAAGAGTCATCTGAGAACGCTCAACATCAACATTACTCATCTTGTCTACAATCGCCTTTGTGACAAGATTCACACTGGAACCAGAGTCACAAAGAGCTTCCTTGAATTCAACTCCTACGATGGAACATGGGAAAACAAACTTTCCAGGATCATCAAGCTTAGGCAATACCTTGGGTTCTGGTCTCAATGCTTCTATAAATAGTGCCTCAATTTCCTCTTGAGTATCTCTACAGTTTTTAAGAACATATGAAATGTACGAATCTCCCAAGCATGTTCAAGTGAGATCTTTTTAGGAAGTCTTCTCACCATCTTCCAAAATCCAGCCAGCTGCCATGCACTAATGGGATCAATCAGATGTTTAGCTGGAACTGGATAGGGAACCTTAGGAACATAAATTCGAGCAGGTGGAGTCTCAACAGACTCACTGCGAGCAGTCGTTTCAGAGCTAGCATGGTACATTGTTCTCTCTTCTACACCTAAAGCAGTTTCAGAAAACAGGTGCCCTGTTGTATTACAGTGCTCAGCCCTAAGACTTTTATATGTTTTCCAAGGAGCCTCCCTTGCTGCCTCTTGACACTCTCAGCTGTTTGAGCGAGAGCAATGTCAATTTGACGCATGTGGCTGCTTACATTGTCGTACTTGGTGTTCAGCTCGGTGAACATGTTGTCTATTCTGGTGTTGATCTCTATGGTAGCCTGATTCAACGCCTTAACTTGTACATGTTGGCTCTTGAGCAGATGGTGCATCATATTTTCAAAACCTTCAGCTCATCCTGTGGACCGCTCGAGGTTGCTGGAGTAGTCTGCGGGTTGCTCTGTTGCATTTGCTGACTCTAGTTTTGGTTGTGGCTTTGGAAATGATTCTGAGCTTAACTGAAGATGAAGGTTTTACCTTGGAAATTCTGGGGAAACCCTCTTTTCTGATTAGCACCTTGTGCTTGGTTGCTCTGCGCTTGATCCACAGGATTCTCTACATTGTTGTTCTGGTAAGAGAGCAGGTTGGAGCTGTTATGTAGTTAGGGTCCTGGTAATAGTTATGGTTCTGAACATACCCTCGACCGTTGATGTAGAGTACCTCCTGGTGATCCTCTCCTTTCTTTCCACTCTTTACGGCTAGATCCTGGGTTATATGCTTGGGTGTAGCTTCCTCCATAAACAAAACTTGCCCTTTGTTACTTTTGAGGAGTATATTGACCTTGGCGGTTAGCTCATCCTTCCAATGGGTACCAATGCTACTGACTTTGGAGCGATCAGTCTCTGGGTTCTTGTTCGCTGAGTTAGCAACCATGTTCTCTATCAGCTCGAATGCTCCATCAGTAGTTTGAGTCATGAAATCTCCCTTGCCCGCAGAGCTTAGACCATTGCGGAACTCCCAGTTCACACCATCATAGAAGATCACGAGAATGTGATCATTGTCAAACCCGTGATTAGGACACTCCCTGAGGGTTTCATTGAACCGCTCACATGCTTCATTAAATGGTTCATTAGCATGTCGTTTGAAAGAGGAGATCTTGTTCCAAAGAGCAGTTGTTTTTGCCTTCATATAGAACTGGCTCAAGAAGGCTGCTCTGACTTGTTCCCATGTAGTGAGAGAACCAGTAGGAAGTGACTTCAGACACCGTGAAGCTTTGTCAGCTAGAGAGAACGGGAACAACCTGCATTTGACAAAATAAGGCGATACTTCATTGGAGCGAGTCATGGCGCAGATTTCTTCGAAAGCTTCAATGCGCTCCATTGGTATCTCAGCTGGTAACCCATGGAACATTTTTCTCTGTACCAGGTTGATCATGGCAGGCTTGATCTCAAAGTCTTGTCTGGTACATGGCGGTGGAGCAATGTCAGAGCGCGTAGTTAGGAAGTTACGTGCTAGGTTTCTCTCTTCGATCGGAGCAGCTTGCTCCACGGCTTGCTGAACAGCCTGCTGCTGCGCTTGGATGTTTTGCTGCATCTGGTGCATCTGCTGTTTCATCTGTTGCATTGCAGCAGCGAGATCATCTTGATTGCCGTAGTCGCCCATTGTGGTGTTAGTCGGCCTTGTTTGTTTTGGTTGGTTCTTTCTAACCTTGCGAGCTCCTGATTTGTAAGCGTAACTAATGGACTTGAGGTGTTTCTTCGAGTGTTTCTACTGGACATACACCTGAAACATTAGCTGCAAACAACAAGGTAAAGCAAGTTAGAGGTTTTATACCAAATATGTAGACAAAACATAAGGGTAAAAAGTTGGTCCCCGTCGCAACGGCGCCAAAACTTGATACACTAAAATTGGATCTTGCTACTGTCAACTTAACAACGGTTGTTGTAATAATTTAGATTCGATTCCAGAAGACCAGTTTAAACTTTATCTTTATGGGATCAATATCAAGTTAAAACAATAGAGTTCTAAACTAAAAAGTCACAGAGAGCGAGGAACAGAGAGCAAGGTAGTTGAATTCAGATTAAAGAGAAGCCAGCCTAGGGTGGTTTGATCGGGTGTAAACACTTGTGAGCCAAACAAATATTCAATTTCAATTAAGAGCTAGTCAAGAACTCGAACATTCAAGATAGAACAGTCCACTCTCGTGGTGGTGCTCCCTTTGTGGATCGACCCCAGCAGTCCTAAACTCTCATTTGGGCTGAAGCGCGACCACGAGCATTAGAGATCGAGTCCGATAAGTTCACAATACACCCTAACATCTACTCTCGCTGGTTAGGGATGTAATGCTCATTCATGCTGTGTTTAGCAACCTATTACACAGTTAATGAATAGATTAAACCTAAGTTCATGCATTAAGTGATCAGATTAATGCAAGCAATAAGAACAGCTATGAATGAAGACAATCGATTTATAACTTATTTATGTCAAGCTCACAGATCTAACACCCTAACATCCTAGACTAAGCAAGGCGACTACTCGTACATGGCGTAAGGAAACACAGAGATCATAACAGGAGAAGACATGAAATACTGCTGCAATAAAATAGATATAAGGTTCAGGAGGTTCTTCTCTAAATCGAGAGAGATGGCCTTCTCCCTTCTAAGGTAGCAAATCGCCAAGAACAATTCTCTAAGGTCTGGTTTCTTGTGAAAAAGTAGTCTAAAAAATAATAGAAATAAGAAAAGATATATTGGAGGTCTTTGACGGCTACATGAGAGAAACTAGGGATGATTAGGGCAAATCCCGAAATATTAGAGGTTTCCTTAAAAATATCTGCCGCGGGAGCATGCAACCGCTTGCTCCGCTCACTCGGGAACACCCGTCAGGTTGCTCCGTTCGGTTTAAACACAGAAAAGCTCCAAATTGCATTATTTTCTTCATGGGTCCCTCCTGGAGCTTCTTAGCCTACTCAAGACCTGTAATGACTCAAAAAAACTAAACTGACTCGATAAGAACCTGAAAACACTTTAGAAAACATATGCAAAATGTGTCAAAAACACACTATATTAGAGATCTGTGAACAACTAGCTGGTGCCATTGCACAATTTTGGTGGAGCTCGAACCCACCAAAGAGAGGAATTCATTGGGTGAAATGGGAGAAGATGTGCTTACCGAGAGAGGAGGGAGGAATTGGTTTCCGTATGATCCACGAGCTTAATCTGGCCTTACTTGCTAAGCAATTAAGGCGGCTATCCCAAATTCCCTAGTTGCTTGCATGATGAGGGGACGATATTATCGTTTAAGTATGCCTTTGCGTATTACCTTAGTTACCAACCCATATTATGTATGGTCGAGTATTGCAGTGGCTAGACAGTTATTGTTATTAGGAATTCGGAACAAGATCCATTATGGATATGAAGTTAACGTATGGGACGACCCTTGGATCCCCATGGTACCGGCGAGACCTGCTCGAGCTATAGCTCCAGTAATGAACCCTGAAATGAGAGTCAGAGAACTAATTAACAGGGATAACAAGGAATGGGATGCAGATCTACTAGGTATTATGTACACCAAGAGGATATAACATTAATCAGAAGTCTGGCCGTAAGCCAGGCTCACAAGAGGGACTAATCTGCTGGAATTATACAAAGCATGGACAATACACAGTAAAATCTAGATACTCGGTAGCACGCAACATTCTGAACGCCGATGAGGAAATTGAAGTCAAGGAACCTAGTATCACAAAACCTCAAGAATTTTCCTGGAAGATAAAGCTCCTCCAAAGATATGCCATCTTATATGGCAACTGATTACATGACAGGTAGCAGTGACTAGGAACCTAAGACGTCTTCGTATGCAAGGTGATAATTACTGTCCTCGTTTTGAAGAACCAGAGGAAACTGTTACTCATGCGATCTTCGGATTCCCTCCAACATTACAAGTATGGTCTCTATCAGCGACCCCTTCTGCCCCATATATTTTTTCACTACCTAGCGTTTACGTGAATATGGCTTACTTGTTTTGGAGGAAAAGCAATATTGAGCACACATATATGGATATGGGCCCCTATCCATGGCTAATATGGTATATATGGAAGGCAAGGAACAACAAGCTTTTCGGGGGATTGAGAGAGATCCATTAGAGCTCGTCAGACATGCAGAAAGTGAATGTCAGGCTTGGTTCAACGCAATGGAGAAAGTGAATACACCTTCTTCTCAGGAAACACAAGTCTTAAAACTTGACTAATATATGTCTTGTGGATGGTTCATGGACCTCTACATCATTGTTTAGTGGTTGTGGTTGGGTGTGGAAAGACAGTCAGGTTAACATTCAGCTACTTGGCACAAGGAATTTACCACGAAGAGAGGCAACTTTACATTCAGAACTAGAGTCGCTAAGGTGGGCGATGGAGTGCATGCTACAACATTCAACTTGCCAAAATTTAGGTACGGACTACAAAGACCTGATTTCGATGTTGAAGATACCAGAGGAGTGGCCAAGTTATGCAACTGAACTGGAAGTGCTCATGACGTTGAAGATATGTTTCCTGGACTTCATGCTCTCATACGTTTCTCGTGCGCATAATCGAATTGCAGATTCTTTAGTTAGGAGTGCATGCTACAACATTCAACTTGCCAAAATTTAGGTATGGACTGCAAAGACCTGATTGCGATGTTGAAGACACCAGAGGAGTGGCCAAGTTATGCAACTGAACTGGAAGTGCTCATGACGTTGAAGATATGTTTCCTGGACTTCATGCTCTCATACGTTTCTCGTGCGCATAATCGAATTGCAGATTCTTTAGTTAGGAGTGCTAGAAGTTTCTATCGGAGTCTTTATTATTTTAGTTGTTCTATTTCGATCTGGTTACCCAGACCACCTCAAATTTCAATAATAGAATAGATGTATCTCGTCAAAAAGAATAGATTAAAAAGATAAAAAAAAGTACCATTGGCATAATAGTAAAAAAAATGTGATAATGTTTATAAAATTATCATTTGATGTGCTTAACAAAAAATGATTTAATTTACACAATATACAGTTCGCTATAGTTTTATTAACATCGTTTAAAGGTCTTTAAGACCAAATTAACTATTGAGCATAAAGATACACAAATCTCAAAAAAAATCCACAAATTCTTTAAAACAATCTAAAAAGATATAATCATTAAAATAGGATTATCTTAAATTTATTATAAATTTTAGGGTAGGCGATCTATTTCACCATGAGAACTATTGTATAACATTAGATCCCCACCAAACTATGATATAGTGTCAGATCTCTATGGTTTGAAAGTTATAAACTTATTTCTCTACGAATTAAAAATTTTGAATGTCTTTCTATCCAACCGATACTTTGAAACTTAATTACCTATAGACCATGATTTTAATTGAATTATTATTAACCAAATAATTTAATCCGGCTAAACCAAACCAAAATTCATTTTACAGAATTTTTATTAAATAATATTATTTCTCTTCTTGTTGAAAATTCAAAATATAGCTATTTTTGAACTTCAAAAAAAAGTTTTATGTTTATAATTTGATGTGTTTTAAAAAAATTAAAGAAAAAAAATTTACAAAGATTTCCCTTTTTATAAAACTTTATAAAATCACAATGAACAAAAAATATTATTAAATTTGTATTTTTTGAAATGTGAAATAAAAAATAAAATAAATTTTGATAAAAATATATGTTAAAAATCTAATTTTGTTGAATTTTGACGAGAATCAATTTTAGTCAGTAATTATCCATAATTTTATAAACTTTATGTTATTGATAAAAAATGATTTACGTCAAAATTCAACAAAAGATAGAGTAAGGCTCAATTTGTAGAATGTTGGATATAAATCTCCATTGATACTTATTAATCTAGAGTCATGTACGAAAGATATAAGTAAGGCTCAATTTGTAGAATGAAACTGAATGAGTTAGTCTTTTCAACATAAGGGTAAGAATCTAAATAGCAGTTGAAATGAATTATCATTGATCCTTAGAAAAAAAGGATGTGGAATAAAAGTCCAAAAGATAATTCGAGCTAAGTAAAGCAGTTGTCATACACATTTATTGACTCGAATAAATAGAGTGAAAAGTCACATATACCAGCTGTAAATGCTTCAATAAGAAATTGAGATACTAGAAGGATAAAAAAACTGGCAGTGAGTGGGAGTCACACCTGGAGCGTGATAGAAATATTGGTTTCAGAGATAAAAATTAATCATCGTAAATGAAAAGAAGCATAAACGGATAATGGTCAAAATGAGGAAATAAAGTTTTGAATGATCTCCTAAAGTTACATTAAAAATGACTAAAAATTTTTTAAGTACCTTAGACAACGAAGAGATCTCAATAAATTATGCCATGTGTGAAAGAAAATGGAACCATAAAATCGACGTCAATAATATTTATCAATGCAAATAAGATTTTATTTATTAAATGAAAAAGAGGATCATGAAAGAAAGTCTACTGAAAGTTGTAGACAAATAAATGATAGGACGAATGAGAAAGAATCAATAGACAAAAATATACACTAGTAAAAAGAGAAGTATTTGGACTAGATTCCATATACAAAATGGTGTAAAACAAATTGGAAAGAATTGAGCCATTGTGCCAAAGAAAGATAAATATGAAAGTGACCATGAAGAAACATAGTCTCATGTGGTGGATTCAACTACACTAAATTATTTATCAGCCTGACAATAAAAGAAGAACTTGATTTATATGACCCACAGAAAAATGATAATCCCTGAAAAATAAAATCAATGAAGGATTGTTGATACTGAAATTATGTTCTTGGGAACTCTAGATATTCGATCGAATTAAAGAATGAATATTCTCATGGGTGTAAGTATATTATAAGGTTAACTACTCTACTCATTTGTAATTATCAAGGGATTAAGAAAATGTAGAATCATTTATTTGAAAATAACTGAAATTCTCGAAGAGTTAGAGCAAATCGAACTTTGGAAGAGAGAAAGACCACATTATATTTATGTATTCAAAACTGAATATCTATAAAAATATGTGATCTTGAAGATCCTTAAATTATTATACTACAATGCTCATATATTTTTGGTCATGAGGTACCATACTTAAAAGCATTATTTGAGAAAGTACTTGATATCTTTCATAATTGAAAGATGTGGATGTTATTTCGAATGATAAAAAAGGTAAATTTTATAATAAGAGCATGAATAATTTGTATGCGTAAGATATATGAATACGAACAGATATTTGACATGAATTCAAAACTGACAAATGAATAATCGTCTATGTGAAAAGAGTTATGGACCAGAAGTCCAATGATCCTATATATGGAAATCAAAATTATTCATTCACGAAAACTATGTTCATTTTTCAAAAGATATATATAATTGGAATGTATATCTAGAAGATAATGCTTCCAAGGGAAGAAATATATAATATGTCTAGTTGTACTATTTTCCTTGTCATAGTTTTTGTCCCACCGGATTCATCCATAACAAGGTTTAACGAGGCAACAAAGACACAAATGCTAGACTCTCAAGTGTAATAATATTATTATAAAGATAAGTGTCTATCACAATTTTAAAGACTTTGTCGTACATTGATGATATCTAATATCAAAGATAATGATCAGAAAAATCATCATCATGATCTGTAGAAAAATGGTAATGTTCGTATCTTGCAAGTTTGTTCAAGTGAAAATTTGTCCAATGTATTCAGAAAGGTGTTTCCAACTGCTACATTCAAGAAGTTAGTTCATCTTATTGGGGTGCCTCGTCTCAAGGATTTTTCGTGATATCCTTTGAGGAGGGGGGTACTACGTGTTGCACTCTTTTCCTTAATTATGATTTTCCCACTGGATTTTCATAGTAACGTTTTTTTTTGACGAAAAAGACTATTCTATTACTCAAAAACATGAGGTGGTCTGGGAATCCAGACCGGAATAGAAAACTAATTAAAACTAAATTACGATGAAATGAACATGCGACCCTAGCTAAACTATCAGCTCCCCGATTGAATTGTTTTGGAATGTGGCTGATCTTGAACTCTCGAAATTCCCTCCGAAGCGCAAGAACCTTTCCTATCTGTATCGAAAAACTCGGCCTTTCCTGAGGAGATTGAATCATCGCGATGACCTCTATGCAGTCTATCCCGAAATTCTGGCATGAAGTGTTCTGCACCATCGCTTCTATCGCCCAAGTGAGTGCTTCTAGCTCTGCATGTAAAGAAGACATACCTTTTTTTATTTTTCAACCCTATGAGTTGAACCTTTACGTTATCATCTTTCCAAACCCATCCAAACCTAATATACTGTGCTTCCGTATTCCACGATCCATCGGCCAGACAAATATTAGAAAAACTTGGGGCTTGTACATTTGTCTGTTGGATTTTTGTGTTTTTCATGGGTGAGTTTGCCTCAAACCACGCTTTACACTCACTCTCGGCATGTCTAATAAGTTTCAGGGGGTTCCGATCAATTCCTTTAAATAGCTTATCATTTCTAGTTTTCCAGAGGTATCAAATTATCCATGGAAAAGGGTCCATATCTAGTTCGGGATCTTCAATCTCATTCTTCCTCCATAATAGATAATCCATGTTTCCATAGATACTCGAGATTCGGAAAACACCAGGACACGAAGGGTCGAGGATAAGGCCCATGCATGTATCGCCGGAAGGCATTTGAATATGGCATGGTTAACAGTCTCATTTGGTTCTCCGCACCTAGGGCAGTGATTATCACAACACATATGACGTCTGGTCAACTTTCCTGTCACAGCTATATATTCCGTCACCAATTGCCAAATCAAATGCCTAATTTTAGGTGGCGCGTTAATTTTCCAGGCATTTGCTTTGAGCTTAGTTATACTTGGCTCCAAGATCTCTGTGTCAATATTTTGTCTTAAAATGTTCCTCGCCACCCAATAGGCAGATTTCACTGTATACATTCCATGTCTTGTATAGCTCTACCTAAACTTATCATCTCTGTATGATTGGCTTATGGCTAGACTTCGAATGATAGCTACATCTTCAGGAACAATAAGGTTTTCCAACATATCAAGATTCCAAACCTTTGGGTCCCCCGTGATTAGCTCGTTTACGGTCATTCGCAAATCAATTCCATAGTGGAAAGGCCTTGCAGGGCGTGCCGGTACGGTTGGAATCCATGGATCTTCCCAAACCCGAATTTGATGTTTGGAGTGTACTTTCTGGTTAATCCCCATGCACAAGAGTAGCCTAGCCGCCATCAGATTCGTCCACACATAAGATGGTGACGAAGAATCAGTTGCCCGCAGTGGCGTGCTTTGTCGATGGTATCTTCCTCTCATAACCCTACCTAACAATGAATTCGGGTATTGAATCAGCCTCCATAATTGTTTTGCTAATAAAGCAAATATTAAATTCATGGATCAGTATGAACCCCATTCCTCCTTCTTCCTTTGGACATCACAATTTTTCCCACTTTGCCCAATGCATCCCTCTCTTTTGGGGATTAGAGCTCCACCAAACTCTAGCAATCACACTTGCTAATATTTCACATATCTCAAGAGGAAGAAGAAAGCTAGGCATCACATATGTCGGGAGAGCTAAGGCAATGGCCTTAATCAGAACCTCTTTCCCCCTTCTTGAAAGCCACCTCACATACCATCAATTAATCCTATGGTCTATTTTCTCCTTTAAAAAAAAGCAAAGAGCTTACATTTTGAGCCACTTATGTCATCCGGAATTCCCAAATTTCCCCATACCTCCTTCATTATCGATAGCCAGAGTAGCTTTGATCTCGTGTCTAACCCTGAGGGGAACCTGCTTGCCAAAGATGATTGAAGATTTATCCGAGTTAATTCGTTGGCCCGACGCTTTCTCATAAACCTTTATCACTTTCATTACTTTATCACATTCGCGGGGCTCCGCCTTACAATAGAATATGCTATCATGAACAAATAGCAGGTGAGATATAGGAGGACACGCACGGGTTACACGCATTCCCGTGAAATACACATCGCATGATCCAGCTGATCCATAAATCTAAAAAACCCATTTGCTTTAGTATCCTTTCTATAAATACCCATTCCATCTTGTCATAAGCCATTCCATCTTGTCATAAGCTTTACTCATGTTTGTTTTTATTGCCATACGCTTATGTTTTCCTTTTCGTTTCGTTCTTTAGGCGTGGAACATTTTTTGGGCTATCATAATGTTATTATTTATCTGTCTTCCAGCTACAAAGGCAGACTGGATTTCTGACATTCTGCCGAGCAATATCTTTTTTAATTTCTAGCATAAGACCTTAGAGACAATCTTGTAACTCAAATTACATAAGCTTATAGGCCAAAACTATGCCATCTCAGATGGTTTATCTTAAACGTATTACAAACCATTTTATCGTATTGGACATCTAAATAGGAGTGTTATGGATAATTACGTATGTGGATGATCATTATAATGTTTATCGTCTAGAATATTCTAGGTACTTCTAAATCTTTATATAAGACTAAATATTTTAGTTATACACCTATATAAAAGATTCTTTACTCATCAAATAAATACAGTAATCAACTATTTTAATTCATAAATTTATAAAGTTTTAATTTAACATGTGACTCGACCAATATAAACTCTAAAGTTTATTATTGTTAATGTCTAAAAATAATTACTATTAACTAATAAACTATACATAAAAACCTTGCAAAATTAATTATAGAAAATAATTAAAAATCTGAATTTTTTTTTCATTATTTTGAATAAGTAGAAAACAAATGAAAGCGGAATAGTAAACCAATATCCAAAGACATTTTTATGTCAGATATATTAAAAGAAAGATTTATTAAATGAAAAGTGAGAAATTGATTAAAATATACTTAGTTTGATATAACTTTTCAAAAATACACACAATCAAAAATATTTCAACAGTTAGATTTATAGTTTAGTGATTATTGTTTAATGCTTAGTATATAGGGCATCAGGTTGATTTTATAAATTTGGTTAATAATTTTTAAACGTTTATATAGATGATTTAGAAGGGGTGATTGTATCCTTTTTAACAATAAATTTTAGATATTTATAATTTTTTTTTTGTAAAAGTTAGATATTTATAAATTTTAGATATTTATAAATTTGAAAATTAGTAAAGTTAGAATTCTTCTGCGAGAAATCGTATCGTGACTTGGATTAGATCATCGCAGGGATTTAATTAGATCGATTCAAAACTGATCATCGGATAAAAATTCACTGAACTCTAATTTAATGGGGGGGGGGGGGAAGCCTCGACCACATAAAAGATAAGGAGAAAGAACAGAGACATGGCGGGCTCTAACACAAAGCTATACACCTTGAAAAAGGGAAAAAAAGAAGAAGAAGAAAAGAAATTCGAATTCCACTTCTTCAACGTAATGTAAATTACGCTGACCTAGGAAATAGAGTTTCTCTTTTTTCGTTGTGAGAAATCCAATCAAGAAGAGAGATTGTTTGAAGAGTTTGACTTGTCAAGAATTGACCACATGACGAGGACATCTTCATAACCACAAGCCATGACGTCTCCTTGAAGCTCCTTCACCGATCGTCTCTCGTGTTCTTCTCTTGCCTTGGCGTTTGAGTGGCGGAGGTGCGGCGTTTGCTGCGGTTGGTTAAAAAACGTCGCCGCTTTCTTGAATGGCGTTGCGATTGTTTTCTTCCATGAAGTCATTTTCTTTCTAAAATAAAAAGATGAAATTAGGTTTAACTGGTAATTGCTTATTTACTTTCCTTTTGGAGATGGATTGGAGAGGAGAGGCTTCTATCTATTTATACACCACATGTGAACACAAAGAACAGTTTCTCTCTTATTAATATTTTAAGAATTGTAATAATAAATAAAAATTTGTAAACGAATTAAAAAAGTAAGTAATGTTGGAAAAAGAGAGTGGTCAAAAGAAGCAAGATCCGTGATAAGAGCATATCCCATAAACCCATCAATTCGATTTCTTATCCTCCCCACATGATCTCTCCTTTGCTCGCAAACTTAGACAATTTTACATTTTTTTCTCACCGTTATAATTATTTCGAAAACATTACCAATAATAAATGACAGTTTGTGGAAGTTAATTATCCATTAGTTAGGTTTGTTCGTTTCAGAAATGGGTATGGGTATTGATATAAACCATGAATTAGTTTATGTTTTTGTTCATGATCGGCTGTCATAAAAAGAAATTATTATCATAATGTATTAAGATCTAAGCTACAATGTAATAATAAAGCATGAATTAAGTTCTATAGTAAGTTATTCCAGACTTTCTATTATGTAACTATAAAAACGTTGTAATGAGCTAGATTATATCCTACCTACGTCAACCGGCTAGACTTTTCTCACTCAAAACCTAAAGAAACAACTAAGTAATTTAAAAAGTAGATTACCAAAGCAGTAAACTAGACAAAATCAAGATTGGCTCTTCTAATATTAATAGCTTAGTAATAATACGAAAGTTTCTTGAGCTGATTTCTTATGTTAAAGATCGGCTTGATAGGTTTGTGGTGAAACATAAACTCTATTTCTGACCATAAACCAT
Source organism: Moricandia arvensis (assembly GCA_905132765.1). Taxonomy (NCBI): domain Eukaryota; kingdom Viridiplantae; phylum Streptophyta; class Magnoliopsida; order Brassicales; family Brassicaceae; genus Moricandia; species Moricandia arvensis. The sequence continues at coordinate 302,240 of CAJHQP010000025.1, read as the reverse complement.
CGGTAGATAATTTAAAGCTCCATGGTACTATGTTAGATATTTTTCGAGCTTGATTGGTAGATATGACAACGCACATGACACATTAACAATGATGAGTAAAAGTCAAAGAATTTGCCATTCAGGTTTTGAGTACTGACGACAAACATTAAACACTTACATCAACTTTCTATGGGGTCTCACTTTCTACTTATGTTTTTACTCAAATCTCCTTTTTCCTCACCGATCATTGCGCTACTTCTAGATATTTTTCTGCTATGCACCCAACTCTCACGCAAATGCAGACACCTGTACAGCTATAAATAGGTTAGTCAATATCTTAAGCATTATGAATAATCATATGATATCACTACCAAAACAATTATCGAGATAAAAACACTTTTTTTTTGAAAAACACTTTCTTTGAAAGAAGCGAGAGAAATTGTTTTTTTTCTTTTTCGTCTCTCTTCTTCATAATGTCGAACTCTAAATTTGTCTTGTGTCTCTTCCTCCGGTGATTGGGGTTTTTCTAGTTCCAGTCGCCACCCATATGTTCATCACCAGTATTTTCCCTTAGTCTCTTAATCTGTTTTCCTCTTTTTTATTTGGTGTTCTTGTTTTTTTTTCCAGTTAGAGCGAAGAAATCAAATTGAAGCTTCAGGTGTTTTTAGTTTTTCTGAACCACCGACGAAAAGTGATTTTTTCAGGGAGCCTAAGGAACATTTGTCTTAGCATATGCTTGTCATTCTGAGCATATCTGGGTCATATCTAATCATGCTTCTGCTAGAAATGATGGTCTTACGTCATTGTCTCGTCCTCCCTTTCTCGGCTCCAGCTTGTTCCCGTGTGATCTTGTTGGGTTCGATTCAAAGGTATATTTTGAGCTTCTCATCTCCGATTGGAGTTAAGGTGGTGTCAAGGCTCATTGGTCGAAGGACCTCTGTTTTAGTTCAATGGATGGCACCCATGGTGTTTCTATGGTGACTGTTCGAGGCTCCTCTTCTTGCTTCAGATATCGGTTCCTAGGATTCTGAGGACAACCTACCGTGATGATATATATAGCTAAAAGATGAAGCTTTCACTGTCATATTATCTCACCTATTTTGAGGAGATTCGTTTCGCCTCCTGTGTTTTAACTCTCCATTCGCATAAATCCGGTGAAGCGTTTTGTGTGACCCTTGATGTCTACGCTGCTTGTTTGTGCCGTGTCAGATGAGGAATCTATTTACCGCATGCACTTGACATGTGTTTGTTCTTCATGTTGCGTCGGGTCTCACTTTTCGTCTTTCCATTCAGATTGATTTGGGTTGTTTTCTTGGTGACGTCCTCCTTCTTGAGTGTTCCAGAGCCATTGCTTGCCGCCTCCGTCGAAACCGTTTGGAGCCACTTTCGGGTGAGTGTCTGTGTGAGCTGCCTGAGTTGTTCTCTTGTTTCCATGGTTCTGCCGGATGAGCAAGAAATGTTATATTTGGAGGCCTTCTATGATGCCGATTGTTTTATATTTTGTGGTATCTCCAAAATCACCAATCATGGTTGACTTGGTTTTAATTTCTTGTGCTTCCTAAGGACTTTTTAAAAACTTTTTTTGCAGTCTCTAGGAACCAAAATGGCTTCAAAACAAATTCTGGTTCAATTTTTGTTGTAGCCAAACTTTCATTCATTGAATGACATTTACAATTTAGCAACAAAAAAAAAATTATCGACATGTGAAGATGAACCCTAAAGATTAGAGTTTAGACACACTGACACGTTGCACATAGTTTATCAAAATACAGCCTAAATTGTTAGCTTAATAAACATCTACTAACACTTAAATATATGGATTCATCCAAGAGCTTTGGAGACTAAATGTGTAACAACCCATTAGTAGGCCCAGTTAATTTGGCTTTGCAAGATCCAAGTCCATTGCAGAAAACCCTAGGTATGCTTTTAAATAGTGGTCTTTACAGTTTTATTTTCACTACAAGAAAACGCGACCATAACGACCACAAATTACGACCACAAATGTGTGGTCGTAAATTTACGTCTCTATTACGACTAACTTACGACCAAAAAACATTTCGACGTCATCTGGTCGTAACTTTACTACTAAAACTTTTAGTCGTAAAGTGGACGTTAATTTACATCTGCTTTACGACCAAATTTGGATTTAGTCGTAATCTAGTCGTAAGTTTACGACTAACTTACATCTACTCCACCATATTTATCTGGAGAAAAAATCGAGAATGATATTGATTACTATGGTGGACTATACACAGTCACGAAAGGGGGTAATTGACATACTCTTGCAATTACGGGACACAACATAATTGGCACAAGAAAAGTATATTTTGGAAACTTCCATATTGGAAAAATCTACTTCTGCGCCACAATCTTGATGTGATGCATATAGAGAAGAATTTCTTTGAAAACATCATCAATACTTTGTTGAACGTCCCCGGGAAGGCAAAAGATAAGAAGAACTCTAGGTTGGATTTGCCTGCATTATGTTCTAGGATTGAGCTGCATATTAAAAACGATGGGAAAATTCCGGTTCCCATATTCAGATTGTCAGCAGCAGCAAAAGCGGCTTTGTTCAAGTGGGTGGCTTCCGATGTGAAGTTTTTTGATGGCTATGTTTCAAATCTATCTAGATGTGTTGACCAGCAGGGACAAAAGTTTACCGGGATGAAGAGTCATGACTGTCATGTGTTTATGCAACGACTTCTTCCATTTGCATTTGCGGAGTTGCTTCCAAAAAATGTTCATGAAGCACTGGCAGGTACGTAACAAATATATAATTGAAGTTATATTGTTTTGAAAATGTTTTTTTACGTTGGCTTGCATGTGTATTATTAATTTGTAGGCATCATAGCTTTTTTCAGAGATCTTAGCGCACACACCTTAACTGTTGACGTCATCAGACAACTTGATGAGAATATCCCGATTTTGTTGTACAATTTGGAGAAAATTTTTCCTCCAAGCTTTTTTGACGTAATGGAGCATCTAGTTATCCACCTTCCATATGAGGCACTGCTTCGTGGACCAGTTCATAATGGATGGATGTATCCTTACGAGCGAGCTATGAAACATTTGAAAGGGAAAGCAAAAAATCTGGCAAGGGTAGAGGGTTCAATAGTTGCTGGGAGTTTGAATGCGGAAACATCTCACTTCACCTTATACTACTTTGGGTCACAAGTTCGGACACGTAAAAGGACTACGAGCAGATATGATGATGGTGGTGTTATGCCGACATACGTTGTTGAAGATGTTCCAGACATATTCTGTCAGGTTGGACGTATAGGTGGAAAAGTGAAAGAAGTATGGTGGTCGAGTTCAGAAGACGCTCACAGTGCCCATACATACATTCTCCTTAACTGCGAGGTGCTTGAGTTATTTGAAGAAGACTTTGTCGCCCAAGTCAAAGAAGTTATACCAAGGACATCAACCAATGATCTCAACAAAAGGAAAGACCAACACTTTGTCAAGTGGTTAAAACGCAGGTAAACATGATTACTATATATATATATACAAAAGAAACGACCAACACTTATATATTTAACTATATGTTGACGAACCAGGTAGCTTACGATGACCCATGTTATCCTCAGTGGTTACACAAACTGATACAAGGTCCGGTCGCTAAGGTCACCACAACATCTATGTATTTCACACAGGTTACACTTTTCATACTTACGAATATGGAAATAGTCAAGCAACAATGAACTATGGAGTATGTGTGAAAGGTGAAACAGATTTCTATGGAATCTTACAAGAGATCATCGAAGTGGAGTTCCTCGGTATGAAGCTGAAATGCGTTCTCTTCAAATGTGACTGGTTTGACCCCAAGGTCACTAGAGGTGTTCGGTATAGCAAGTTTGGTGTGGTGGATATAAATTCTACACGGAGGTACACCAAATTTGAACCTTACATATTGGCTTCGCAAGCAGACCAAATATTTTATTCCATACCCGAGGATCAGACAATCGGGTATATCTTGGTATGCCGCTATAAATATTACACCTCGGGCCAAGTATTAATATCTGATGAACTACCACCTTTACAAGAAGATGTCGTAACTGAAGTAGCCGTTCCTGAGCAATTTACTGATCATATTTTACTTGTTGATCCGCAAAATCCAGGATATGAAGAACTTCCAAACGATGCAATTACGGACGAAGCCAACGAAGATGAATTTGAAGAAAATTATGATGTGGATCATTTTTCTGATGACGAGTGATCAAATTTGTTTATGTACTGTTTAATTCTAATAAAATGTTTAATCAATAATTATGTTTGCAAAATTATGAACTTATTTGAAATCGTTGTAGTTTTGGGGGTAAGTAGAGTATGTAACTTTAGATGTTTGGGGTTTGAGGTTTGGGGTTTGAGGTTTGGGTTTCGATTTTAGGGTATGAAGACATTTTGGAGGCTAATTGGCCGTAAATAACTACTGCATTACGACCACATATCGGTTTGGAGGCTAATTGGTCGTAACCTTACTACTAATTTACGACTAAATGGGTATGACAGTGGATACAAATTGGTCGTAACACTTTCGAATTTTTTATAAATAGAGGCCATTTGGGTCCACAAAATTAAAATAAAAACAATTTTTTTTTGTTTGATATATAGATTATCTTCCGCAAAAATCTATCAGATGCCTTAGAATTCCTCCAAAGAAACAAAATTTCGTTTCTTAGGATGGATCCTCAGCATCTGGTAGATTTTTCTGGAGATAAAATTGTATCATTCGAAATATTTGAACCATTAAACCGAGGTTTATCAAAAGGTTTGATAAACCTCTTTAAACTTTTCGTATTAAACTTGTGGTCCCTAGGTGATCGTAACCTCTTTTAGTCCCCTTTAGTCCCACATTGGTCGTACAGACTAGTCTCTATCTAGTCGTAAATTATTTTGGACTCTAATTGGTCGTAAGTTTACGACCACTGAACTACTCTGAGACCCAAGTTGGTCGTAACCTTACGACCACCTAACAACTATTAGTCTCAATGTGGTCGTAACATTACGACTACTTAACGACCTACGTAAAATTCTATATATACAACACCTTGGCGAAGAACCTTGGTTGCTCTCTCACCTCTCTCTAACAACTGAAAAGCCACCCCAGCAGGTATGTTTTTTTAGATTTAGGTGGTTAGTTAGGTGATTAGATTGGGTTTGGAATTAGTTTAAGGTGGTAGTCGATTAGGATCATGTTATAATGAAATTAGAATATGTTTATAATTATTTATAATTATATTAACATCTTTGTGTTTTTAAAATTTTTCAGATTGACGATATGGAAATGAGCGGTAGAAAGAATATTAAGAACATGGCGTCCGCGTCCGCCGGGAACTCCTACGCGAGTACTTTTCTCGGACAGTCGTCGTCGAATCATGAAGGTTTGACCTCCGGCACATCTTCATCGGGCCAGGGCACTGTCCCGGATAACCAACTTCCACAGTATGTGCCTCCGGAGCCATACGACCTAAACCCAACTCCCTATTATCCGCAGTTCGAAGATGCGGCTGTATTCTTCCAATATGACGACCCGCCGCCACAGCATCACGATCAGCAGGCTCAGAAGCATCATGATCATCAGCCTCTACACCAGTATCCACAGCAGCAGCCTCCACAGCAGCAACCTCCTTATCAGCCTCAGGCTCCGCCTCCTGGAGGTGCTCCGCCTCCGGGTCCTGCAGCTGCTCCGGCTCAGGCACAGCCACATCCAGATTTGTTGGTGCCACCAAATCTTCCATATGCATGATATACAGTGGAAGACATTCTCCAGATGCTGGAACGACAAGGTTTAGACATCACCGATCCCGATCGACCTGAAGGCATATTTTGGTATGTCAATTAATTAATTGATTATTTATTTTAATACATATCCATTATTTAAATAAAATCAGGTCTAAATATATGTATGGTTTCAAATGTTGTAGGTTTTTAACAAACGGTTGTGTGGGACATAGCGATGGTGATATCATCAGGGCAAACTTCCGGGAAGCACATCCGAACTGGTCTCTTACACCGGAGCACATTCGCATCACTTGGTTCAAGTGCTTTGCGGTTAGTTTAAAATATTATTTTATTTATTATTGATTTAAAATTTATTAGTTTATCCAATATCTAATTAATAATTTTAATTCATGAATAATATTTTGTAGCAAAAATGGAATTGGTCCCTCGGTGTGAACGAAAAGGTAAAGGAGGGGTTCTATAAGAAGGCTCAGCAACGCCTAAAAAATATTGTTGGCGATTGGAAGGAAAGGTGGAAGGTTAAAGGAGATAATGCAAAAGAATTCTACCTCATCAATGACGTTTGGAATGGCTTGAAGGCTTATTGGAATTTGCCTGACTCGATTGCGGTCTCTCAAATGCGCGGCTGTCCGGATGACCCGTGATGCTGAAGGTAACTTGCCGGTACCTCATACTTCCGGACAGACTCCACACGCGGGGAGGGCTCTACAGATTGTAAGTCTTTATTTGATTTTTTTTTTACTTTTTATTAAGTATTGAACGCCTCATGAGCTTAATTAATTAGATTTTCTTAATATAGGCTGTCAAAGAAGGAGCACCACCATTGCTGGCCCGACTTTACAAGGAAACACATCAGCATGCCGATGGCACTTTCTCGCATCCTGTAGCAGAGAAGATCTACAACGATGTAGAGGCTCAAATCCAAGATGTGCAGACTCAACTGACGCAAGCAAATCCGGAAGGTACACCGGTCCAGCTTTTCACCATCCAACAAGACAAAATTTTTGAGGAGGTAACATATTTGATTTTAAAAATTTCTGTTTATATAGAATTTTAGATTTTTAATTCAGTGAATAAAATTAATTTATTCTTTGAAGGTTGTCCCAAAGAAAATGGGACATTTAGTTGGGATCAGAACTGTCAACAATGTCCCGAGGGCGAGAGCTGAACACACTGCAAGAAGGGAAGAAGAGGCCTCTCTTCGGAGGGATTTGGCAGCAGCCAACAATGTCATGGCCGACCACAACAACAAATTTAAGGCTATGGCAACCTTTTGCGATCTCATGATAGAGTCAACCCCCAACCTCAATCCGGATGTTGCCACTGTGTGGCATAATCTACATGGGAGCTTAAACCCAGGGCCCACTCCAGAAGAGCATGCAGATTTAGAGAGACGTGCGGATCAAACTAGTTCCGATCTCTTGCACGATATCAACCTAAACAATTAATTCAGTTTATTTTTTTGTATTCAGAATGTATATTATGAATATTATTAGGTTTATTATGAATATTATTAGGTTTATTGATCTTCACTATATATTTTCTTTTCAAATATCAAATTTAAAAAATTTAAGAAAATCAATAATTTAAATATTTTAATTAACCAAAAATATTTCTTAAAAATTAACTGTTAGGTCGTACATTAGTCTCAAACTTACGACCAATGAACCTCTACTGAAGATGTAATGTAGTCGTAAGCTTACGACCACATTACATCTAGTTAGATGTTCATTGGTCGTCGATGTGCAACCACCTTACGACTCATATGTACGTCTACTTTACAACCAACTTTTGTATGTCTCGTTGACGACTAGGTATATTAGTCGTAGGTACGACTACCTTACGACCAACGATTCTGGTCGTACATTGCGACCACATTACGTCAATATGTGTATTACGACTAGTGGTTAACGACCAAACAGATTTTGGTAGTAATTTGGTCGTAATGTTCCATTTACGACAAAATTACTACCAACTCCGTAGTCGTTATGTCCGTATATTCTTGTAGTGTTTTCTACAAAATATCAGTGCATCAAAACTCTATAAAAAGCAAACCGTCATTGAGATCTGAGACCGTACCGCCTTAGACATTGCATCTTGAGGCCAAATTGAACATCTCACCACCATCAGTCGTCGAAGGTAATCGCCAGAACCGCCATACATCTTTTTTTTGTTTTCGGTCATTAAAAACTGATCATAACTATCTAACCATGCATTTTTCGTGAATTCAAAGCCACCATCGTGTTCGTGACGTCGAGACGATTCCGGGGCAGCAAGCCGGAGAGCTGCTGTCACGTGCCGTCACACGTGACCAGAAGCCCCGCTCGTGAATCTCACGTGTTATCACAACACACCAGAGTCGTCGTGTGTGTCGTCCACGCGCCACCGTCTCTAACTTCCATTTTTGTGGAGCCGCTGTATCTAGACACTGTTAGTTCGCCGCCAGTGAAATTCTGGTAAGTCGCCGCCGGACGATCACCGGTGACTCGCCGATTGACAAGTTAAACCGGTTGGTTAGTTTGATTGGTTCTCGGTTAAGGTAAACTGATCACTTATTAGAATTGATTTTGATTTTGATTTTAGTTAGGATTAAACCGGTTTTAATTGATTTTGAATCTGGTCTAATTGAAATTGAATTTGGTTAAGGAAAACTAGATGATTGAATTCGATTTCAATCTGGTCAAGGTGTTACCGGCTTGGGTCAGAGTTGACCATCGACCAGCAAGTTGAATGTTTGACAAGACCACCATTAATCCGTTTTTAACTGTTCAAAGGGCGTTTTGACTTGATTTTTGTCCTGATTTCATATTTGAAATTTTTTGAGCAGTTGGAATTCTTAGCTACCACTTTTCCACGTTGCTAAGGGGAGGGTTATTACGTTAAATCTCCTATTAGTATAGAATTACTTCTATGGTAGTTTAGTTTTCGAAGCATGTTCCATCTTTATCAATTGGTTTGTAAGTGTCTTGCGTGGTAATTGGTGTATTCATTGTAAGCCCGAATTATGGATTTAGAGAATTCAAATATTGATTGGATTTGAGTAACGTTAAATGGCGGCGACCAGAGATGTCTGAGCTAGCAACGTAGGTGTGTGGATGATTGCGGGGTGCAAAGACGTTTGCATATCAACACAGGGTGATGATTGCGGGGTGCAGAGACGTTTGCATAGCAACGCATGGTATGATTGTGGGGGGGGGGTACATAGACAGACTTCTGTACTATTGAGGCATGGAGTATATCTATAAGGAGAATGCGGGGTGTATGGACTAGCTATGTGTTATTATCACATTGTTTGTTTCGTGTGACGCTTAGGCGTCTTGCTTGATCATGTTAGAGCTAAACTTTCATAGTGAAGGTTCTATTTACTATACAGTAGTTTGCGTGTCTAGCATCCCATACCTCACTGAGTGACTTCTCTGTTACTCACCTCTCCTTCTTTCCCCTTCCAGGTGAGATTGACAAGCATGAGTGATTCATTTCAGATCGGTATTTTTAGGTGTTTCTCTTCTTTCTTTTTTCAAACTTATGGATTTATGTTTTATCGATATTTTCGGGTGCCTAGGTTATTTTTGAATTTATGGCATTGAGGTTGACTTTTGATAAGTAATAAATAGAGATTTTAAGACATTATTATTTATTATTTAATTCTGGAAAATACAAGTCTTACAATTTGGTATCATAGTTAGTTAACCATCTCGGTTTGGAACTGATCACCAAAGGCTAATAGGCCTCCCACGCCCGCTCTCTCGGCCGTGGGCCCTATTCTGTGCGACTGTTGGCGTTGATCTTTCAGAGGCTCGAAACTCTTGCTTATTGTCCCTGCAATCACCACATAACATATCCCCCGTGATTTGGCCACACACAAGGTATCACGAATCACTTTCCGATAGGTTAACCATCCTTCTACTACTCCGATACAAGCACGCTTAACGTTGGAGTTCTGAACGGATGTGTACAAGATGCCTCCTGGGTCAGAACTGAGATGGCTAACTAGCTCTAATACCACTTGTAACACCCCGGCCGCCAACGACTAATGAGCCTCCACGCCCGGTCTCTTGGCCTATGGGCCATTTCGTGCGACGTTTGGTACGATAATTTTTTGGAGGCTCAAAAGTCTTACTTATTGTCCCTGCAATCACCACATAAATTTTCTCCGTACTTTGGCCTCACTCAGACGGTACCACAAATCACTTTCGATAGGCCACCCATCCTTCTACTATAGCGTAAGCACGCTTAAATCTAGAGTTATGAATGAATATGTGAAAGAAAAGGTAAGTGTATTTTAGTGACATAGGTAGCCAAACAAATTCTCTTAAACCTTTCCACATATACCATAAATCGGGATGTTAAAAAATGATGTTAGAGTTAGGTGTGACTTTGATAACATGATATGTTAGTAACTTAAGGAAAAAGATGCTAGATCATCATCTAATGAAGATAAATAAATAAAAACTCTAAGAAAGAAAAATCAAGTCTTTTTTTAATTAATATATACTAGATTTTGATCCGTGTTTTGAAAGCGCATATTATATTTTGTTGAAAATTTATTAATTCATTTTCTTGATCACTAATATGTCTAGATCTAAGCACTTGATTTCTGTTCGTTTGATTTTCCAGTTTGGTTATAGTTTTCGGTTTTTCAGTTAAGAGATATAAGAATCGTTTAGTTATTTATGAATTTGGGTTTGGTTATTTTGGTTTTCGGTTTGGTTATTTTGGTTTTCGGTTTGGTTCGGATAAAATGTTAAGAATCCTATAAATTTCAAGTTCGGTTCAGGTTCGATCCATGTTTTGTGTAATTTTGAACAATTCAGGTAAAATCACATTTTATTATTTTTTGAATAAAATATCGGATAATTCTAATAAATTTAAATATTTTAGATAAAATATATTAGACATAAATTGGTCTTTTTGTACTTCGGTTTAAAAATAGTATTTTTTAGATTATTTTATAATTTTAAACCTACATATATTAATATCGTAGGTATATAAACTCTATTTTGGATATTCAGTACCTATTTATTTTCGCTTTGATACCGATTTGGTTTCAGTTTTTATGTTCTAGAGGTATACACCATTTAGATATTTGTGAACATCAATTCTGTTTTGGTTTTACTTTTTCTTTGTGTCGTTTTGTTTTTTAGTTCTTTTCTTAATACTATGTTTTTGGTTATCGATTAATATGTCGAGTCTTAAATCGGTTTGCACATTTTCTCTTGTATTCGATTGTAATTAACTGTATTTCAATATTCAGTTTCAAACATGAACTTTATATTTTTTGAGTCAGAACTTATTTTGTGAAGAGATTTCATAAACGTGAGAACTTATGTTGAGCATATATACATAAATGTGAGAATTAAATAGAAGAATCAGTATTTTTAAGGCAAAACATAACCGTGTGTTACTTTAAAAAAACATAAAACGTGTGGTTAAACAACGTAAATTATCAAGGCAGTTAGTTTATTGGAGTGGGTATTTTATATATTAAATATAAGTTAAAAGAAGTGACACAATTGTAAATATTAAACCAAAAAAGAAAGAGACCTCAAAACAAATTTTTATTTTAATAGTATAAATTATACTAAATCAACCCGTTTAAGACAACTGAAACTTACAACATTCCGGCAACATTGAAAAAAAGTCCCGCAATTAAAAACAATAGTGATAGATTAGAGCATGTCCATCTATAATTATTTTTTTTGTTCTGACTAAAAAATAGAAAATTAAAAAAAAAAACAATTGTAAGCAACTACGTGCTAGTGGAACCCACAAAATAGTGTAAGAGGCGGTTCTTAACTAGAGATTTTTAGAGGTAGTTCTTAGGAAAATTGGTGAGGCCCACCACTATTTTTGGTTAAGAATCCCTCCTAAGAACCACCAATGGACGTGTTCTTAGGCACAAACAAACTCTATACTAAGAGAAATCAAATCTAAGGTGGAAAAGAAGAAGAAGAAGCACAAACTTTTCTCTCCGAGAGACACAAACGAGAAGGCACAATACCACCATTGGGGTCTAGAAAGCATGTTTTTCCGTAACCGGAACCACCGAAGGCTAGTCGTGACACTTCAAGTTCTCGAAGATATCTAGTGCCACAAACTTTGCCAACCACCAGAAACTGGAGCTGACCAACATATCTTCAAATCCGAGCTCATATTTTCCCAAACCGAGAAACAATACTTCCTCACCGCGGACAACAGACCGCTTCAATCCGGTCCATAATGGATACCGTAACAGCTGAGCATAGCTCCTCTGTGAGAAAAAACGTTGGAAACAAACACTATCAACAAGCCACTTATAACAAAAGACTTAGCCCTCCGAACTAGCAGCACACGATCTCTCCTCTAAGCCTAACGGGCCCATCTTGAGATCTACGCCGAGCCCTTTATGCCGTTCTTAAGCAATGACATTACCCACCACAGCTCAATTTCGAGTCATCGATTGCCTTGGAGCTGAAGCGAGAGAACGTAGCCAAAAGTAACCACACCACCGGTCTCAAAGAAGAAGAGAGCGTGTTTGCAGTCACCGTTAGTTAGAAAAAGGCGGAGTAGGCCTCCGCACGGACAGGCAAAACCGCTGGGAGTCGAAGAAGATTTCGAAGATTGGAAAGCGATGAAGAATATTCTAGAGAGAGAAGAATTTTAAGCACTTGTAGATCTATGCGTTTTATGGCGAAAAAAAGAAAGCAAGTCTTTTGTCTTAAGTATAGTAGGTTTTGGTTAATTGGTCAACTGAATACTCATGTTCTTCATATTTAATTGCTATGTTTAATCTCAGTTTAGTTTCCGATGTCTTTGTAATGCACGGTTCAGATGCCCATACTTTTGGGAGTTAATGACTAAGAGCATGATTACGGAGGCATCTTAAGAGGATTCTTAAGAGAGGGGTCCACAAAAAGTTAAGAACTAAACTCTTAAAATTCTTAATTAAGAACTCAATTTGCTTAAGTTCTTATACTGTTCACGAGCCCCACTAATACGTGGCGGCCCCCGATTGGTTCGTTTTTAATTTAAAATAAAAAATAAAATTAAAAAAATAAAAATAAAAAAGAGGGTTAATCATGTGGTATCAAAAACAAGACGAGTGAGGTATGTTTGTTTGAACGACGATTTGTGAAGTTTTTGATAGAAAATATTAGTTTATATTCATTGTTTCCCATACATACTACTATTATTATCTCTCGTGCTAATGCATGTATATTATTTGTATATTTATATATATATTTAAATATATCTAGAATTTACAATAGAACTTTTAAATTTTTCTTTTTTTTCCTTTTTAGAGATAAAAATTTGTTTAATGTCTTATATGAACTCAAATGTATATAAAATATTTATCTCTTTACCATAAAAAAATCATTTGAGGTGCACAAACAAACTGAAAGAAAGCATATTTTTTGCATAAGTACATTTAAAATATTAACTTCAATTTTCTAGATAATTAAAACAGGTATCGCTTATAATTTTGCTTTTTCTTATATGGGGATTTTTTTCCTTTTTAAATTGTACGATCTTGTACATTTTTTTCCGTTTCCAATGATATTCTACAAATTTGGTAATATATATATATATATATATATATATATATTGATTTGGAAGTAAAAAGTAATATAACTCTATTTTATAAAATTATAAACACGTAAAGTAGAAAAAGTAAGGAAAACATACCAACATGATCAGATTAATCCTTCATCCGCACAGTAGACATGAGTCTTTCTTGTTTCTCTATTACCCGAGTTTCTTAAACTCCATTTGTGGTCTTCTAGACTTCTAGTTATTGTCACTTTTTTTTTCCAGTGGCGCGTCTCAAGTCTCTTAAGAGCTTTGAATGTGTGATTTAAGGTAAGTCTATTATTTTTCTCTTCTTTTCATATTTCACTATGCAGTATGTAGATTTTGTCCATTTCTATAAAAGCAAAAGCAGCTATATGTAGATTAGAAGAGCAAAAGGTTTATAAACTAAAATTTAACATAACACAAATTAAGATTTGACATGATGAGTTTGGTCATATTTTTAAATTTCTAACCTGATTTCATCTGCCAACTTTGGAGACTATTGTTGCCATCGTTTGGTCAGGGTTTTGTTGACTCGATCGATAGTGTGGATACGCTCATTAGAATTTTTCAATTTATCAGACCTTAGGGAGAATTAGAAGATGTTTTTTTTTCTTTTGAGAAAAGAGTTACAAGATGTTACAAATAATTTAGGAATTCACAATATCTGAAAGCAAGTAGAGATCAATTTAAGTTAATGGCAACGTGAGTTAAATATTCTCTAAAAATTTCTTAACTGTTCTGATTGCGAGATCATGGGTGTAGTGTGAGAAATATTAAGAACTTTTATTTTATATAGAATTTTAAAAATTAAGAGAAAATTATTTTTGAGAAATACCCTAAGATAACAATAAAAAAAGTTTTTGTCACAAAAATAACTTTTAAAGAAAAAATGATCAAAATAACTTTTATTAAAGAGTTAACAAAATGACTAATATACATTTATACCCCTTGGATTAACTAATCTCGACTTAGGGTTTAGAGTTATGAGGTGGATTTTGGGGGGGGGGTGAGGTTTAAAATTGAAAAAAAATAAAATAAAAATTATTTTTTTTAAAATAAAAAAACTAGTTTGGTCATTTTTGTTTTTGAGGGTTATTTTTGTGACAAAAACTTTAAAAAGAGTTATTTGAGAGATTTGCCCATTATTCTTTTGGACCAAAAAACATTTACATTATCCCAATAGACTAATCCAAACTTATAATTGTCCCATTAGGTTAATAATTTCCAAAGCCCCAATAATTCCCTTCGATAATAAATTAACAAACTAATTATGAAATATTAAAATAATTAAACAAACTAAAATAAAATAAAAATTTAGAAATTCCCAAATCAAATATTACATCCCTAATTTTGTCGATCTCTTCATCTCCTACAATCTCTAACTCGTAAGGCGATTCGAGAACCTCTCTCTAGGTGGTGCAACGACGAGAGTGACTGGAATCTAGTCTAATCAGGCTTGAATATCTTCTTCTCCGACTCTACTCTGGTGTGAATCTCCTCACTCCGGCAAATCTCTTCTTCTCCCTTCAAAAGCGAAGGTATTGTCGATCTTCTCCTGTGTATCTCGTTTTGTTCTCTTGATATCTCATGTTTGATAATCTCTTTCTCAGTTCTTCTTCGGCCTAACTATCTTTGTCATGCTTTGCAATCGAGTGTTTGATAATCTCCTTGTTCGTTTTTGCATCATGTTGAATCACGGTTAATCTTTGTTAAAACCAAATTAATTAGTGTTTATTATGTGTGTATGTGTTCTCGTTATTCAGTGGTTGTTGATAAGAATGGGTTTGTTTCCACGTAAGTAGCTTCTCTGTTCAAAATCTGGCACTTAAAAGATATATAAGCATGATACATTGATATTTAATCTTGATATGCATTGCAAATGGGGTTATGGTGGATATGAAAGGTTGGTACCTTGCAGAGATTGGAAACCAATGAAGAACTGTGGCAACAACAACAAAGCAACAACCTGAAAAGAGGTGCTTCTTGAAAGAGGAAAGCATCAAAATCTTCGTCTGAGTCTGAAGAAGACAGTGATGAAGAAAACAACGACAAGGACAAGGAAGCTCGAGGCAGTGACCGTAGTGAGGATGGAGAAGAATCCAATGGCAAGAAATAGAGAACTCGTGGCCGTGGAGGATGTGGTCGTGGTAGCTGCACTGGTAATGGAAAGAGGATGACCACGTAAGTCTTTGTAACTACTTTGACTCCGATGTGGTGTCTGCTTAACAGTTTTTCTTTCTTTTTTATACAACGAGAGGCTGAGAAACATTTGTTTAAGCTTAATCCCCTAGAGTAATTTTTATTCGCTTTTGTATTCTTATGTAATCCACATCGAATGATTTATTTATCTAAAGACAACATTTTCGTTAGGACAGTTTTCAGAACTCATTGATCTTCGACCGGTCTCAGATTTTGATGGAAACCTTGTAAGGTTATATATAAATGTCAGCGAGTGCGACAAAACAATGAATGAGTCTGCATGATGTAGATGTTTGACTTGGGATAGAAGCAACTAGTCACAAAATTTTCATAACATCGGCATTTGTTACTTCACAACTAAAATCCTATGTAACAATTCTTTGTAACTCTTTCAAAGTGGAGCTCAATTTTAAAGCAAGTAATATTCTCCCTTTCTTTTCATTGACATCGAATACCCAAACATAGACATGCATCATGGAAAAGACTGAAAATTTTGTGAAACATCAAGGAGAAAACTTAGGTGTTTAGAAGAAAAACTGAAAATTTTGTGAAACATCAAGGAGAAAACTTAGGTGTTTAGAAGAAACGCTAATGGTGATTTTTTGGATATTTGTTTTCTTAAAAAATTCAAACTTTAAAAATTATGGAAACACAATATTCGCAAATATTTTCATAACTGTACTTTCCATAATTTTCGCAACTGTTCATTCTTTTCTGTAAAATATACATTCTACTATATGTAGAAATAAGAACACATGTTTGAACTCTATTTCTACAAATTTTAGATTTTGAGTAATGTGTAGATTGTTTGTTCTACAAATTTTAGAATAATAGGTTAAACGTATAATGTGTATTCCAAATAGTTTTAGATTACTTCTATTTAGGTAGATGACTTATTCTAATCTTATTAGATTTAATAAAAAAACGCGGATTTTATTCCCACTTCGTAAAATATAAATTTTGCAGTTCGTAGAATAAAATTTGAAATTTCTATTTAAACTTTTTAGAACAAAAAAAATATGTATACATTGATATATGTATTTTTCAATACTTCCTATTTTTCTTATTTTTTTTTGGTTTGTGAAACTTTTTATTCGGTTTATTTTGATAAATAAAAAAATGTATTAAAGGAAAAAATGGAACAAAAATTGTTTTTAGCCTATTGGGACAATGTAAGTATTTTTGGACTTAAAAATAATTTCCCCAAAAATTAAAGCAGTTAATACTATATAAATAGGTAAAAGTCACAATATAACTTCTTTTACTTTTATGTTTTTATTTAAAATTTTAAATATACGCCATATGTAAAAAATTCTATTGGACAAGTGACTTGTGATTTAGTATATAAAAGATCTTCAAAAAATATTTTGATTGTGAGATATTTGTGGTTTTTTCCTTCCCGTCATATCAAACAAAAAGCTTACGCTGACAATAAGAAATGTATTACCTAATTATTAAAGGTTTTTTTTGTTTGTAAATATAACGTAAAACTTAAAATCAAACAGAAAACTAACCCATGATTTACTTGAAACTTTCATTTGTCCTATTTAGGGAAACTGACTGATTCTCCCATGAACTAATTGCTCTCATTTTTTTCATACATGAACTTTTAGCCCATGCCAAAACCCACACGAACAACTATGTTTTTGAATTTTATACACGGACTTTTAGTCTATGCCGAACCCCACACGAGCAACTCCATTTTTGAATTTATACATGAATTATCAATTTTATACTAATTGCCACAAAGCCATAAAAAGTGTTAGTATTCGTTAACAAGTGGAGAGCCATTTTAATTTGGATTTAAATAAACGAATATGACATCGTTTTAGTGTAATTTCTCATTAACAAAATAGTGAATAACAACATTTTGTTTCTCTTCTTAAATTGGGGATTAGATTTTCATCTTTGGTTTCACCACACAGACCAACGACATTGTATTCATTTTCTAATCCAAAAGACATCACATTAGAAAAATTAAAGGGATCTAAAATAAGCCATAACAATGTTGGCATGTGTCGTGAAACAAAACGACGTTGTATTCGTTTTATTTAACCTAGACTAAACCGACTCTCCACTTGTTAACGGATACTAAGGGCACCCCCATCAATTAATTTTTGAGGTACGTATCTGAAGAAAATATTAACAGAAAATGTAAAATTAGAAAGATAAGGTAGTGACTAGGAAGAACAACCCTCTATAAGGAAGTTATCAAGCTTATTTTGAGGTACTCTTTTCCAAGTATCAGCTTTTTACAAGTACATCTTTTTAGAAAAATTAATTTTAATTACAGAACAAATTACATTTATTGGTTAAGAGAACAAATTACATTTAAAATAGGAAAGTTGACTTAACTATCACATATTTTATTACTTAAGATACGGCTGACTTATACATCGGTTGTCTGAGTTGTCAAAAATTTGACTGAGTTGTAGTTAAGAGATGGCTGACTTATTTTCTGCATGTTGATTTAATGATCATCGGGCGACTATGTTACTAAAGTTTCGGCTGACTTAAGAGAGCTTGTTACAGATGAATTACTTTTAATCAGCCGTGATGAGTTGAATTAACATTAAATTCATCCCAATTGCGGCTGACCTATTAGCGAAAGATTAATTACTAGAATAACATTAGTTGACGATAGGGCTGACTTATTATTTTTCCGTGTAATGATGGCTGGTTATTAGGAAAAGATTAATTACTAGAATAACATTCACGTTGAGACTGACGTGCAATGTATGTTATGGCTGATTTATGTTAGCTGAATTATGTGTTCCTATGTCGGCTGACTTACCGATTTGCCATGTCATCATCCATGTCATTAGTTCCTAGTTGCCATGTCATAAAAATGTTACAACAGTAAAAAAAGGTTTATGCTACAGACGTTGTGTCTTATTTATTCTTCATTATTCATCTTTTTTATCTATCTTCTTCATCTTATTCTTCATTATTCATCTTCTTTATCTATCTTCTTCATCTTATTCTTCATTATTCATCTTCTTTATCTATCTTCTTCATCTTATTCTTCATTATTCATCTTCTTTATCTATCTTCTTCATCTTATTCTTCATTATTCATCTTCTTTATCTATCTTCTTCATCTTATTCTTCATTATTCATCTTCTTTATCTATCTTCTTCATCTTATTCTTCATATTATAGATCTGGTAATTATTGTTTCCGGAAACTAGGTCTAAGAAAACATAGATATAAAAAATTTGAAAATCGGAAGACGTCCTGCTGCTCCTTCTCTCATTGGATTCATCATCTTGGAGAAGAAGAAAAAGTCAAAGAGAGATAGATGAAAAAGGTAAGTCCCGTAAACTGTAAGAAAATGAGAGAGTTGAACAAAAAAAGTAAGAAAAGTAGGGAAGACGAAGAAGATGATGAATTTGAAAGCCAATTTTTACATGTTTGACGACTCCGATGGTGCGTCATTTGAATATGATAACTTTAGTTCATACACCGAGTCTCCAACACATACATTACAACTGAGTTATGCATACATTACGGCTGAGTTATGCATACATTACGACTGAGTTATACATATGTTACGGCTGACTTATACCATTCAGATTAAAACTTTAATCTTTTTTCCCGCCCAAAATACGAAACATCGCGAAACAAATTACACTTGACGGCTAACTTATAGGAACGTTACAACTGACTTATAAGTCATGGTTTAGGGTTTTTGCTATAATCAAAGGCTGAGTTGTGGTTACAATACGACTTTGTTATAACCATGTCGACCAAAAAAATCTTATAACAGGCTCAAGATTCATCATGCAAACTTAAATTGAATTTAGAAGCCGAAAGAGAAACTAAAAAGACGAGTCTATATATTAGGAATCAAGAGGCATATCAGATTTAATGTTCAAAAGATAAATTTTATAATATTTATAACTTTATAGTTCTATAATTTAGGATTTGAGGTTTAGATTTAAGAAATGATTAAAGTTAGAGTCTTGTGAGTTAGATTTGTATAAGTAATTGTAAGAGAACATATATCTCAAGATCAAGTTAAAGTCTCAACTTGAAAATACAAGAAACTATACACATTTTAGTTGATTTATATTCACTTGATATTGATAAGAGGATCTTCAATATAACTATTTAAAGTACTTGAATTCAAATTTTTGATTTTAGGGTATGTTTGAGGTATGACTGAGTTATATAAACGACACGACTAAGTTATCGAAACGACACGACTAATTTATCAAAACGACACAGCGGAGTTATATTAACATTTCTGATTTTATGATATATTTAAGGTATGACTGAGTTATTTAAACGACATGACTGAGATATAAACGACACAGCTAAGTTGTATAAACATAGCATAAGTCAAATATAAAATACACGGTTGGGGTATGTTTTCCACAAAGAAACAAGAAAATACAGGTTTGCTGCACCCTTCCGGTGATAACTCCTCCATGTCTCCAAGCTTCACTGAACTCCTGTGCCTAGTCTTTGCCAAATCCATCACTTCTTTATGTCCCCTCCATTATCTTCTTGTTCAAGCTTCTCTTTCACTCAGATCTGAAAAAAAAGATTATCGAAATATGGGTATCAAATCACAAACAAACTTAAATGAATACACCCCACAATTGTCAATTTGGGTGCTTTTAAAATGTATTTGCCTTTTCTCCTCAGAATGCACATTTCTTATACCTAGGTTTTTGGAGATTGGCAGGAAGTAACTCAGCCACAACTGCATATATAACTTAGTCGTAAAAGAAAAGTAACTCAGCCACAACATAAATAAAACTCAGCCACAAACTCAAAAAACTCAGCAGAGAAGATGATTTTTGGGCGATTGCAGCAAAGAAGATTTCGTAGAAACACATGCGGAGAAGACGATTTCGGCGAAGACGATATCGAGATGGAAAGCTCAAGAATTTCAGATGATAAACAACAATGCCAACTCAAAATATTAGGGTTTAAGCGACGAATGAAGAGAATAGGTGACATGGAATACATATAATGTGATTTACTAGAAGGGTGTTTATTGTAATTTACTAGGGTCAAAAAACATTCTAGTAATTTTCAGAAAATGTATGCTAGTCTAGTAATATTCCAACTGTATTGTACTAGTTGAGTCATTTTCTCTTAAAAATATTAATAAAAAAATATTTAGGTACTCAATTAGAGAGATTTTTCACTAAAGATGCCTTAACACTGTTTATGGTTTTGTGACAATTAGTTTAAAATTGATAGTTTGTGTATAAAATTCTAAAAACGGAGATGTTCGTGTGGGTTTCGGCATGAGCTAAAAGTTTGTGTATGAAATTCAAAAAACGAAGTTGTTTATGTGGGTTTCGGCATGACCTAAAAGTTTGTGTATGAAAAATCCGGGAGCAGTTAATTCATGGAGGAATTAGCCGTTTTCCCTCATATTCACCCCAAAATTTTGGATTATTCACGAAAACGTCATTACTTTTATTTTTTCAAAAATGAGTATTTTACTCTATCATCCTCATATTCATCAAAATATTTATAATATTGGCATTGCCATCAAAAAACCAACCACTATAAACAAGCAATTTGAAACTCTTAATGCATCATCGATTTCCAGTTCTCCTATCTCATTTCTTATGTTCAAAACTACATCTCTTTCACTTTCTCTCTATATTCATCCAAAACCCCAAAATTTTAATTGTAAACTTTGTGAGGTTCAAACTCATTATTCTTGATCATTAACAAGTGTATTTGTTTCGTGGTGAAATTATGTGTGCCCGAAGAAGCTAATCAAGTTATCTCACAGGTTGAAAGTATGAAATTGATTTTTTTTCCAAATCTGTTCGTCAGAAGACTTCCATGTAAATCTTCTGGTCGTAGAATACTTATACGGAAGTCTCCTGGTCAATGCATATGTTACTTTTGACTTTGTGTGTTTTCTAGAGACGACTTCTCTGAACGTTTTTGAACTTTTTTTTGTTAACAAAAAAATCTCAAAATACCGAAGAATACTTCCCGCTAAGTCGTCTAGGATAAACATGTTAGTTTTGCAATTGACAAGATTGTGTCAGAAATTTGAATTTTTCTAGACGACTTACACTAAAGTTTTCCGTCAAAAGACTTTTCTGTAAGTCTTCTGAACTCTCGGTGGAAGTCTTCTCACTGTCGGTGAAAGTCGTCCCAAGTTACTTTTGCAATTGATAAATAAAAATAAAATATTTAATTTTAACTAGACAACTTCCATGTAAGTCTTCCGGAAGACGACTTACACGGAAGTCTTCCAGAATTTTATTCCGAGATTCTAGTCAACACTTGGTAATCACAGAAAACTTCTACGTAAGTCGTCTGCGGAAGACTTACATGGAAGTCTTCTAATTAAAGTTAAATTTTAAGTTTTATTTTTCAATTGAAAAAGTAACCTGAGACTACTTACTTAGAAGCAGTCTAGTTAAACGAGATATTTAAGTTTTATTTTTCTGGTGGAAGACTTCCATGTAAGACTTCCATGTAAGTCTTCTAGAAAAAGTCAAAATTTTGACACAATTCGGTCAACTGTATAACTAACCTGTTTATCCTATGAGACTTCCCAAGAAGTTTTCTCTAGTATTTCTGATTTTTTTTTTCAAAAACAAATAAGCCAATATTTACAAAGGAAAACATCCAAAGAAACCTGTTGCAGAGTAGACTTCTCTGGAAGTTTTCCTTTTTAAAATTTATAATTGCAAAATATCCTAAATGTAAGACTTCCTAGAAATCTTTTGGATGACTTCTATGGAAGTCTTCTACGGCGATGTTTAATAAAATTTTATTTTCTTTAAAAATATAAAGAATTTTTAATATTGTCATGTTAATTCATGTATATTAGTTGATATTGGGGTTCCTTATTGAAATTCATAACTTAATTTGTTTTAATTATGAGGTTACCAACATTCATGTTTATTAATGTTTCTAGCTATTTTGAGAAGACTTCCATGGAATTCTTCTACGTTAGTTTTTGTAAACTTGTTAAGTAACTTTAAGATATGTTTTTTTTTAACTTTCCAAAGTGTTATGTAACTTCCAGAATATCAAGTAGTATGGTATAACGTGTCTTCTTAGATGATTAGATATACTTTTTTAACTTTCATGAAATTTGAAATTTCAATTTTCACTTAAAATTTGAGTTTCCCGCTTAAATTTTCCGCTTAGATTTCAATTTACCGCTTTAATTTTTTGTCTTAAATTTAAATCTTTTGAGAAGTCTGCCGAGAAGACTTCCCATAACACTTCTAGTGAAACTGTGATATGTTCGAACTTATGTAATGTTTGATATTTTATGAATTTGACTAAGTTTTTTTGAGAAGTCTTCTCTGTTAGTTGTAGTAAATTTGACTATTTTTTTTTGTGTTATTGTATTTTGCTATTGAAGGTTTATCAATAACTTCAGTAATGTCAAGTACTTTTGGCAAGATAATATTGTTTACATGAACATATTTACCAAATTATTTTCATTAATATCTCTTTAAATTTACAAAATAATTCACAATTAAAATAGTACACATACAAATCACAAAATAGACCATAAACAAAATTATTATAGATCATTTCTCCACTTAACATGGAAGAAGACTCCGTGAAAAGACTTCCAGGAAGTCTTTTAGCATATTTTATGTTAGAAGACTTATGAGAAGCTTTTTCAGAAGTCTCTCAAAGTCTGACTCAGATCTGAAAAACCCGCAAATGCAAAAACGTTCAAATGGCTTCAAAAAAATGAGTGGAAAATGAGATATGTCTACCTTTAAAGAACACACAAAATACATACGCAAAATAATATATCTACCTTTAAAGTAGTAGAAGATGAAAATCAAAAACCTGCAAAACAAGATGAATTAGTGAGAAAGACATGAGACAAAAAATGATGAATTAATATAAAGTTTGGTGTTATGAAAGACATGAGACAAAACAATTTTTTACCAAAACTCCACCATGGAGACTTACCAAAATGCTCGGATTTGTTATGAAAGAGAAGATATGAGAGAAGACTCCGCTGGAAGACTTCCAAGAAGTCATCTAGTGCATTAAATATTAGAAGACTTCCGAGAAGATTTCCCTAGAAGTCTTCTAAGTCTGTCACATATCTGAAAAACTTGCATATCCAAAAACATTCAAATGGCTTCAAAACATTGAAAAACTTTAAAAATAAGGTAAAAACCTAAAACAACAAAAACAAAATTCAAAAAGAAAGAGATTTAAGCAAAAAGAGGTTACCAAATGAAAAAATAATATGATTTATAGATCTATCTTTAAAGAAGTGGAAGATGAAAAGCATGTAATAAAAACCTGTTAAAACAAATAAATCAATGATAAAGACATGAGATAAAAATGAGAAATTGATCTAAAATTTAGTGTTATTAAGGTCAAAGAGATTAAAAAGAGGTTTGAGAGTTTTAGAATGAGAAACATTATATTTTAGTTGCAACCATTTGAGAGTAAAAGAGAGAATGTGTATTTTTATATAAAAAGACAAAAATTCCAATAGAATTAAATATTTTCGATTCAGAAGACTTTCAAATAAGTTTGTTAGACCTGAAATTTATTATTCGTCCAAAAGACTTCTATGTGCATTCTTTGTTGGAGAACTTAGGTCACATAAACCCTAAACTCAAAATAACTAACTAAATAAAAATAAACACTTCATAAAACTAAAAATCAACTTTAAAAGTGTTTAATGTACACAAAACTAAACACATATAAGTCAATTTTTTTAAGTTAAGCTTCTAAAATCTAACGCTAAGAATACATATAATACTACAACATATATCACCAAAATCAACTTTAAAAGTGTTTAATATAGACAAAACTAAACACACATATGTTACAATTCAATTTTACAAGATCTTAATTTATGTCATTTACAAATATTTATAATTATATGATTTCAATTTTTTCCACATTAAAATATATTTTTTTATAAAATTTATAAATTATTTTTAAGATCTACCATATAAGAAGATTTTCTACAAGTTTTCCATAAGACTAACATAGACTCAGAAGCCTTACAAAATCTTAGAAGATTTTACGGGGTTATATTCGTAAAAATGAATTCTGATTTTTTTATTTAGTCATAAGAGATTGTTCATAATTTCACTAGTCTTTTGAGTTATTTTTACATTACGTATAATTTTGGGGTTAAAATCAAATCTGAAGTTATATTTGACAAATTTACCAATTTTTAATAACCAAACGACTATAATAAATTTAAATTTTAAAATATGGGGAAATTGGCAAATGGTTAGTTGATAAAAATGTGTGATCCCGAGATTGGTAACAATGTATGATTTACAGGACCAATGGATTCGGATTTGAGGTACAAAGTAATGCGCAGATATCCCATGTGATCCCCACATTCCTTCTCTCTTTCTCCACTTCCATTTTTATTAATCTCGTTGTTAATAAAAAGTGTCATATTGATACTTTTTTCTTATTACACAAACACTGTTATTTTCAAATTCAATGAAATTTGTATTAAATTTTAAGTTTTGTTATTAACTTCAGAATGCATTGATCTTATAAATGATTATATTTATCTCAAATATGATTGATCAAATGGATATGATTAATAAAAAGTCAAACAATTTTCAATTATTTTTTTAATTTGTATGAAAATTGTCAAAGTGACATTCTTTATGAAACGAAAAAATAACTATTATTTTTTTATTAATGATTTTAAGTTTAAAAACATAAACTATTACACTAGAAGTTTTATTGGGTAAAGTTTGCATGAGACAAGCTTCATGAAAGATTTAATTTTATAGGTAAGACTCAATCCCTAACCTATGAGATACCAAAGGTAGAGAGTGGAAGCCTAACAATCCAACAATCAAGAGACAATAACTAGTGATAAGAACTACGACCATGTCGGCCATACTTTCCTCTCCCACAAAACGTCTTCCCTTCCATGTCTTGGTATTTGATATGAGGTTTTGTCTCTCTCTCACACCTCTTTTCAAGCTGAGCGAACTAGGTAGCTCTATCTCAACCTCATCCACAACTTCTACCACTGTGAGTCGAGAAAGAATCTCAAATGCACTAACATGAAGTGATGTGATTAAAGGATCAACAACTAAAGTTTCTCGGATCTCATTGTTAATGCTTGATGGAGAAAAATCCATAATTGGTGCTGTAATGGGAGTAGACTATGTATCGACTTATATGGATAAATTGTTGAAAGAGTTGAACGAAACAACTCGGTCCTTCTGTTGAAAACAAGAAGAAGATGAGATAGTAGCAACCGAAGGAGTGAAAGATTGGGGGAGATTAGCCTCCACAACAGGTTGCAAGGCATGATTGGTGGTATGCTTTGATTGAAGAGCTTCCAACTCTCTGGTGAGATTCTTAGACACAAGGACATTGATTCTGGTTTAGTAAGCAAGAGATTTTTAGTGGCCTTTTGATCCTTTGGTTAATAGTTGGTGACGATTAGGTAGCGTTATCAATTTGATGCAATATACAATTAATATCCACAATATGGATATCATCACTCATCAGTCGTGGTTGATGGAAGGATGAATTCAATAGAGGCTTAGAAGGGAGGAGACACGTTTTTGCTTTGTTGCCTAAATTATCACATCTTTCACTAGTAGAAGGAATACATGTATAGTCAAAACACTACAGAATACTTTCCCGTATCTACGAAAATTTACAAGGAAATATAGTACTTGTAAGTTTACGACGAATTCACGTGGATTTTATGAGGAATGTATATTTGGACTAAAATTTGTCGTAAACTTATGAGGACATGAATTTGTTGTAAAACACACATAAGTTTACGTGGAAGTTACAACGGAATATAATTTTGTTGTAAAATTGTGGTACAGTAGCTTCGATTTTATGTTGAAATATTTTACTACTTTTCACGAGGATTTTACGACAACTATTTTGGTTTAAACGTATTTTTAGTGGTCTTAACCTACAATGTTTCCTTGTAAATACGTAGTAAAGTTTTACATACCATTCTCAAAAAATTTCTATATATGTGTCATTTGTGATGAGAACGAAAGACACCACACAAAAAACCTTTAAACGTGAAAAAATGTCCAGTGATGGGAATATTTATTAGTTACGGAGTTGGATGTATATGCACAAAGATGCTGATGGGTGAATGACGAATGAATTTATCGACGGGCTGGAGACATTCATGTATCAAGTATGCTTTTACACCGATTATGCATGAAAGCAGTAAGATATTTTTCCTTGTCAGAAGTGCAACAATATAATTTTTTCATGAAGTGAAAATGTTTGGAAGCATTTATTAAATAGAAGTTTCACACCACATTACTATATTTGGTTTCAATATGGAGAAGGTTATTGTGGGAATGAAACTATTAGTAGTAATAACAATTTTTAGGATGCTAGTAGTTATAGGGAAGAACCCATTGATCATTTGCATAATAAAATATACCATCATGAAGGTCAGATGGTAGATCATGATAGGGTTCACGACATGGCTATAAATGCATTTTTAGAAACTACTATAATAATAGATGAAGAAGTTGAAAAACCTAACATGGATGCAAAAAGGTTTTTTGAAATGTTTGATGCTGCAAATCAACCAATCTACTCTGGTTATAGAGAAGGCGACGTGCTTTCAAATTAACTTTATGAGCAACTTACTCTCTCAAATAAGAGGTTCAGTTGTAGTACTAACGTGCTTTCAAATTAACTTTATGAGCAACTTACTCTCTCAAATAAGAGGTTCAGTTGTAGTACTTAGTGGTCAAATCCATAGAGACTCTAAGATTACACAATAATTATAAAGCAGTAAATAGTGATTTGAATGTAGGTTTGGTTTATTAAGATTGATGGGAAAAATAGACTTAGGGAAACTCTCAGATAGGATAAGAAATGCATATAAATTGATTATTATTAGCGATTTTTATGAAGCACCGTTGCTAAACTCAAATTTAAGGTTTAGAAAGACAACTCTCGTGTGTCCTAACGGAGTGTCGATCGATGACCACTACGTGGTGTTAATCGACGCTACTTCTAAACAGATTTGGTTATGTAGTTTGATAAGTTCTCTAAACTCCTAATTCAACTCTCATATGTAATTAGTAGTTTAGTTCATCTAAGTTCCAGTTCAGGTATAGCCAAGATCCCACTTCTGCTAATTAATCCTAGGATCTAAGGTTAAGGTGATCAGTCTTAAACTTAGCAATAAAAACAACCAGATGATTAACTAATTAGATTACCCCAACAATATTATATGATCAGCAAACCATTTATACATTTCAAAAACCTTAAATCTAACAACAGAATTACTCATACATGACAATAAAGAACATGATGAAAGTCTGAATAAATTGCATAGATGAAAATAAGATAGAGTAAGGAAATTAGGAGTTCAAGATCTTCTCTGTATATGTGATCAGATTTCTCTCTCTAATCCTAAGCTCTCTCTCTAATGGTATGAAAGCGGCTCAATAAATGCAACAAGATGTTCCAACTTAAGTTACAAAATTGTTAAGAAACCTAATAAGTAGTCTAATATTCAGCCATGGATTTGTCTTGCAATATAGGAAACTTCTAGGTAAAACTTGTAATTTCCTCAAATCATCATTAAAATCGCGGAACTATGGACCGTCGATCGACACTCAGGGTGTAGTGTCTATCGATGCTCAACATAGAAACTGACTTCGACTTTGGGTTTTCAGCATGACATTCTTCAATACCTCAAAATAATCCAAAAGCTCTAGTTGCTTCCAATGAGTACCTAGACCTGAAAATACTCTAAAATAATACCAATGCATATAGAAGACTCTAAATACACACACACACACACATATATATACATATATATAGATCTATATAATGGGTGAAAATATGTAAAAACCATGACATATCAACTCCCCCAGACTTATCATTTCCTTACACTCAAGCAAAACATAGAATAAATCAGTGAGAGGTTTGAAAAAAAGAATGGATTTACCAACTCCTACAACATTGTCATCACCTCAATTTCTGTTGCAACCAGATCCAAAATATTCCCATATATTTTGCTTAGCTTATCAATTTTCCTTACCACAACTTTACCAGAAGAAATCTGACGTACCCCTCTACTATCTTTATTTTGTTTACATAACATAAAATGTAGACTTTATCCTGGGAATATCAATTAGAGGACACATGAACTCTTACCCCGACAAATGTCTGAACCACATGTAGTCTTTTCCAATCCTTTTCCTCTCTCTTTTTTTTTTCTCTAAATCTTTTTGTATCTCAAATTCAATGAACAATGATGCTGATGCAGACCATCATATTGTCTTCTTTTCACTTTTCCTTTCTTTTCTTTTATTTGACAAAGTTTAGGCGAATAGTGGGGTCATCAGTAATGTACCTACTCCTCACTTCCACAATGTGTGATCATTCCTTTGAATTAGAATAGTAGGATCATCTTTAATGTACCTGCCCCTCTGCATCTCAGGATATCATCCCATTTTTTTTTGATGCTGAAGAAAGGTGAGAGGAGGACCGGAAGTACAAGATTTTTACCTTTCAGAATTGTAGGAGGAATTTGATCCAATATATGCCAAGCCCAAAACAAGAAAATATATTTGATTAGGTTGGAGGCTAGCTTTGGTTTCTTCATATGTTCTTAGCAAGCATGGGTATTAATCTACTTATTTGTTCCATTCAACTCCTCAGAATGGTGCTAGAAAGTGGTAAAACAAATAGTTCCAAAAAGGTTAATCCCTAACAAACTCTATTTTGACTCAATAATTTTCTTTTCTTGAAAATCATTAGTAGATAAAACAAAATACCAAAAGAAATAAATATGATGTTAGTAACTACCTCCCCCAGACTTAAATAACACTGTCCTAGTATTAAATCAATCTGAGATTGACGATAAACAAATTTGAATGGAAAATAGTCTGCTAGTTGTGATCAGGAACTCATACCTCTCTCTTACAAACAGTATCGATCGACGCTACCCATGGGCCATCGATCGATACTCGACAGACAGCGTGAAACTGTCTACGAGTTAGAGTGTAATGTGTCTAAACTCCAGATTCTGATCATTTCTCTTACTTGTTAGCACTGTTAGACACTCGAGCACACACTAAAACATCCAAACAGCATAATAATAATAAAAATAAGTTTTATATCCAAACAGACAAATGAAATAAAATAAGCATGTACATAAGACTACTCCTCATTGGTCGTGTCCAGGTCTGGATGGCAGGATGATCCTTGAGCTGGTGGTGGTGATCTCACGCGGGTGTGTGGGCGGCTGAAGCACTGACATCTCGACATCGCCTCTACTCTGGCCTAAATGGCATGAAGTGCACCAACCACAACTCTATGGAAGTTACCATGGTCGTGGATGGGGATCTCTGGGATCTGTGGGAACTATGGTAGAGGGGCGGCCGGTAGTGGTGCTGGCTCGTCCGCGTGCTCAGCTTCTGCGGTTTCGGGTATGATTCCTCTTCATCTGCGTACTATAGGAGGTGTGTTGTGTAACCCTAATCTAGTAATCAATTACCTAAACTGTTCTAAATTTCGAGCCAAACCCTAAAAGGTTTTGATTTTTCTTTCAAACCCTAAAAACTCCTTAAACTAAGATATTTCGAGAACATACCTTGATGATCGGTTGATTAAGTGAACTAAACAGATAGAGGGTGAAAAATCGAGTTGGTTAGGCTCAAGAACGAGCAAAATCGGCCCAAATACGAGAAAGACATCAGAAGTTGAAAGCACACTTGTTTTGGCGCTTATGAATTTTTTTATGGAAAAGGGATTGTGTCGAGCTTACAGGGGCTCGACACTCCGGTATCGATCGAAGGTCCTATAATGGCGTCGATCGATATAATGTAGATTGTGTCCACTTTTTCACTTTGAAAACCGTATAAATATATTATAATTATTTATTATTTATTGTTATTATTATTATTATTATTATTATTATTATTATTATCCTAATTTAGATATTTACAAGTGGGTTGACTCTCACTCAACGTTTTTAAGGTCGTTAGCTTGACAAAAAGGGTTTTATTAGTCCGGTGTTGGTAACTCTAGACGCATTGTCTGAGAGCGTAACATTTCTGCTTTTGCCTAGTAGTGTTTTACCCTTTGTCCATTTACCATGAAATCTTCGCCTTTTGAGTTAATCAAAACGATCGTCCATATGGCATAACTTCTTTGACAGGAAGGGTCCTGACCAACAAGAACGCAGTTTCCAAGGAATATCTCAAACGAGAGTTGTACAGTTGTATCTCGTCGTTAGGTTCAAAATGCCTAGAAATGATCTTTTTGTCGTGATAGGATTTTGTTCTTTCTTTGTACAATTTTGAATTTTCATAAGCGCGTACCTAATTTCATCTAGCTCATTAAGTTCTATTAGTCTCCTTTCTCCAGCAGGTTTGCTATCAAAAATTGTCATCTTAACTGCCCATGCTGCTTTGTGTGCTATTTCTACCTGGAGATGGCATGCTTTCCCATAGAGTAGTTAAAATGGAGTGGTCCCTAGTGGCGTTTTGAATGTTGTTCGGTAAGCCCAAAGTGCATCATCCAGTTTTGTGGACCAATCTTTTCGGGTTGATCCTACCGTCTTTTCTAAAATATTTTTGGTCTAACGGTTGGATACTTCTACTTGTTCGCTGGTTTGAGGATTATAGGGTGTAGCTACTCGATGGTGAAATCCATGTTTCTTGAGTAGTTTTTCAAACACTTTGCTAATAAAGTGGGTACCTCCGTCACTTATAACTATTCGAAGAACTCCAAATCTAGGAAATATTATGCTTTTAAAGAGTTTAACGACTACAACATCATCATTTTTCGGAGTTTCTGTTGCTTCGACCCATTGGGATACATAATCTACAACAAATATGATATATTTGTTTCCGTGCGAAGAAGGGAAATGGTCCATAAAATCGATGCCCCAGCAATCAAACACTTCGACTTCAAGTATGACTTTTTGCTCCATTTTGTGTCTTTTGCTGATTTTTTCGCTTCTTTGATAGGGGCCGCATTTTGCTATGTAAGCTTGAGCGTCTCAAAACATGGTTGGCCACCAGAAGCCTGCCTAAAGGATCTGTGATATAGTTTTGAAACTGGCGAAATGCTCTGCGTATTCTGATCCATGGCAGTGATATAGGATATTTGGAACTTTGATTTCAGCAACACAACGTCCGTATATGCCATCAGAACAGTGTTAATAGAGGTAAGGTTCGTCCCAGTGATATCTCGGGATTTCTCTCAGAATTTTATTTTTGTGATACCCTTTAAAGACTTCTGGTTCTACGTCATCCGCTAGATATTTTACTATATTTGCGTACCAAGGTCTGTTTGTGATGTTTAATGAACACCCCCAACTTAAACTTCTACCTCTAGGAGAATCTTGATTGAAAACTGAAGGGTTACAAGTAACAAGTATTTTGATCTGAATAATGACTTTGTTGCCCTCCTCATCTGAGGTGTCGATTGATGCTTTTGTATAAGTGTCGATCGATGCTTCCTCAGATGATGAATGCACATTCCCAATAAAAGTAGATTATGTTTGGTAGACGTTCTCTGTAGGTAAAAAATCATAGATAGGTATGTCGACTTTGACTCTTATTCGCTAGAGGAGATTTGCGACTCCATTTTCTACTCCTTTTTTTCCTTGACTTCTATGTCGAATTCTTGTAGCAGTAGAATCCATCATAAAAGTCTAGGTTTCGCATCTTTCTTCTGCATTAAGTATTTTAAGGCAGTGTGGTCGGTGTGGACAACTACTTTTGAACCGATTTCAAATACGAACACCACAACTAGTAACTCCTTTCCCGTTGTTGCATAATTGTGTTGTGTATCATCGAGTGTTATACTAAAGTAGTATATGGCGTGCAACTTTTTGTCCTTTTTCTGTGCAAGTACTACGCCTACAGCGAAATCGCTGGCGTTGCGCATTATTTCAAAAGGCATGCTCCAATCTGGGGCTTGCACAATCATAGCAGTTACGAGGGCAAATTTGATTTCTTCGAAAGCTTTAAGACATTCAGGTGTGAATGCAAATTTCACTTCTTTACATAGGAGTGCGGTGAGAGGTCTAGCGATTTTGCTATAGTCTTTTATGAATCTCCTATAGAATCCAGCATGTCCCAAGAAACTTCTAACGTCTTTCCCATTAGTGGGTGGTGGCAGGTATGTCATTACTTCGATCTTAGCTCTGTCCACCTCAATTCCGGCTGCTGAGACTTTGTGCCCCAAAACGATTCCACTGTTTACCATGAAATGGCATTTTCCCCGATTCAGGACTAGATTATTTTCCTCACATTTAGCTAATACCTTGCAATGGTTGTCGAGACATGATTTGAAATCTGGGACATACACCGAGAAATCGTCCATAAAAACTTCCATGAAGTCTTCGATCATGTTTGTGAATATAGACATCTTGGAACTTTGAAAAGTAGCAGGAGCGTTACAAAGTCAAGAGGGTGTCCTGCGATATGCGAATGTTCCGTAGGGACAGGTGAATGTAGTATTTTCTTGATCGCCCGGATGAATAGGGATCTGGAAAAATCCTGAATATCCATTGAGAAAACATTAACATTGGTGGCTTGCTAACCTTTCCACTTCTGATCGATAAAGGGTACATGAAAAGTGATCCTTTCTGGGGGCAGCGTTTAGCATCCTGTAATCGATACACATTTTGTGTCCGGTCACAGTCCTCATCGGGATTAGTTCATCTTTGTCATTTTTCACCATCGTAATTCCTCCTTTCTTAGGAACGACATGAACTGGACTAACCTAGTTATTATCTGAAATCGGGTAAATAACACTTGCTTCCAGAAGTTTCATGATTTTCTTTTGACTACTTCTTTCAGTTAGGATTTAATCTCCTCTGGTGTTCAATGGATGACTTTGATTCATCATTTCGGTGTATCCTATGCATGCATAAATCGGGAGAGATTCCCAGGATGTCATATAGGGAATATCCAAGGGCCTTGCGATACTTTCACAGCTTATTCAGCAGTAACGCTTGCTCTATACTACTAAGGTTGGTATTGATAATGACAATATAAGAGTTTTTGTAAAATAGCATATTTAAGACCATCTGGAAGTTGTTTAAGTTTGATTTTTTGTGTGCCTTTTATGAACTCTAGTTATTGGTTGTAGAGTGTTGTCAATCGATGTTTACATCCTGCTCGATTGAAAATCGATCTCTTCAATGTCGACATGCATTACCTCTTCGGCGGCATCCATTAATCTTGTATATTCGCCAGCTCAGTCATCTAGCGCGAAAATTGCCTTTTCAGGAGAATTGATGGTTCTCTCCAAGGAATCGTTAGAACACGTATCCATGAATGATATTTCAGCTAGTTCAGAAAGGTGATCTATATAGTAGGCTTGACCATCGATCAAAGGTTTTTGACTATCTTCTCCATGTCAAAACGCATCGGTAACATTCCAATGTTGAGACATATACATCGTTCTTTGACATCAATGATCGCTCCAGCTATAGCTAGGAATGGTCTTCCCAATATAAAGGGGATTTTTAGGTTATTGCCCATATTTCAATACTATGAAGTCTGTAGGTATATGGCATTGATTAATACGTATGGGCACATCTTCAAGTACACCTTTTGGGATCCTAGTAGATTTATCAGCTAAAACGAGAGTAATCCTGGTGAGTTTGAACTGAGTTAGCCCGAGGGCGATTGCAAATGAATAAGACATCAGGTTTACGCTGGAGCCTAAGTCACAAATGGACTTTCAGAATCTCTCATCGTGGATAGTGCAATATAGAACAAAGCTACCAAGGTCGGGAATTTTAACTGTGGTTTCTTTTTAAATAATTGCACTCACTACCATCATTACGTCGTGTTCCGTCTGTTGAAAACCTTGTGATACCGCATTTTTGACGTATTTCTTGAATGCCAGTGAAATTTTTGCAGCATCGCTCAGTGGCATCTTGATAATTAATTTGATGAATGATTTTATGCATGTGGCTCTTTCTAGCTCTTGCTTCGCCTTCAGCTTAACTCGAGAGAAAGGGGTTCTTGCTTGGTAAACCCTGGTCTTAAGTGGTTCAGAAGACTTTTGCGTTTTTGGGTCGAGAGGAATTGGGCATCGATCGATGCTCGGGTTTGAGTGTCGAACAATATTCACGTGCGCTCCCAGTTCTGTTTCTTCTTCGTTTAAGTTAGTTGGCGATTCCTCTAAGTCGTCAGATTGGTCTAATTCTTCAGTTTCGGGAAGAATGTCTAGACCATGCTCGTCAATGTCCAGTGATATTGGGTTTGATTCATCTTTTCCATCTTGTGCGATTTCTGAGAATTCATCAAACTGATGCTTTCTTTCGCGCTTATAATACGTTGTTTTCCGCTTCTTAACATTATGGCACTGACTTGACTCCTAAGGTTGGTGTTTGTCCTTCCAGGTAGGAATCCTTCTTCTCCCCTGATGGACACAACATTATGCGCAACTTGGTTATCGATTCACTTAATTTGGTCACTCAAAGCTCCGAGTTTCTCCTTTAGTTCCGATTATACTAAATCTATTTTTTTCTGAGGTCAGTAGCTACCCTACGATTGCCTGTGAAGACTTTATTCATTTTTTATTTTGTACTTCTTCCTAGTTTCTTCATAGTCGCGTCGTAGTTGCTTGTGAAACTGCCACTATATAACTTAAATCGCTGATCACTCAAACTCATCACATCGGTGAACTCAGCTCGTTCTTCTTATTTGGGAGAAATAGCTTCGTCCTCATCATATTGCTTTGGTTTACTTTGTCCATCCAGAAGATCTGCTACTGATGCTAGAGTCTTTTTAACTCTGATCAAGTGCTTCTCCTCTACAGATGTTGATGGCTCTTTCTCCTTAACCCCCCTCTTCTCAAAATTTGTACCTAAAGCTATGTTTTGAATCAGCCTTTTAGCTTCCTCGGGGTTTCGAGTACCAAAGTTCCCCTCACTGGCTGTGTCAAGCGTAGTTAGATAGTTTAAGTTTAGGCCTCTATAGAAGGTGTTGATGAATTGGGGTGATGAGAAGCTGTGGTGCGGACACGCTAGCTGGTAACTCTTGAACCTTTCCCATGCGTTTTTAAATGGTTCACGGCTACCTTGAAAGAATGGGGATAATTCTCTTTTCGCTTCCCAATTTCTCTCTTCGTCGAAAAAGTAGTTGATGAAGGCGCTTCTGATATATTCCCAGCAAGTCAGGGATCTTTGTGGTAACTGGTCCAACCACCTCATGGCGTACTCTTCAAGGGAAAAATGAAAAAGCTTACAGCGTTTATGATCTTCATACACCATGTCTTCTAGCAAGTCTATGTGATAGTTTGGATATTCAGTGGGGAAACCACTAAACGGATTTTTATGTACCAGGATGACGAATCGAGATTAAGCTCAGAATTTCTCGTATAGTTGTCTGGTAATATGATCGCGAACATATTGGAATAGCTCCTACTAGGGTTTAGGTAATCAAGCATTTGCATTTTCGTTTCATCTCATTTTCTAAAGTTTTTGTAGTTTGGTCAAGGATTCCAGCCCCTGTTTATTTATGAGTTGGCTTGATTCGTTTCATGCATGACCCTCCAGATATTTTAAGACTACTTCTCATTATCTAGATTAGAGTAAGCAGACTTACCTGCTCCCGGCTGATCGGTATCGCTCGCGGCTGGTGGAAGAGTGTCGCCCGACGCTTGTGAAAGATCATCGGATGTTGGATTGATGTCCTCGATCGATTCTTGTAGTTCAGAATACAAATTCTCTCCCAAAGTTACCCGTGTCATCAGGAAAAGGGAAAGAATAAATCATTAAACTCGCGGAAGTATGGACCGTCGATCGACACTCATGGTGTAGTTTTGATCGATTCTCAACGTAGAATCTGACTTCGACTTTGGGTTTTCAGTAGAACATTCTTCAATACTTCAAAATAATCCAAAGCTCCAATTGCTTCCAATGAGTACCTAGACCCGAAAATACTCTAAAACAATACCAAATGCATATAGAAGACTCTAAAAACATATATATATATATATATATATATATATAATTATTATATATACACACACATACACACACACACACACACACACATATATATATATATATATATATATATATATATATATATATATATAGTGAAAACATGTAAGAACCATTACATACCAGAAGGTCTCTTTAAATTGTCATTAGCAACTAGGATGATGAATATTAAAACTAATCATAATCTACCTGAAAATTGCATGGATGCATGGGCAGAACTATTTAAAGAGTATTTGCCAGAAGCCAACCTTTCAGTTGAATTTTATTATGAGATTTAGAAATCGGTTTATAGTCTTGGGTTGCCTTCGGAGATTATAGATGTTTGCATCGACAATTGCATGATATACTGGAGAAAGGATGAGAAGCTAAAGGAGTGTCGCTTATGCAAAAGGCTTTGATTAAAACCGAAAGGATGTGGGCGGAATACAATACCGTACCAAAGGATGTGGTACCTACCAATTACAGACAAGCTGAAAAGACTATATCAATCTGATAGGACTGTTGGAGCAATGAAATGGCATGCTGAACATAGTCAGACGAAAAGTGAGATCACTCATCCATCAGATGCAAAAGCGTGCAAATTTTTTAATATGGTACATCCAGATTTGGCTAGAAATATTCGGAATGTGTATCTTGGAGTATGCACAAATGAATTTAGTCAATTCGGAATGTCTAGGTGCCAATATTCATTGTGGCCGGCCATTCTTACGCTGTACAACCTGCCACCAGAGGTGTGCATGGAACGAGAGTTTATATTCTTGACTCCCTTGTCCGAATCATCCAAAAAGGTCGTTAGATGTTTTTTACAACCATTTATACAAGAGCTGAAAGGTTTGTGGTCAACATGTGTGAGGACGTATGATTGTTCAACGAAAAAGAATTTTACGTTGCGAGCAATCCTTTTGTGGACCATAAGTAACTTTCCTGCTTATGTGATGTTATCTGGATGGAGTACATATGACATGTTATCTTTTCCATATTGTCATGGCATGACAGATGCGTTTCAACTAAAGAATGGTTGGAAGACATGTTAGTTTGATTGTCATCGTCATTTTTTCCCCTTACCCATCTGTACCGAAGAAACAAGACATTGTTTAGGAACAAATGAGTTGTTCGAGACACTCCTCGTCCTTATTTAAGTGGAGAAAAATCAAAGAGCAAATTGATTACTATGGAGCTCAAAAACAGTTCATCGTGGGGGTAATTGGCATGTTACGTGAAACATGTCTAATTATTAAGGAGTGCGGCATAATTGGCACAAGAAGAGAATATTTGGGGAGTTGCCATATTGGAAGGATCTTCTTTTCCGCCACAACCTCAATGTGATGCATACAGAGAAAAACCTTTTTTGACAACATCATGAATACAATAATGAACATCCAAGCGAAGACAAAAGCCAACAAAAATAAAGGTTGGACGTACCTAATATTTGCTCAAAAAGTGAGTTACATATAAAAGCAATGGAAAAGTTCCAGTTCCGATATTTAAATTGTCATTAGAAGCAAAGTCGGTGTTGTTCAACCGTGTGTCATCAGAAGTGAAGTTCCCCGATGGTTACGTTTCAAACCTCTCTAAATGTGTCGAACAAGGTCAAAAGTTCTCAGGGATGAAGAGTCATGATTGTCACGTCTTTATCCAATGACTACTTCCCTTAGTATTTGCTGAGCTACTTCCAAAAATTGTACATGAAGCTATTACAGGTAAATATTGTAAAGTTATTTCATTACTTTTTAATGAATTTCATGATTAATAATATAATTAACTAATAAAGTGTTTATTTTCGGAATATACAAGCCATTTGAGCATTTTTAGGGATCTAAGTACACACACTTTAAAAGAAGATGTCATTAAAAAACTTTATGAAAACATTCTGATCTTATTATGCAACTTAGAGAAGATATTTTCTTCGACATTTTCTGATGTCATGTAGCATCTAGTTGTCCACCTCCCATATGAGGCAATGCTTCATGAACCTGTTCATTATGGATATATGTATTTTTATGAGGCAATGCTTCATGAACCTGTTCATTATGGATATATGTATTCGTATGAGCGTGCCATGAAATATTTAAAAGGGAAAGCTAAATATCGCATGATTGTCACGTCTTTATGTAACGACTACTTCCCTTAGCATTTTCTGGGCCTTCCAAAAATTGTACATGAAGCAATTACATGTAAATATTGTAAAGTTATTTCATTACTTCTTAACGCCTTTCATGATTAATAATATAATTAACTAATAAGTGTTTATTTTTGGAATATACAAGCCATTTGAGCATTTTTCAGAGACCTAATCAAACACACTTTAAAAGAAGATGTCATTCAATAACTTCATGAACACATTTCGATCTTATTGTTCAACTTGGAGAAGATATTTCCTTCGACATTTTTACGTCATGGAGAATCTAGTTGTCCACGTCCCGTATGAGGCAATGCTTCGTGTATCTATTCATTATAGATAGATGTATTCGTATGAGCGCGCCATGAAACATTTGAAAGGGAAAACTAAAAAACTCGTAAAGGTGGAAGGTTCCAGAGTTGCTAGAAGTTTGACGGAAGAAACATCTCACTTTACTTTGTACTACTTTGCACCAAAGTACGTACCTGAAAAAGCTCCAAGAAGATATGATGATGGTGGTGTCGCGCCTAGTTATGCGGTTAATGGTGTTCCTGACATCTTATGTCAAAATGGGCGATTGAGTAGAAATTGAAAGAGGTTTGGTGGTCTAGTGAAGAAGACTCCTATAATGCACATAGTTATATTCTACTTAATTGCAAGGATATATTGTTGTGTTCATTTGAAAGGTAACTTATATAGAAACTTAATATATATATATATATATATAAAATAAATTATATTTGCATTTTCATCTTTTTTTGTTAATCAAGTTTAAGAAGCAATACCAGGGATATCCACCATTGAGCTAGATAAACAGAAAAATCAACACTTTATTAAGGGGTTGAGGAACCATGTAAATAGCTCAATAGGTGGGATATCCACCATCTTCTTTTTTGATATAATAAGAATAATTTTAACATCTTTTGTAGGTTAAATATGACGATCCATCTTACCTGCAATGATTTCACAAATTCGTTCAAGGTCCAGTTGCAAAAAAATATCAGGTAGTGAACTCGGAATAGACCAGTCGATCAATGCTATTGAGATAGAATCGACCGGTGCTCACTTAAATCAAGCATTATGACCTAATTTGATATGTTCACTAAAGTTATTAAACCAACTCTCGTATGTATCTAGCAACCTTTCTCAATATGATTTATTCAGGTAATGATCTTACTCTAGCAGTTGTCAAATATCCTAAGTTCATGGTTCTAGTTAGTTACTCTAGAACTTAAGCAATAAGCACCATTCTATTGATAGATATAATAATCACCCTAACAATTCTATTGTTTGGGTAATCCATTAGTACCATTAATGAACCCTAAATCGAACAAGAGATCTACTCCGACATAATTAAAGAATCAGAAATCATAAATGAATAGAATATAAATAAATTATAAACCAAAAGATTTCTAGGAGGACTCTGAATGAGTTATTCCCTTCCTCCAAACTCTAGAACTATGAATAATTGAAAGCGTAGAAAGCGTCTTCATGAACAATGGCTTAGAAAACACATAAATAGGGTTTTGGGTCGTCCAAAGGTATTCTGGTAGCTTGTGGTGGCTTATGGGATTTAGTCAGTCTTAAAATTTACTCGGCCTACATTCTGGGATCACCGTCTATCGACAACAAGGCTGGGTCGTCGACCGACACTCCTTCGTCTCCTCGGCATCTTCATCTCGCGAGGTAGACATACAAGTCTTCAGTAAAACAAGCATAACTTCTGCTATTGGATGCTGATTGACCTCAAACCAGTGGCATTAGAAAGCTAACTCAAATCTCTATCTTGCGTCAAACTGTCAGATCAATCGCACCGTGGGAAGATCTCCAACCATGATAAATAAAACTTCTGATGCGTATGCGCATTTATGCATCTTAAAAATCTCCTAAATCACCATCTCCAAAATGTACATGAATCTAAAAACACTCTAAAAAACCTCAGACACACAAAATAGACTCCAAATAGTGCCCAAAATGGTGTACATGGTTAATATTGGGGCCTATCAACACTCCCAGACTTAAATTTTTGCTTGTCCTCAAGCGAAACAAAGATTAACATGTGGAAGAGGTTTGAAAAACAGAGACTCACAAAATATCTAGCTTATCATTATCAGCTTTACTATGTTGCAACCACATCAAATAAATGCTAATCTTAGAGAAACTTTATATACCTTGTCCTAGTATAGCTACCAATTTCATTCTACCAACAACTTAGTGAATAATAGTCTGACTCCCCTCTCTACTAACCTCATTTGTTGCATAAAATAAAAGTGTAGACTTTAACTTGGGATTATCGATCAAATGACACATGGAATCTTACTCAAGCAAGTATCTGAACACATAGGTAGTGTTCTCTGATCCCTTTCTTTCCTCTTTCTCTCTCTCTGATTCTTTTTATCTCAGTTCCAATGAACAGTAACGATGATACAGTCCGTCTTATTCATTTTCCTTTTGATTTTTCTTTTTTTTTTCTCTCTTTTTTTGACAAAGTGTAGGTGAATAATGCGGTCATCGGTAATGTACCTACTTCTCGCTTCCAGCGATGTGTGATTATTCCATTGAATTAGAGTAGTGGGGTCATCGGTAATGTACCTAACCCTCTGCATCTAAACAAATCATCTCAATCTTTTCTTCTCTTTAGATGCCGAAGAGAAAGAGAGAGAGAGAGAGACAGAGATAGAGAGAGATAGAGAGAGAGAGAGAGAGAGAGAGAGAGAGAGAGAGAGAGAGAGAGAAGAGACTCAGAAGCACACAAACTTGCAGGAGGAATCCGATTCAATGTATGCCAAACCCCAAAGCAAGCAAATAAGTCAGTATTAGGTTGGAGGTCAGCTTCAGTTCCTTCAAACTTTCTGAGTATGATATAGTGGCAGGATGATCCACTTTGGTATCTCTATTACTCTATGCAATTAACAAGGTTAAGAATGGTGCAATAGAGTGGTTAGACAATAAGTAAAATTGAAAATTTCATCATCCTATTCGTGACTCAATAAAACTTAATAAAACTTATAAAATTAAAGCTCAAAAGAAAACACAACATCAGTAACTACCTCTCTCATATATAAACAACACTATCCCCAGTGTTATACAGTCTAAAGTTTAGTGGGAAAATAAATCATAAGGAAAAAAAGTTAACAAGGAAAAATGGTAAACCTGCTCGCTCATGGTGAGTGCCAATCGACACAGTTAAATGGTGATTGATTGATGCTCGTGATGGTTTGTGATCGTCATTGATCAAGTGTCGGTCGATGTCGAGTGCAAGTTGTCTTCCTCGGGTCTTTTTTTCAACCTAAAATAAAATAGGACACAAAACATCAGTAATAAATGAAAATAAAACAAAATTTAAAACTTACCTAAGAGTGATTTGTCTCTCACTCAACGCTTATTTTCAGTCATTAGCTTGATTTCTGGAGATTTGTTTCAGTTTGGATGAAAATGAGAACTTGCTCCAAAACAAGTCTCAGTGACTACTTTCTTCAGCTTTATAACTCTTTTTGAAAGCCTCCATAGACTCTTCTCATTTTTATATCATCTCAGAAATAAGGAGTACTCGAAGCTTTGTAAATGGATGTGAAAAGCATCTGCTGCGCACACTGGTTTTTCTGTCACCATCTGAGAAGTGAGGAATCAATGATAACTGAGGACCGCCCTTGGTCCTTTTCCCCTTCTTCCAATTCTTCCTCTTCTTTCTCCTAGACTTGTATGATCTCCTGGTGGCGCCTCCATCAAAAATATTTCAACATGCTTCAAACTCCTCGTGCTCTGACACGCCATGGGAGTCGATCGACATTTCAGTGGTGGTGTCGATCGATACTGCTACTTATGCACCTCGTATGATGTCGCTTCCATACCTTAAATTTCTCTGAGAAGCTACTACATGTAGAGGATCATCAATGTAAGAACCCAAATCGACATTCCTATCAGGTGGAATAAGAAATTCAATTCCAGAAACATCGCATGAAACAGCACATGGAACCACAAACTTCACAGGGTCATGTACCATCTTCACTCTTTTATGAAAATCAGCAGCTCCTTCTGCGCAGATGGGTGGTCTCAAATGTTCGTGGAAAGTAAGGTATGAGGCCTAAGACTTGTGAATTTTCTCCTCAACTGGTTCTGGTTCAATCATGTAACCAGGCTCTTCGTTCAACGATGAGTGTCGATCGATATCAGGTAGGTGTTGTCGATCGATATCAGGTGGCTGGTGTCGATCTATATCAGGTGGATTGTGTCGATAAATAGCATATTTCGGTGAACTTTCCCGATCAAAAGTTTCAAGCCATTCTTCTAACTCCAAGAAGTCTTCCATAGTGATTTCTTTACTTGGATCCAAATCTGAAATTTGAGGCAGTTCTTCATCCTATAACTCCAAGAAATCTTCCATAGTGGTCTCTTTATATGAATCAAAGGCGAGATAGCTTGAGACATCAGTGCTCTTTAATGTCGAGTCTGTAATGTCTTGAGGACTACAACATGGGCTGGTGTCGATCGATGTTGTGGTCTTAGTGTCGATCAATGCTAAGGTATTTGTGTCGATCGATGCTGAGGTCGGATCACTAATATCAGCTTCTTCCTCTCTGCTCAGTTCTCCAGATCCATGTTGCTCATCATCCTCTACCATATATCTCAGCATAGTTTCCATCTCGATCTCTAGGTTTTCTGAAGAATCATAGAGGAATTTGTTGAGGAAGGCGTTCGTGATGTCATTCCAGGTAGTGAGAGATCCAGGTGGCACCTTCTTGAACCAACATGCTGCTTCTCTAGCAAGAGAGTATGGGAATAACTCACAGAAGTAGTAGTCTTCAGAAATTCTATTTCACTAATGGTCGACGCTAGATCTTTGAATGTTTCAAGGTGGTTAATGGGACATTCATGAGGAAGACCATGAAAAGGATATATGCAAGGTTCAACTCAAAATCATTCCTCTGGAATGTAGAACAACGCATCGTACACCTCTTAGCGTAGAACTCTTCAGGATTGGTGTAGTCTCTAAATGTCTTTTTTTTTAAAGTTCAG
Organism: Moricandia arvensis; assembly: GCA_905132765.1. Taxonomy (NCBI): domain Eukaryota; kingdom Viridiplantae; phylum Streptophyta; class Magnoliopsida; order Brassicales; family Brassicaceae; genus Moricandia; species Moricandia arvensis. Next base: position 258,671 of record CAJHQP010000025.1, on the reverse strand, counting down.
TCCTAGCATTGACAGAAACAGCAGTAGCATCATGGATTGTAGTCCACTGTGCCAATTTCCTGCACTGTTGCGAGAATGGCATTCTTCATCTCGTAAAACCCATTCTTGTCAAAACTCAGTATTAGTACCTCAACCTTTTTTGTCTTCCCGCAAGTATTGTCGATCGATGCTGAGGAGTGGGTGTCGATCCCTGCTACTTGGAGGATGTCGATCGATACTTCCCTCATAGACTTACGGATCGTGCATGAATCAGCAGACTTCTTCTTTGAAGAACCCAAAAAACCTCTTCTCATTGCTTCCATGTACTGAGATGTATGTACCTGAAACATAAGAACTTTTTTATGTGAGTAAACAAAAATAGAAAAGTAACCTAGACTAAATCAAACAAATTAAGTCTAATGGCGAATCCTCACTCCCCGGCAACAACCCCAAATTTGATATGCTCAAATTAATCGTAGAGCAACTTTATTCTCTCAAATAAAAGGTCCAACTATAGTACTTAAGAATCGAACGACATGGAGCTTCGACACATAATTAACTCAATACAATAACGATTAAGCTAGGAAAATATATTTAAAAGCAATAAATAAGATAAAAATTGATTGATTTAGTTTATTGTAAACAATAAGAAGAAATAGATAGATCTAGGGTTTCAGGAAATCATGGTTAAAATGGATAGATGCTACGGGTTTTATATCCTAAAAACTGAATGCAAACATTAATATATCAAGTAGTGAATCTAACTATGATATAAGTCTTTGTTAACAACTCTCGTTGAGAAATCGGAATAGACCGTTGATCGATGCTATTGAGCTAGCATCGGTTGATGCTCACTTAAAATCAAGCATTATGACCTAATTTGATATGTTCACTAAATTACTAGATCAACTCTCGTATCTAGCAACCTAGCTCAACATGATTTATTCATGTAATGATCCTACTCTCGTAGTTGTCAAATATCCTAAGTTCAGGGTTCTAATCAGTTACTCTAGAACTCAAGCAATAAGCACAATTCATTTATAGATCTACTATTTACCCTAGCAGTTCTGTTGTTTGGCTAATCCATTAGTGCCATTAATAAACCTAAATCTAACAAGAGATCTACTAACACGGTGTATAAGAAATATAAATTATAGATTAATAAAATATAAATCAATTATAAAACCAAAGGAGTTCCAGGAGGAATCTAAATGAGTTCCTCCATTCTCTCCCAACCCTAGAACTATGAATAATTGAAAGAGTCTTCGTCAACAATGGCTTAGAAAACACATAAATAAGATTTTGGGCTTTATTCGGTATTGAAAAATACTCGGCCCGCATTCTGGGATCACCGTTGATCCACAACAAGGCTGGGTCGTCGATCGACACTCCATCATCTCCTTGGCAGCTTCATCTCGTGAGGCAGACAAACCACTCTTCAGTAAAACGGGCATAACATCTGCTATAGGATGTTGATTGACCTAAAACCGGTGGCATTGGAAAGCTAACTAAAAGATCTATCTTGAGACAAACTATCAGCTCAATCTCACCGAGGAAAGGTCTCCATAATTTTATAAACTTCTGGCACATCTGTGAAATTGTGCATCTCAAAAAGCTCCAGAATCACCAATGTTCTCAAAAACGTACTTGAACCTGAAAAAACTCTAAAAAAACCCAAAACACACATAATACACTCTAAATAAGACCTATAACATAGTCTAAAAGTAGTAAATATTGGGACCTATCATGTATTGACTTGATCGTGAGAGGTTTCTAGAATCAGTGGAGCATCCATGGCTCGATCTTTGGAATTTATGTTTGGCTTCACCCGAGCCAACAAAAATGAAGGATATTTTATCGGTGTCAACATGATGCAGAGGTGTAGGAGGTGGAACATCCCATCTTTCTGGGCCCACCAAATAACAGCAGCAGTCCACTCAGGATGGGCCAACGTCTGATCATGTTTCGACTCGGCCCAAGACCGACCACCCGCGGATAAATGACAAGCAGTAGTCAAACAACGCACACCTCAATGGGCCGACCAAAAAGCCCACTAAGTAAGAGACTCTTAAGGGATATTGACCTAAGCCCTCAGGAGGGGAGCACACTATAAATGGAGAGGAAGAGGCAACGAGGAAAGGGGCGAAAAAAACACTCACAGCAAGGCGGCCAGTTAGGGTTTAGACTCTGTATTTTCTGTCCGACTTGTATCTCACGGCTAAGCTCACTGAGCTGAGCCAAACCTCGTTTCTTATTTCCTCATTTGTATACCGTCTCTCTCAACAATAAACTGATTCTTACACTCATAAATAGTAAAACGCCTTTGAAATAACCCACCGACGAGTCCTGTCACTCTATTTACTGATACGCGACCGAACTCGGTTCAAACAGTTGGCGCCCACCGTGGGATTTAACAAAGTAGCGTCAACAAAGAAAACGAGTCCGAGTAACGATTCAACCTCCGGCGAGGAAGGAGATGCAGTGGCAACAACTCTGGCCACTGTCGTACTGCTTGTCTCGACTTTCATCGATTTCGTCATGGAGCGCTTTGCGCGTCAAGACGAGGCCCAGAAAGCAACCACTGAGAAACTCGCCGCCATAGCAGCCATTCTCACGCCGTTCGCAAAAACGGACGCCACTGACCAACCTTTCCGGCGATAATTGTTCAACACCGATCAAACAACAAACCCTAATAACCAAGTCGCCGGAACGCCGGCCCAAGGAGCCGAGGAACGAACTAACACTTCCAGCACCCCGGATCTGCAAACTGTCCAAGAAATCGCCGCTATCAAGCAAGCCCTCCTCGACATAATCTCGAAGATCCATGGTGTCACAACCTCCGCTCCACTCATCGAGAGCGTCCTCGCGGATACTCTCTGAACACCTTTCACTAGCAAAATAACCAGTGTAAGACTCCATAAGATGGATAAGGTCCGTTTACCGACCTACGACGGTCTCTCGGACCCAACAGCCCACATCACGTCCTTCAATATCGCGGTACGGTGACAAAACTTCTCCGACGAGGAAAAGATGCCAGCTTTTGCCAGCTCTTCGTTGAAAGCCTAAAGGGTGTAGCCCTCACATGGTTCACCGGTTTGCCCGAAAACTCCGTCGACAGCTTCCACGATTTTTCATCAGTGTTCCTCAAGAACCACATAATGTTCACTCGCGAGGAAGCCACTGCTTCAGACCTTTGGAACCTCTCCAAGTCGCAGGGACAGAGCCTACGCAGTTTTATGGAAAAGTTTAAAGCCACCGCGACAGCATCGTTGTGGACACCCTTATGAACACCATGTACGTGCATTCAAAGTTTCGAGACGACTTGTACCGACATCCGACCAAGTCCCTCTCAGACGCTATTGCTCGGTCCAATAATTTTATTCGCCCCGAGGAAGATACCAAAGCAATCATTAGCAAACAGAACGCAACGAAACAAACATCGAGCAAGAGCAGCAATTCTCGTTCGGAACCACGACAACACGCCCTGGCCGACAAAGCAAACCAAAAGAAAAACTTTTTCTACATGGTTAACGAAGACGACCTACCGGGTTCCACAGTCATGGTTCAAGGAAAGTGCTGGAATCATTGGGACAGGGCAGACGACGAGCAAAAAACCTCAGGCGCGTCTGAAGCATTGGGGTCGGATCCCGCGGAACCAGAAAAGTATTGCTCCTATCACAAGAGCAAGAAACATGACACCAAGGAATGCAAAATCCTGTACGAGCACTTCCTCTCATCTCTCGCCAGCGGCAAGTTGGAGATCGAGCCTCCAAAGGCAAAGCCGAAGAGTAACAGCTGGAGCAAAACTAAAGACAAAAAAGCTCAAAAGCCCCAATACAAGACTCCGCGAGCCGAGCAAAAGACGAACACCGACGAGCCCATTCCCAAAGCGCGAGAGAAAGGAGACTCGTCTGCTGATGAAGAACAGCCGAGGAACCGACGAAGAGTCGAAGTCATCCTCGCGCGCCCAAGTACGCGGGCAAATGAGGAAATGGAACTTTCTCGGGAGGACCTACATGTACACCTCAACAAGCGGCTTACCGAGAGGGATAATCCACGTCCGGATGACCTACGACACACACTGAAGCGCAGAAACATCACAACGGATGCAGCAACGTCAAATCCCATCGAAGCAAAAGGCCAAGTCGACATCCCGATGCTCCGACAGATCGGAATCGAAGACAATTCAGACGAGTGCCACTCTCAAAGATTGGCGACCTTCGCCTCCAACTCGGTAAGCCGATAGTCTCAGATATACGACAGCGACTCGAGGCGACCTAAGACAGTGGAAAAGATGGAGCCCATGTGCGCACCTTCGGCTTACGACCTGCACTCGCACATCCAAGCCAAGCGGGAAAACGTCATCATGGGAGGGTCACCCCTATGCGGCGACTCGGTTCGATCAGTTAAAGCCCACCAGCGTCAAGCAAGGAACTTGCAGAAGTGGCCATCCAAACCTGATAACGATCCCCTGATCGCGTTCTCAGCGGACGACGCTCTCGGAGTCCACATGCCGCACAACAACCCACTGCTCATCGAGTTAGGCATCGGAGATTGCGAAGTAACCAAAGTGCTGGTCGATACTGGGAGTTCAGTTGACCTTATCTTCTAGAGAACTTTAGAGAAAATGGGAGCCGACCTACGCCTCATGAAACCATCCAGTCATTCTCTAACCGGATTCAACGGAGTATCGGAGGAAATGATCGGTACATCCGGCTACCAGTCTATGCTGGCGGGGTTACTCGCATGGTTAAGTTCTCCGTCATAGCACCGAAGCACCCTATCACGTTATACTTGGCACGCCGTGGCTCCACTCAATGAAAGCAGTATCCTCTACTTACCATCAATGCGTCAAGTTCCCCGGCAACGACGGTCATATCAAGACGATACGAGGCGACCAGAAGGCAGCGTGGGACCTTCTAGTGGCCAACGTCAAACCCCAACAGCCGACACCTCGTGTCAACACAGTCGCTAAGCCCATTCACAAGATATGCCCCCAGAAAGACGAGGTCCTCGAAGTGCAGATCGACGATAATGATCCGAGCAAAATCGTACGAGTGGGAGCCTTCATCTCAGAAGAAATGCAGCAAACGATCATCGCCTTCCTCAAGGATAACGCATCCACCTTTGCCTGGACCACCTCGGACATGAAGGGAATCGACCCGAAAATCACCTCGCACGAACTCAACGTCGACCCCACATTTAAACCCATCCGATAAAAACGACGAAAGCTCGGCCCGGAATGGTTAAAGGCCGTCAACGAGGAAACTGAGCGATTGCTCGCGGCTGGATCCATTACCGAGGTGCGATATCCGGAATGGTTAGCAAAACCGGTTGTTGTAAAGAAAAAGAACGGCAAATGGCGAGTTTGCATCAACTTCACGGAACTGAACAAGGCATGTCTGAAAGATAGCTTGCCTCTCCCACACATCGATCGTTTGGTTGAATCGACAGCCAGAAACGAACTCCTCACCTTCATGGATGCGTTCTCCGGATACAATCAGATAACGATGCATCCTGACGACCGAGAGAAGACCGCATTAATCACCGACAGGGGGATGTACTGTTACAAAGTCATGCCCTTTGGGTTGAAAAATGCCGGTGCAATGTACCAACGTCTGGTTAATAAGATGTTTGTCGACAAGCTTGGCAAAACGATGGAAGTATACATAGACGATATGCTGGTCAAATAACTGCATGCTGCCGACCACCCAGCTCATCTGCGCGAATGTTTCAAAACCTTGAACGAATACGGAATGAAGTTGAACCCCGCGAAGTGCACCTTCGGTGTCATCTCTGGTGATTTTCTCGGATACATAATCACACAACGAGGGATGGAGGAAAACCCCAAACAGATATCTGCGATCCTCAACATCCCCAGCCCGAAAAACAATAGAGAAGTTTAGCGATTAACGGGACGAATAGCCGCCCTTAATCGTTTCATCTCGCGGTCTACCGACAAGTGCCTTCCATTCTACGAACTCCTGCGCGGAAACAAGCGATTCATCTGGGATGAGAAATGTGAAGAAGCCTTCGGTCAACTAAAGACGTACCTTACTACTCCACCGGTTTTGGCCAAACCGGAAGCCGGCGATACACTCTACCTCTATATCGCTGTCTCGCCCATCGCAGTGAGCAGCGTTCTCGTCAAAGATGACCGAGGCGAGCAAAAACCCATATTCTACACCAGTAAACGCATGACAGATCCCGAGACGCGCTATCCGACGCTAGAGAAGATGGCCTCAGCGGTCGTTACAGTGGCGAGAAAATTCAGACCTTACTTTCAGTCGCATACAATCGAGGTGCTAACCAACCAGCCTCTCCGAACTGTCATGCAGAATACCAAACAGTTGGGACGCTTGTACAAATGGGCGATCGAGAACATGACATCGCCTTCTGAAACCGCACAACGCTCAAATCACAGGTTTTGGCTGACTTCATGGTCGAGCTACCGCCGGAACTCGCGCAAGATTTAATCCTGCCAAGCAGTAACTGGATCTTCCAAGTCGACGGTTCATCAACGAACAGAGGATCTGGAGCAGGAGTACAGCTGCAGTCCCCGACCGGTGAGTTAATCAGACAGTCGTTCCGACTAGGCTTTGCTGCCTCTAACAACGAGGCTGAGTACGAATCACTCAACGCGGGACTGCGCTTGGCCAAAGCAGTCAACGTGAAACGTTTAAGCGCGTACTGCGACTCTCAGCTCGTTACGAGCCAATTCAGCGGTGACTATGACACCCGCAACAAACGAATGGACGCATATTTAAAGGTAGTCCAAGACCTCATAAGGGAATTTGAGTTCTTCGAACTAACGAAAGTCCCACTCAGCGAAAACGTCTGCACCGATGCTCTCGCGGCCTTGGGAAGCAAGCTCCGCAACCAAGTTCAAAGGACAATTCCCATACATCAAATTGACAAGCCGAGCATTGAATTTGTCGCCGAAAAGCCGCCCCCTGATGCGCCAAACGTCCTCGCCATAACGACATCCAACGAGACGACGCTTGATTGGAGGACAGAACTCATCAACTTCCTCGAGCACGGGAAGCTTCCTGCAGAGAAATGGAAAGCTTGGCGGCTGAAAGCACGAAGCTCGAACTATGTTGTCACGGACAGCGCACTTCACTGGTGGACGGCGAACAAGATCCTCCTCCGGTGCATACAAGGCGAAGAAACCTATCTCGTCATGGCCGAGACGCATGAAGGAGCCGGAGGAAACCATTCTGGTGGACAAGCTCTCACTCTGAAAGTCGAAAATTTAGGTTTTTATTGGCCAACCATGATCACCGATTGCGAGATGTTCGCCCATCAATGCGTCAAGTGTTAGAGGCACGCTTCGACAATCCACTGCCCAACCGACGAACGATGACCTCCCCTTACCCGTTTATCCGATGGGCAATGGATATCATTGGACCAATGCCCCAGTCTCGGCAGAAGCGCTCCATCCTCGTACTCACCGACTATTTCACGAAGTTGATAGAAGCTGAATCCTACGCATCGATCACCAAAAGAGAGGTCCAAAAGTTCGTATGGAAGAACGTCATTTGTCGCCACGGTCTCCCTTACGAAATCGTTACCGACAACCGCTCCCAATTCATCTCGAAAAAGTTTTGCGAGTTCTGCGATAAATGGAGAATCCGGCTGAACATGTCTACTCCTCGCTACCCGCAGAGCAACGGCCAAGCCGAGTCCTCGAACAAGACGATCATCGATGGGATCAAGAAGAGACTCGACTTGAAGAAGAGTTGCTGGGCCGACGAGTTAGACGGGGTCCTCTGGTCGCACCGAACAACGCCTCGAGGAGCTACCAAAACAACGCCATTTTCTCTCGCTTACGGAGTCGAAGCCATGGCCCCGGCCGAAGTGAACGTCACCAGTCTGCGACGATCCAGGATGCCAAAAATTCGATACCAGGCCATGCTTCGCATCCAGAACTATCAACACCAGATCGAAAGCTACTACAACAAAAAGGTCCACTCTCGACCACTCGAGCTGGGGGACCTAGTGATGCGCAAACTCTTCGATAACACGAAGGAACCGAACGCGGGGAAGCTCGGAGCTAACTGGGAAGGCCCATACAAAATCACCAAAGTTGTTAAGCCTGACGTCTACCACCTTGAAACTTCGACCGGCAAGCAAGTCTCGCGCGCCTGGAACTCGATGCACCTAAGGCGTTACTACGCCACATGAGCGGTTGCTCGCTCCACTTAAAAAAAACAGGCTAATGACCACCGGTCACGTTAGCGACTAATGATCACCGATCACTTCAGCAGCTAATGATCGCCGATCACTTTAGTTCGCCGAGTAGGCGCCCCTCTCAAGGTCGTTCTACTCGGCACGTCGAACTATGAATGGCTTGATCCTCTCTCGAGGTACGTAGGCAGACTTAATCATTCCAGCCGTAACACCAACCAAATTCCTATCGTGATGCCCGCAACCCAGTTCCTAAAGTGTACGAAAAGCAACCACGGACCGCGCACCGGCGCTCGCATAGAATCAATGAGGAATGTCATGATCAGACATACTCGACGGACTTAACCAGTCACGATCAGTTCCGGCTGACGAAAAGACGACGAAGTTCGATTTCGCGATAATTTCTAGAGTAGGGATCGGCCGACCTAAGATCTACGAAATTACTTCGTAACAATTCGAAAACCTTTGTCTTAACAAACACAATTTCTATTCGCTGTGTCGGTTCGTACCCGTCGACCGATGATTACAGAAACAAAACAAAGGTTAAACTCGGGTAGCGACATTGTTTTCCCAAGTTAACAACCAACATAGAGCATCCGCTTATGAACACGAGTTAAAATTTAAAAGTTTACACGAGCCCCCTAGGCAAAAGATCAAAATACAAAGGTTTACAAAAGATTCAAAGCCAAAAATAACTCCACAAACGGAGGGAGCAAAGGAAGACATTGTAAACTACTGCTCCTTGGATACCGCAGCGTTTCATGGTCGTGGGAATCGGCCTCGTGAGCCCGAGAAACATCGGCCGATGAGGCTTGGCAACTCGCATCCTGGCGATCTGTGCTCTGCTCCTCCTCCTGGTCCTGCTCGTCAGCTCTGGCCTTGTCATTTTTGAAGCATCCCTCGTTCTCACCAGAACCGTTAAGACTCGAAACATCGAGCTCCACGAATGAACCAGAGACGTGCGCGGCGAGGTCCGAACAAGGGGGAGAGCGAAGCCGAGCAGCGACTTCGGGGTCAAGCTGATCAAAGTTGGATCCGTTAGGGTCAAAGTCGGCGTTAGGAGCTTTGTCTTAGCCGGCAACGATAAAAGCAAGGACTGTCTCGTCAACATACTCCGAGCTAAGCACAACCGGAGATAGAGAGTAATCGCCTCGATCGGGCGATCCGGGATAAAGCCTCTCAGCCTCGGCCTTATGGGTTTTCTCTTCCTCCAGGAAGGAATCAATCTTCTCTTGGCGAATGGTCTCCCCCTCCTCCTTCAGCATTTCCAAGCACTTCCGCGTCCCGAAGGCTTGACTCCAAAAACATCGCGCTTCATCGTACGCTTCCAATTTTGCTTCGCGAGCCCTGATCCGCTCGAAGGAGCATTCGCTTTGTTGGCCATCTCAGCTTGCACCTTTGCTCGCTCCCGAGTAACCTCGAGAAGCCGAGACCCCCTCAGATGAAAAGCCTCATCCTCCTTTTCTTTGGCAAGTTTAGCAATTTTCAGTTCTAGCTCCGTTTTCTCCTTCCGAAGTCAATCGGATGCTGCTTTCATAGCCTCCAGCTCGCAGAAGTATTTTCCAGCTCCTTCTCCCGATCCTCAGCCCGACTAACCGCTTCGGCCCTAATAGTTTCAGCATCCTCGAGCAAAGCCTCAAGTGCAGCCGAACGCTTTCGCTCGACGCAGACAGTGTCCTGAGCTTCCCCGAGATTGACGTACGTCGCCTTAAGCTCGGCGTCATACTTCCCGACTAAGGAATTTACGCCTTCGTCAGCCTGCGAAGAAAGAAAACTTGCGACTTAGATCATGAAGAGAAGAGCGAGGCAATCGTTGCTAGAAAAAAGGGGAGAGGAAAAACTTACAGCCTCTTTAAGACGAGCGACGTCCAGGTAAGCATCATGGAAAAATAGCTGGTCATACGTCGGGATTACCCTTGGGTCGTGATCTCGAGAATGCTCAGTCGAATGACCAGCTCCCGCCAAAACCTGCGTTCCTGCCTCGGAGTCAACCAACCTTCTCTTCGCCTTCTTCCTCTTCAAACCAACTTTCTTCTCCCTCAATCTCTCGGAAGGAACGACATCCCGCCTCACCAAAGGATCTCCACCCATCGGATCCTCCAAATCATGGCCGAGAGCGGAGTTGTTCACCCTTTCCGTAGGATGGTCGGCATCCGATTCATCTCGGAGGTATGGGATACCCCCCGACCCGGGTGCACCCTTAGCCGATTTAGACTTCTTTTTCTTCCTCCTCTTCTTAGCAGGAGGATCATCAGATGGCCCATCTTCCACCACGTCAAGCCCATCGGCCCGATTCTCCATCTCGTCGACTCGCGGCCTCTTGTGACCACCGTCCATTGGATCAGACTCCCTTGTATCCGGGTCCTCAACAGAGGGAGGGAGAGTCTGATAAGAGGACTCTCTTCCTCCGAGATCGAAACTGTCGATCATGTTCATCAACCCAGCACCGCGAGAAGCCTCTCCCCTTTTTGCCTTGATAACCGTAGAGAGATCGGGAATCCCCTTCATCGCGAATGCCTCGTTGATTACTCGCTGCTCTTCCCTCGAAAATAGGTTCGATCTCTTCTTACTCGTCCGACCTTGGCACGGAAGCTTGGAATCCCAGTCACCTACACAAGTCGCCAGAAGTTAGAAACCAGTCGGAAAAATACTTAACCAGACGAGGTAGCAGACGACTTACCTCGATCGATACGATCCAAAACTCGACGTATTCTCTCCTCGTTAATCTCAGGCCACCGTTGCTGACCGTGCTCGACCAAAGCCCAAGCGTTGGAATAAAACTGTTCTGGAACACCCGACGAGAAGAACGGATGGTCAACTGCAAAAAAGGGAGAAGGGGGATTAGGTCACAAATAGCTTCTAGATACCGAGTTGAGCAATCTACCAGTTTGCCAATTCCAATAAGTCCAAAACTCCTCGCCCGGGGGTTCAACGAAGGCATATTCATCGGACTTAATGAAGAAATACCGACGCTACCAATTTGGAGTTTTAACCGGGTGACCGGTAATTATGTTGTAGCTTGTCCTCATCCTCACTGAATAGAGGCCATGATCCAAGGGAGTGATAGACGTCAACTCTTCGAACGCCCGGCAGCAGAGAGATATCCCAATCTCAGCGGCCATCACCATCAATGCAACCGCCATACGGAACGATCCGTTAACCATATGACTGATAGCCACATCGCGGCGAGAGACGTACGAGGTTATCAAACGAGGGATCGGAAACCAAAGTCTGGTATGGCTCCCGAAATAAGACTCGTACACACATTGATACCCGACTGGAGGCGACCAAGGACGCTGCTCGCTGCTCGGGATCAGATAAGTTACGCCAACTGCGTCGCAAGCTTTAAGCAGGTCCTCCACAGACTCAACGGTTGCCTCCGTCTCATAGGTGTTCATCCATGACTGGCCCTCGACCTTAGCGGGACGCAGCAGCTCCTGACTGATCGCGGACCATTTCTCAAAAACCTTGTGCCCTAAATAGCGAGTCGTGACTAAGGGGAAGCACTCCTCCCTCACTTGTCTCGAAGTACCATGCTCGGGCCGGACGTGTCGAGGTCGGTTGGAGTTTGCTCGTCGATACTGATCGGAAATCACTTATGACAACCTATATCGCGATGGTCTAGTCTGCCCGAACCGGGGGTCGTTCAACTCATCCACCGCTTCATTCCATGCGCCCTCGCCTCTGAGTTCTCTCTCGCTATCCACGACAAGAAGCCTCTGAGATAGACCCAGTCCGTCCACATCTCGCAATGCATCACAATGGACTATATCAAAATCCTCTAAGGGATCGTTGGTCGTCTCGTCTCTAGCAGGGCTCGCCGCACTCGCGATTCCCTTCCCTTTTTCCTCTAGTGTCAATCTTCTTTGCGAGCAAATTTTACCGGTGGAGTATATGTATATATCGTACAACAAACTTAGAGAGAGGAAGTAGAGAGAAGGGAGATAGAAGAATACTTGTAGCAACAAAGGAACTAAAGAGGACGGAATTAACAAGACTATATATAGAGGGGGAGAGGCACAATTACCAGGGTCATGATTAGGTCTAGAAATCCTAATTGGGCCTCAAGCGCTCGTGACTCTTCGCATTCTAATGGGCCGAATTCTGACGAAATGCCCGTCTATACGCGACCGTTCGTATTCCCGCAGTATCGGCCCACTCCGCCTGAACGACGAGCAAACAACCCGACCGACTAAGCGCGAGGCGCAGACGAGCAGGTACTCGGATGCCGAACGAACGCGAGTCGACAGACGAATAGTTCTGTTAGTTCGCCAATTTCCCATCCTGACGACCAAGCCAACACAGGTAAAAGATTCGGCTAACAAGCCGAGATAAATCGACTCAGCAAACATTCCAGTTATCACGCCGAGATGAGCAAATTAACAGTTGACCCAATCTGCTCGCCGGATGCTCGCCTTGTTAGCCATATCCCGAGAAGTCCTCGTTCTTCTGGCCCTGTCATTCAGTGAACCGTACATGATAAAGTCCGTTCTCGACCAGCTCGACACCGTACTGGGGGGCTTACTGTAGGAGGTGGAACATCCCATCTTTCAGGCCCCACCGAATAACAGCAGCAGCCCACTCAGGACGGCCCAACGTCCGATCACGCTTCGACTCGGCCCAAGACCGACCAGCCTGCGGATAGATGACAAGCAGTAGTCAAACGACGCGCGCCTCAATGGGCTGACCAAAAAGCCCACTAAGGAAGAGCCTCTTAAGGGATATTGACCTAAGCCCTCGGGAGGGTAGCACACTATAAAGGGAGACGAAGAGGCAACGAGGAAAGGGGCGAAAAAGAAAACACTCACAGCAAGGCGGCCAATTAGGGTTTATACTCTGCATTTTCTGTCCGACTTGTATCTCACGGTTAAGCTCGCCGAGCTGAGCCAAACCTCGTTTCTTATTTCCTCATTTGTATATCGACTCTCTCAACAATAAACTGATTCTTCCACTCATAAATAATAAAACACCTTTGAAATAACCCACCGACGAGTCCTATCACTCTATTTACTGATACGCGACCGAACTCGGTTCAAACAAGAGGTAGAGAGACTGTGAGGAGAGAGGTTGACACAGAGGAGGATAGATCACGAGCACGAGCGGAGGAACCTATCGGCGATTATCACGCCGGCGATCGTCGAATTTGAAGACAATTTGATTCTAGGGATGTACCTTTCTTGTCACGACTTTGGGGGCGCCTTGTACGTGCGAAGATTAACTATTTTCTCTCTCTCTCTCTCTTAGTTATGTGTTGTGTTTCTATTACATTTGTTTTCTTTCGTCATATATTGCTTGACATTTATACAGTCTAAATAACATACTGTAGTTTTCAATAGTAGAACTAAATGAACGGCATACAATGATTTTAATTTTAACTTTTTGTAGTTTCACAATCTTTCATTTTCCTTTTATTGATGTTATTGTTCCATTTAATCTCAATTGTGGCATACCGTAATCTACATATTGTAGTCGATTATGCCATATTTCAGTGCCCACCGCTATTGTAGGCATTGTCCTTATCAAAAACCCGTTGAGTCCAAACATATTCCCACAACCAAGTATTTTTGCAAATATGGACTATTTCGTTTTGGAGAAAAAGCATATTGAGGATCCATAGCTGGATAGGAACCCATACTATTAGATAAGTTGGTATTTACGGAAAGTTCGGAACGACAATTGATTTATAGGAATTGATAAGGACCCTCTTGAATGGATCCGATTTGCTGAAAGAGAGTGTCAAGCTTGGTTCTCAGCCATCATGTAGTATTGATTCACAAGCCATATGCTTGGAAATCATTTGTTTGGTGGATGGATCATCATCATCCAAATTTAAATTTAGTGAATGCGGTTGGATTTGGAAAGAGCCCTCTGCAAACTAACACTTAATGGGGATGCAAAATTCAAAAAGAAGAGAAGTAACTGTGCATTCAGAATAGAAGCACTTACTTGAGCAATGGAGAATATGTTAAACATTTCTACATGTCAAAAATTCGGAACAGATTGTATGAACCTTATAAACATGATTAGAGAACCTGAAGCTTGGTCAAATTTCTCAATAGAGCTGGAAGTGATAAAGATCCTACAATCAAGATTCAAAATTTTTAAAGATATGTCATATTCCTCGAAGTCAAAATGACGTTTTTAATTTTCTAGCTAGAACTACTATTTTTTCTATAGGGAAATCGAGTTTATTGGTTGTTCTATTTCGATTTGTTTATCCAGACTATCTCAAGTTTGAGTAATAAAATACCTGTTTGAAGTAAAAAAAGTAAATCTACGTAGAAAAACCAAAAATATTTTATCACCTTTGTGGCGGTTAACGTTTTTGCTCAACAATCAAATTAATAGGATAAATAATCTTATCCAATATTAAAAAAAACAACTTTAATTTTTATAGGGAATATTACTAGAATAGCATAGAATAATTGTTATATAACTAGAATAACTGACATCTTTTGGAAATTACTCGCATGTTTTTAAACCCTAGTAAATTAAAATAAACACATTTTCTTATTTTTTTAATGGAGATGATTTTTTATTAACAAATCGATGTCACTGATAAGTGTAATTCAAGTCACTAATAACTGTGATAAAAAGAGGGAATGACAATCAAGCAAAGTCTTAATTTAAAACGTCTGGTGTTAAAAAAAGAACAACTTTCGTCCATCGTCGTTTAAACCCTAGAGACATTGTTGTTTATTTTTCTTTGTCCGATATTGTCTGCTTGATTGTAGTTTTGAATCTCTTGATTTATAGGTCCCTAAGTCTAGCTTTTATCTCTTATATTCTCACAACCAGTCAATCATCTGCTTACTGTTTTGTTTAGTGCTTTATTATTGTTTACCTAGCTTAATCTTAATATATAAAGTCCATTGTGTGCCCACGTTCCTTGTGGATTCAACCCCTAAGAACTACAACTGAATTAAAGAGAGTAAAAGTCAGTCCTTAGGGTAATTTGAGTGATATCAAATTTGGGACCGTTTCCGGGAGTATTGGATTCACCATTAGACTTGTTAAAAGGTTTAGTCTAGGTTTTATTTTCTGTTTTCAAGTTACTTACAAAATTTGTTTTTCTTGTTATTCAAGTACATACCCATCAATACCAGAAGCAACAAGGAGAAAGACTTAATTTTCTCAGACTCAGTAGCCATCGAACGTAGCATCCGCAGGGAGAAGCGACAAGCATCAATCGACGACAACACTTCTTCGTGGAACTCCACTCATCTGCCGGAATCGATCGACACCAACACTGAGATATCATCGACAATGATTCCGAGTAGAGATGGTTGCTATACTGACCGTGACTAGGAATGAGATAGGGGACCTTTATGACCTCAATTGCCATCTGTGTAATGGAATAAGTTAGAGAATTGATGATCAGAAATTGTAATCCTTGAATAAGAAAAAGCTGTTGTAGCTCAAGCTGGAGCTGAAGCCCATGGTGCTCAACCCAGAACGTTGGTTGACTACAATCGTCCAGATGCCAACATATCTGCTATTCGTCCTCCATTTTTCCAAAGTATCGATTTTGAGCTGAAGCCAGCCTATTTCACAGTTGTGGCACAAACACCATTTCATGGAAATTCTCATGAGCACCCTATGGATCATTTGGAGTGAATCGAGGATCTTGTGTCTGCTATCAATGCTAATGGAGTTCTTGAGGATTACCTTCTATGCACGATTTTTAAATGTTCACTTGCTGGAGATGCTTTCATCATGAAAAAACATCAAAAGCGCATTCCTGCGTAATTTCTTTGATAACACAAGGGCTGCATAGATGAGGAATAAAATTTGGACATTCTTTGAGGGACCTATTGAAGCTTTCAAAAACTCTTGGGACAGGTTTAGGAGATACCAAAGTGACTGTCCACATCATGTCTTCATTGAGGTTCAACTATAGGAAATCTTCTCCAGGGTATTCATTAGTGTTATGTGTTGATGCTGGATGGTGAAGGCGGAGGGAACATCAAGAACAAAACACTAGAAGAGGCTATGAGACTGATTGAGAACTTGGTGTATAGCAACATTACTAAAAATGTGGATATGTACATGATGAAATCAGCTGTAATGGATGTGACAAAATCGTTGAGGCTTAGATTGGTTTTGTACATGAAGTCTCAATGGTGGAACATGCTAGATAGAAGGATGAGAATCAAGGCCATATTCAGAGGATAGAATCTATGATGGAGAAGGTCTTGAAAATTTCAGCAGAAGTTGAGTGAATACTTAAATCTGAGGTTAGATGTTATCTACAAAGAGCTGAATAGAAAATTTGAATCCTTGGCCTCTCATATCATGAGGTTAAACACCCAGGTTTCTCAGACTGCAAACCTGTGAAGAAGCAAGAAGCTCTAGTTAAAGAGAAAGTTGAGGAAAGCAAGAGGCACTATGTTGATGCCATCCTAGATAATGATTTTAGGGAATTGATCGAGCATGAGAAGTGCTTTTCTAGTCAATAGTTCTATGTCCATTGACAGCTCACACCGGTGCCAATCGACAGCAACTACTGAGCACTAATCGACACCCATTGAAGGGTATGTAGGAGCGGTAAAATTCATGAGCCACTCAGACTTTGCTGCTCGACACCCACATCCTCCCATCCCATACTATGAAATAGATGACGTAAATCAACTTCAACAAGACAACGTTGATCGAAAATGACAAGTTAGCATCGATCGGCACACACCAGAGCTCATCAATCACCACTCACCGGATAACATCGATCGACGTCCACCCGATTGCATCGACCGACACCCATCTGATGATATTCATTGATACCCTATGGACGAATATGAAGCTATCATGGATCAGAAAGAAGCAAAAGAAAGAATTCCAAATGGAAAGAGAGTGAAATCTAGGAAACCCTATGTTCCCAAACAACTCAGGAGAGAAATTTATAAAGCTGAAATTGATGAATTTCAGAGTGAAGAGGGTTCCTAAGGATATGTCTTTCGAGAATACTTATCATATATAAGTACAAACTTGTTAATTTCTTCAGAGAAAGCAAAGAGATAGATAAGGAAATTTAGCTGATGTTCAACAAGGTCAGCCTTAGACCTAAGAGGACACTGAAGAAGGAACAAGATCCTGGGAAGTTCATGATTCCCTGCTGTATACATACTGATACGGCCTTAGTGAGGCTGTTGAAGTCCGGATCACTTGAAGGTACTGGTGTAAGCTCCAATTTAGGTTAGAACTCGTGGAGTTTGATGGTGAATGATGGATTCAAGGTTACTAACACTTGAATGGTCGATGGATTCTTCACGCAAGGGTTGTGGGTGTTCCTTGTGTTGCTGCAACGGCGATCTACAGGTGTCAACCTGCTTTGTTGATGCCTGGTGGTCGTTCACGTAAGAAGAAGGGTATCCTTCCTGGTAATAGATGAAATCTTAGAGATGAACTAAGGTCGAGATTTCTCAAGGAGACTTTGAATTGCAGAATAAAGTTTATTGATAAAAGTGTGTGTTGTGCAATTACAAAACATGAGTATTTATACTCAAAACATAACCGACTCAAAAGCCTAAGTCGATCTAGAAGATAAGGACAAAAATAGAAAAGGAAAAAACAAAACCAAAACCCATTGGAACTAGGATAACTCCCAACTTCTTTTATTCGAAAACCAAAACCCATTGGAAGTAGGATAACTCCCAACTCCTTTTATTCGAAAACCAAAACCCATTAGGATAACTGAAAATTCTTTTATTCATCTAGATAATAGAAAACCGAAAGGTTATGTATTATCTTTGAGTCCTTATCCTCTTGTTGTTGTTTATCCTCTTGTTGTTGTTTATCCTCTTCTTGGACTAACTTGATCAGCAAACCGAGTGCCTCTCTCAGGGCCTTAGTTCTAGCCCTTGTAACTGGCCCAATTGAGTAGACAAGTGGATCGTGAGTATCTCCATGGGCCGTAGAAGTAGTCTTGATTCGACCCTTTGCAGATCCAACTCGGCCCATCTTGGTTCCAACTTGATCCTCTGTTTCTGGCACTTCACTTGGTCGAGGAAACTGATTAGTAAGTTTTTTTCCAATCCCATCCTTTCCACGTCCATTCCCTGGTACCATCTGCATTCCATCGATGGTTCCATGTCTATCCGGCTCATCCAGCTCGTCCTCCATAGACTCTTCCTCCATAGACTCATCCGTTAAGTCTTGGTCAATGATGGTGGCATCATCCCCTCCTCCTTTAAGAGGATTTGACCTAAAATCCAAGCCATCTGCCACAAAACGTTCAAGGTCAGATACATCGAAGGCATTGCTTATGGAATACTTACCTTGCAGATCAATCTTATAGGTATTGTCGTTGATCTTTTCTAGGACGGTAAAGGGACCATCCTTGCGAGCAAACAGCTGGGATTTTTCGTTCAGCTTGAAACCTCTCCTTTCGAAGTTGAATCCAAACCAAGTCACCCGGTGACAAAATAAGCTCTTTCCTTCCTTTGTTTGCTTTCCGAGCATAGACCTTGGTCCTGTCTTCAATATTCTTTCGAACCTGCTCATGCAATGACACAACAAACTCGGCCTTGCTCTGGCCATCAAGATTAGTCTGTTCTTTTAGTGGTAAAGCACACAAATCCAAAGGAGACAACGGGTTGAAATCATACACAACTTGTAAAGGAGTCATTTTAGTAGCCCAATGCACATAATGGTTATATGCAAATTCTACATGTGGTAAACAATCTTCCCAAGTTTTGATGTTTCTTTTCACTAAAGCACGAAGTAAAGTGGACAAGGTCTTATTGACTACTTCAGTTTGTCTATCCGTTTGTGGATGATCAGTAGTAGAAAATAGCAGTTTGGTGCCTAACTTATCCCATAAAGCTCTCTAGAAATGACTAAGAAACTTTGTATCCCTATCAGAAACAATGGTCCTAGGCAACCCATGCAAACTAACAACTTCTCTAAAGAATAACTCAGCTACTACTATAGCATCATCATTTTTATGGCAAGGCACAAAGTGAGCCATCTTAGAGAACCTATCGACCACTACAAAGATACTATCCCGACCCTTCCTAGTTCTAGGCAATCCTAATACAAAATCCATAGAGATATAGACCCATGCTGCAGTAGGAATAGGTAGAGGAGTATACAAACCTTGGGGCTGGACTTTGGACTTGGCCTGCTTGCACACTATGCATTGACCACACAATTGTTCCACATAAGACTTCATGGGTGGCCAGTAGAAGTTTTGTTGTAATGAACTCAATGTCTTGGCAACTCCAAAGTGACCCCTGAGGCCACCCCCATGTGCTCCCGAACAAATAGTTCCCTCAAGGAACAAGAAGGAACACACAAACGGTTGTTGTAGAAGAGAAACCCATCCGTCTGGTAGAACATATCAAACAGATTGTTTTGCGGTTGCATGATATGTTTCATGGAAGTTCGGATCCTGATCATAGTAGGACTTAATCTGCTCGAACCCTAGTAGTTGGTCTTCCATTGAGGACAGCAAGGTGTACCGTCTTGAAAGGGTATCGGCCACAGCATTCTCTTTGCCCTGTTTGAACTGAATGACATATGGAAAGGTTTCAATAAATTCCACCCACCGAGCATGCCTCTTATTCAACTTGTGTTGTCCCCTTAAGTTCTTGAGAGATTGATGGTCTCTATGAATTACAAAATCCTTTGGCCATAAATAGTACTGCCATGTTTCGAGGGCTCTAACCAAGGCATACAACTCATTTTCATAAGTTGGATAGTTGAGAGTAGCTCCTCCGAGTTTCTCACTGAAGTAGGCGATTGGCCTTTTCTCTTGCACAAGTACAACTCCAATACCTATCCCAGAGGCATCACATTCTATTTCAAATATTTTGAGAAATTTAGGTAAGACCAACGATGGAGCATTGGTTAACTTTTTCTTGAGTAGTCTGAATGCATGATCTTGTTCTGGTCCCCAAGTAAAGCCAACACTTTTCTTAATGATTTCGGTTAATGGAGCTGCTATAGAGCTAAAGTCCTTAACAAAGCGCCTATAGAATCCTGCAAGGCCATGGAAACTCCTTACTTCACCTACTGTCCTTGGTACTGGCCCTTCTTTAATAGCTCAGACTTTCTCTTCATCCACTTGCACACCCTTTGAAGTAACTACAAAGCCCAAAAAGAATAAGCTATCTGTTCCAAAAGAGCACTTCTTGTAGTTGGCGTACAATGTCTCCTTCCTGAGCACTTCTAAAATCTCTCTCAAGTGAGCCAGATGATCATCCAATGATCTACTATAGATGAGGACATCATCAAAATATACGACCAACCACAAACTTTCCAATGTAGGACCGAAAGACATGGTTCATTAGCCTCATGAAAGTAATATGGGCATTGGTGAGGCCAAAAGGCATCACTAGCCATTTATACAATCCATGCTTGGTTTTGAAAGCCGTCTTCCACTCGTCTCCCTCTTTTATTCTTATCTGATGATATCAACTCTTTAGGTCAATCTTGGAGAAGATGGTTGAACCATGAAGTTCATCGAGCATATCAACTAGGCGAGGTATTGGATGTTTATACTTCACAGTGATGTTGTTGATTGCTCGACAATCTACGCACATACGCAAAGTACCGTCCTTATTAGGGACAAGTAGTACTGGTACAACACAAGGGCTCATGCTTTCTCGTATATGACTCTTCTCCACTAACTCACTGACTTGCCTTTGGAGTTCCTTGGTTTCCTTCGGATTTGTCCTATATTCTGGATGGTTGGGTATTGATGCCCAAGGTACAAAGTCTATCTGATGTTCTATACCTCTTATTGGTGGCAACCCAATGGGAATATCCCCTGCAACGACATCCATATACTCCTGCAAAAGTATCTCAATCTCTCTCAGAATGACCAGAGTAAGGTTAGATGAGGAAGTCAGTGATTCCCTAAAGATGAGAAGGATCATTGACCTCTGGTCGAAGATAGCTTTCTTAATATCTGATGGTTGAGACATGAGGCTTAAACCTTTTACCTCAACTTCCTTGATGGTTGCTTTGGCTCCAGCTGCTTCCCTTTGTTGCTTAAGAAGTACCTGATCCTTGTGTACCTCCTCAGGTTATAATGGGACCAATGTGATTTTCTTATCTTAGTGTAGGAAGGTATGTCTATTAGTACACTCATCATGGACTGCCCTTTTTCGAAATTCCAAGGACGGCCAAGAAGTATGTGACTTGACTCCATAGAGATTACATCACATTCGCCCACATCCTTGTATCGCCCAATGGTGAAAGGGATCTGAACCTTCTGAGTCACACGCAATTCTCCTTATTCACTCAACCATTGTAAGAGATAAGGTTTAGGATGCGGTTGAGTTTGAAGCCCAATTTTATCAACCAACACCTCACTGGCCGCGTTGGTACAGCTTCCTCCATCGATTTTGAGGCTGCATACTTTGTCTTGAATGAGACAACGAGTGTGGAACAAGTTTTCCCTCTGCTTCCTTTCTTGTTCTTCGGCCTTTGGTTGAGTACTCAAGGCTCGACGGGTAACTAACAACTCCCCATGGACGGGTAGTCCACAACATCTTGTTCTGCTCCATCAGAGTGTCCCTCATCTTCGGACACCAACTCACCACTGGCCAAGATTAGAATGTTCTTTTTATTGATGCATTCGTTGGCATAGTGGCCAAACCCTTGGCACTTGTAGCATTTGATGTTCCAAGCTTTATGGCTGTTGCTGGCCCTTTGAGTTTTTCTTCTTTGGCTTGTGAAGAACTACTTTCATCTTCCCTAGGCTTATTGAGTGTTTGTTCATCCCTTGCATAAGTAGGATAAGAAGAACCAAACTGATTTCGGGTGAGACCCTTTCTTTTGTTTTGTTGCTCAATGAGGGAGTTATGGAGCATCTCTTCTATGCTCTTGAACTACTGCATCTCCAGCCGTTCTTAAATGTCCCGGTTCATTCCTCCTTGAAACCGAGCCATGGTAGCTTCATCAGATTCGACAACATCAACTTTGATCATTAAGTTGTCCATCTTCTGAGGGTATTCTGCTACACTTTTAGACCCTTATGATAGTCTCCTGAGTTTTGGATGAAGCTCTCGCCCATAGTGGGTTGGCACAAATCTCTTGCGCATGACTTCCTTCATCTCATGCCAGGAAGAGATTAGGGCCTGATCATGTCGCCTTCTAGAGTTATTCAATTGCTCCCACCAGTTAATAGCATAGCCTTCAAACTCAGTAGCAACGATTTTGACTTTACGTTCTTCAGTGTAATTTTGACACTTGAAAACGTAGTCCACCTTCTTCTCCCATTCCAGATAAGCATTTGGGTCCATCTTACCATGGAAAGGAGGTATTCTTAACTTGAGACTTCCAGTGTTTTATTCAAGTTGATGGCGCCTATAGTTGTTCCTATCAGGTCACCCAGCTTCATCGCCTGATTCGTCTAGAAGGTCATCCGCCCTACGCATGGCCCTATGAGCCCTTATAGGTGGTCTAACCACTCCAGCACCCTCAGCACCGGCCCCAGCAGCTCTCGCTCGTTCTCTTATAGCAGAAAGAGCTGCAGCCTGCAAAACATCTTGAGGAATAATGTTAGCATAAATCAATTCGGCCTGCCTAGACAGCTTTGCTGTGATTTCAGAAATTGTAGCCTCCAGTTGGAGTGGACTGATATTCACCGTGGCCATGTCTGGGGCATCAGCTTTCCCTTCCTCATGAACATCCGCCATGTCTTCCTGAAAAGTTTAGAAAACAAATATCACAGCACAAGTAAATAAAAGACTCTTGACCTCATGTGTGTCTCCCTTGGTGTTTTTGGTGACTCCTCAAGTAACTCGAGTTCTATAGGTTCAGCAGTGAGCTAGGTTCCAACCACCTAAGACCTAGAAACCCAAATCCTACGTGAACAAGATAAAAGGATGCAAGATTTTTGTTGTCAAACCGTATTAACCAATTGTGACCGGATTTCTCCTCGGTCTCTCTACTCTTTGGTATTGTTTTTCTTTCTCTTTTGTGTGTTTTAATAAGTAAGACCAAAGGCCCAATCTGACTGTTACAATAGATAGAAAGAAAAGAATTAAAACGGATGATGGATGTGATGAGCACGCAACACAACCCTAACCCCCCTTCAAGAGATTGTAGGTCTCTTGGATGGTGGATAGGCTTCACCTTCGAGCTATGGACTGCTCAGAGGTTTTTTATGCTACTCCTCAGACACAGGGACGTCCTGCTTGGTATTCTAGGATGGAATCACAGAAGATCACCCTTCCTTAGCGTGATATAGAACACGTTCACAGCTTGTGAACAAAGGAGATAGTGTCGTCTCAACACTGGTTTGCACCAAAAGAGAGTTTTATTAAGAAGATGGTTGATTGATTATATGGAAGTGGTTCTTGTGTATATAAAGCATAAAACTAAAACTCTAATCCTAAACTAGATTGGTTTAAGGAAATCTAATCCTAATCCTATTGCCAATTGATTTAAGATAATAAAACCAACTCCTAATGGGTTTATAAAACCAACCCCTAATGGGTTTATAAAATCAACCCCTAATGGGTTTATAAAACCAACCCCTAGTGGATTTATAAACCTCCACTTTATAAAACCATAAAGGACTTAAAATAAACCAGTATGCCCAACTTGAACCAAGCAGGCCGACATTTCTTCTTTTTAAGCCGATATGGGCCATATTCGACCATAACAACCTTGGGCTCGTCCTTGACCAACTTCAGCACGTCCTTGATCTCTTTCTGGTTCAGGTATCATGTGAGGAGACCCCCCTTAGTCCATGTAGCACTCTGCTCCATCTAGCTCCTAATAACATGTTGTTCCAAGGCCGTTCCAAGAGCATTCTTCTTCTCACAGTCCAGTACCTCATGGATCAAACATGTCAGCTCTATGTATGACCCATGAAACCAAACTTCAAGCACTGAAATAAGTATTCCACACGTGGTCTTCAAATCCTTGAAGTTGAGGCTGATCCAGGTCGCATCATCCTCTCCTCATTTAAAAGGATTTGTCCTCAAATCCAGTCCATCTAATAAGATAGAACCGTTCCTATGCTTCTCCAAATGTATTGTGCATCTAACCAATGTGTTGTTACTGCTCCTGTGCTCTTTTGTGTTGTTCAGTATGTCCAAGAACTTTCCTAGATCATCTGGTGGTTGAACTAACCCTTTATGACCGAGAATAAGCATATCTCGATCATCTCTCTCATTACCACGTTCCCACCTCTTTGTCTTTCGACTATATGGTTCATCATGATCAGGTGGACGTGTAAATCAGCTCCCATACTCTTCTTTGAGGCGTGGGTTGTCTCTGACCATTCCAAACGTTTCCATGGTCCATCTCGAGTAATCCCGTCCAAACTTAGCAAATTGTTTGGCTTAGGATGATGTGGACACGTTTGCAAGTCCTTGACAAAAGCATATAGCAACACCTTGCTTTCGTTTCCCTTTCCTTGGCTGCTGTGTTGAAATACACTCTCCTCTCCTTCTTCAAAAGGATTTGACCTCAAATCATGTTCTTTAAGGATTATTGGCTCGTGTGTTGCAGTTTTTTTCTGGACAAGGACGTTTTCAATGCTTTTAAGACCTTGTGCCTCTCCTCCTGGTTCAAATAAAAAGGTGTTGCAGCCCCTTGACAACCCTCAGATGCTCCACAAGATTGAACTGAACACATACAAAAGGTTGGATCAGTAAATCACAAGAAAAAGATCTAATGAATCCACCTTGTTCAATCAAAGTCTCAAGTGACTCTTTATGAACTACAAGTGCCTCATCAAGCTCTTTTTCTTCAGGTCAATCACGTGACCACACATGGCTGGTAAACTCTCCTCTTGTTCTGAATTAATATCTTGCTCTTTCTCAGCCGGTTTTGATGCAATTTCTACTTTCTTCTCTGCTGGTTCCTTCTGGTACTAGCTTAGCTCATCAACTCCTGAGGTTGGTAGTGGGACTGACCTCTTTGGTTGATTTTGGACCACTGCAGTGAGTGATTGAGCTATCATGTTACTGAGGTTTCCTCTGAACTGTGTGCTCTGCAAATAGTCAAGATATGCTTAATGTAGTTGTGACTTTCTTTGTAGCTCATGACCATAGTAGGTCTTTGACTCATCTCTGAGTGTCCCAACACGCTCTTTAGCTGATCTAGTTTGGCTTTGGAACCGTTCCAAATCATTTTGACCATAACTTTTAGCCACAAAGCTTTTCTTCATGACAGACTTCATCTCATGCCAAGAAGAAACCTTTGAATCTCCAAAGCGTCTTTTATTGTTAGCAAGCTGAGACCACCAGTCAAGTGCATATCCATATAAACCAGTAGTTGCTAGCTTAACCTGCTTCTCTGCTGTGTACCTATGGCAGTGAAAGACGAAATCCATATCCTTTTCCCATTCTAGATATGTATCTAGATCAAATTCTCCATAGAAAGGAGGAATCTGGAAAACTTTTTCTTCTCTTTGCAACAGCTCTCTTGTTGCTAGTTGTTTAGCCTTATCTTCCTGTTTCCTATAAGAATTCATAGAAGATTGCTGGATAGATGATGAATCACGTGATCTAGGTTAAGAAATCAAACCTTAAACCTTCAAGAGGCTCTGATACCACTTGATACGGCCTTAGTGAGGCTGTTAATGTCCGGATCACTTGAAGGTACTGGGGTAAGCTCCAATTTAGGTTAGAACACGTGGATTTTGATGGTGAATGATGGATTCAAGGGTACTAACACTTGAATGGTCGATGGATTCTTCACGCAAGGGTTGATGTTGTTCCTTGTGTTGCTGCAACGGTGATCTACAGGTGTCAACCTGCTTCGTTAATGCCTGGTGTTCGTTCACGTAAGCAGAAGGATATCCTTCCTAGTGATAGATGAAAGCCTAGAGATGAACTAAGGACGAGATTTCTCAAGGAGACTTTGAATTGCAAAAGCAAGTTTATTGATAAAAGTGTGTGTTGTGCAATTTCACAACATGAGTATTTATACTCAAAACATAACCGACTCAAAAGCCCTAAGTCGATCTAGAAGATAAGGACAAAAATAGAAAAGGAAAAACCAAAACCAAAACCCATTGGAACTAGGATAACTCCCAACTCCTTTATTCAAAAACCAAAACCCATTGGAACTAGGATAACTACCAACTCCTTTTATTCATCTAGATAATAGCAAACCGAAAGGTTGTGTAATATCTTTAAGTCCTTCTAACCCTCTTGTTGATGCTTATCCTCTTCTTGGACTAACTTGATCAACAAACCAAGTGCCTCTCTCAGGGCCATAGTCCTAGCCCTTGTTACTGGCCCAATTGAATAGACAAGTGGATCGTGAGTATCTCCATGGGCTGTAGAAGTAGTCTTGATTCGATCCTTTGCAGATCCAACTCGGCCCATATTGGTTCCAACTTGATCATCTGTTTCTTGCACTTCACTTGGTCGGGGAAACTGATCAGTAAGCTTGTTTCCAAGCCCATCCTTTCCACGTCCATTGCCTGGTACCATCTGCATTTCATCGCTGGTTCCATGTCTACCCGGGTCATCCAGCTCGTCCTCCATAGACTCGTCCACCATAGAATCATCCGTTGAGTCTTGGTCAATGATGGCCACATCACATACCCACGATTTGCCAAACTCCCTCTGGGATATTGGATCTGCATCCATCATCATGTCCATAGACACTGCTGAACTATTAGGATTAAAGATGTAACCTTCTCAAGATAGTTTGACCTTCGTGGATAACTCCAAAGCAAACTCAGTAGGCGTGATCAAGAATTTTACGGTGGAGATAGGGGAATGCATTATCCCTCTGGACTTTCATGTTATGGAGATCAAATCAGGTTGGAAATCTTCTCTTCTTTTTGGAAGAGCCTTCATGGCTACAGTGGGGGAAGTTTGTGATCTAAAGAAGAATAAGATGTGCCTGAATAATGTTGACCAGCTTCAGCATCGATCGACACTCAGCCTTCAGCATCGGCCGACACCAAGGCTTTAGAATCGATTTACACAAAACCTCAGTATCGGTCAATACCCTCGGAATTTCAGAACAAACCGAGACTGAAAAGTCTGAGTCTGGGGGAAGGGCCAGGAAGAAGAAAAAAAAAAGAATGCAGATGCAGATTTTTTGTCACTAGCTCTCTGAAATGTCAAGAGGGAAGTCTTGAGTATAGAATGCACTGCAGAGGAGGTGCAGAACCTTTTACCAAGGTTAGAGTGCTATGTGATCCAGAGCTAAGAGACTAAGGGGAAGTTTCTGCAAGAGCTTTTATCAATTGCATCAACAAAATGAGGAAGAGAGACAGTGAGACTTGTTTTGGAGCAAGTTCACATTCTCATCAGGAATAAATCAGACCTCCAGAAGTCAATCTAATGACTAAAAATAAGCGCTAAGTGGGAGGCAACCCACTGTCAGGTAAATTTTTATTTGGTTTTATTTTTTATTTATTACTAATTTCGCATTTGTTTTATTTCAGGTAATATACTAGATAAAAGGAAGTTTGAAGACCACCATCGGTCGACACCATCACGCCACCATCGGTCACCGAAAAAGATCTACCATCGGTCAACACTATTTACATAGTCTGGTATCAAGTTTCTTCCTTAAGATTTTTACTTATGATTTAATTTTTCCTACCTAACCGAGGCGGGATAACACTATGGACAATGTTATTTAAGTCTGGGGAAGGTTTACTGATATTATTTTATATTTTGAGTTTTATGTTCTATGATTATTCAAGTGTTATTGAGTAAAGAAGGGGATTTTGATCATATTTAATTTTTTACATATTCACTAACCACGCTATAGCACCATTTATAGACTTGTTAATTGCAAATAGTACTAGAGATACCAAAGTGGATCATCCTTCCACTATATCACACTTGCTTAGAAAGGTTGAAGGAACCAAAGCTAACCTCCAAACTAATTTGACTTATTTGCTTGCTTTGGGGTTTGACATACATTGGATCAGATTCCTCTTGAAAGTCTGGAAGGTAAAGTCTATGTGCTTTTGATTCTCTTCTCTCCCTCTCTCTCTTCGGCATCTATAAAAATAAAAGATTGAAATGATTTCCTGAAAGATGCAGAGGGACAATTAAATTTCCTATGACCCCCATTATTATAATTCATAAAGGAATGATCACATATCGTTGGAAGCAAGGGGTACGTAAATTAATTGTGACCCCATTATTTGCCTATACTTTGTAAAAAAAAGAGAGAAAAGAAAAAGAAAGATGAACAAGATGGACTGTATCAACATCATTGATTCATTGAACTTCTAAAAAATATGTATAGAGATTCAAAGAAGAGAGAAAGATGAAAGAAAGGGATCAGAGAAGGCTGCCTATGTGTTTAGATACTTGCAGTGTAAGAGTCCATGTGTCCTCTGATTGATACTCCCAAGGTAAAGTCTGCACTTTTATTTTATGTGAGAAATGAGGTTAGTAGAGGGGTGAGTCAAGCTAGTATTTGCTAAATTGTTGGTAGAATGGATTTGGTTACTATACCAGGATAAAGTATATAAAGTTTTCTAAGATTGACATTTGTTTGATGTGGTTGCAACACAGTAAAGGCGATAATGATAAGCTAGAGATTTTGTGAGTCACTGTGTTCTCAAACCTCTTCCACATGTTTACTCTTGATTCGATTGAGGACAAACAAAAGGTTAAGTCTTGCAGAGTTGATAGGGCCTATATTTACCACTTTTAGGTCATAATATCAGCTCTATTTAGAGCCTATTATATGATTTTGGAGTTTGTTTTAGAGTGTTTTCAGGTTCATGTACGTTTTGAAGAACGTTGGTGATTTTAAAGCTTTTTGAGATGCAGAACTGCACAGACGCGTCAGAAGTTTATCGAAGGATGGATACCTTCCCATGGTGCGATTGAGATGATATTTTGACACAAGATAGACATTCGAGTTAGCTTTCCAATGCCACCGGTTTAAGTTGTCGAGGAGATGAAGGAACGTCGATCGATGGCGCACCCTTGGTGTTGATTGACAGTGATGCCAGAACGTGGGCTGAGTATATTTTAAGACTGACTTAAGCCAAGAAACCACCCCAACCAGAATACACATGGACAAGTTTAAACCCTATATTTATTGTTTCTAATCCATTGTTGATGATTACGCTTTCTATACTTTATTTTATTCTTAGTTTTAGGTTTAGAGAGAAAGATTAGAACTCCTTTAGAGTTGATGTGGAACTCCATTGGTTTTATCATTGATTTCTCTATTCTATTATTACTCAGACTATGATTTGTGTTATTGCTTCCATGTTTGAGTAATCCTCTTGTTAGGTTTAGGGATTTCATGAGCTTAATGTCAAACTGATAATATGTTAGGATTGCGAGGGTTGCTTATTTATTTCTACACAAAGGTAGTTAGTAATATTAAGATCTGGAATATTTATAAGAGCATGATTTGTGACTGATTGTTTGAACATATAATCGTAGGAAAATTGAGAGGTACAAGAGTGCAATCAATTAACGGAACCCTAACTCTGCTAGATTAGATACCTAAGTGCATACGACAGTTGGTCTAGGAATCTAGTTGAACATATAAAAATAGGTCGTAATGCTTGATTTAAGTGATTATCGATCGAGGCTTGCTCAATAGCACTGATCGACGATCTATTCCGAGTTCTCAACGAGAGTTGTTAACAAATACTTGAATCATAGATAGATTCACTACTTGATATCTTACTTATTTAAATCAAGTTCAAGAATTGAATCTGTAAAACCCTTAGCAGCCTTGATTCTAGTTTTGAATCTCTTGATTGATAGATCCCTAAGTCTAACTTTTATCTCTTATATTCTCACAACCAATCAATCATTTGCTTACTGTTTTGTTTATTGCTTTATTATTGTTTACCTAGATTAATTTTAATATCTAAAGTCTATTATGTGTCAATGCTCCCTATGGATTTGATCCCTAAGTATTACATCTGAGCCTCTTATTTGATGTCAAATAAATGATGTCAAATAAATGATTCAATATCTAAAGTCTATTATGTGTCAATGCTTCATGTGGATTCGATACCTAAGTACTACATCTGAGCCTCTTATTTGATGTCAAATAAGTGTTATTGTTTACCTTGATTAATTGATTGATGTCAAATAAATGATTTATTGATGACAGATTAGTTATGAATTATTGATGGCTGATTTAAGTTTTATTTGACGGATGTGGTAAGAGTTTTTGATCAGTGATTTATTATCTATTAGACGAATGAGTTATGAGTTATGATTTACTGATTACTGAGTTATTATTCATTTGATGGCTGTGTTATGAGTTACTTTTGTAGGTGCGTGTGAGGAAAATGGTCATGGAAGAGTTTGTACAAAAACAATTTCCTCATTGGTCGGGTGAAGAAGATGACCCACAACATGTTAACTTGATAGCAAACATACATGATGGTAGGTTTGTTAGAGGTTTTTGGGATGTGTAGAGGAATGAGAACAAGAAAAAAAACGAAGGCTGGAGTTTCTTCAGAGGCTGAGCAACCCACAAAGAAGCAGAAAAGAAACACAAGGAAACTGTTGATGTAGAGAAGAATAAGAATGCAGAGGGTAAGGGTGCTACCGAGGAGGAAGGTAAGGAAGATGTGTGGAACAATGCGTCTCTACAGAGCATAATGACTGCTTTGGATAAGATTTCCAGATAATTGGACAACTATGATGGTAGATTTGAAATGTTTAGGTCGCAGTTAACTACATAAGAATTCAACTTCGAAGAGTTAGCTCGAAACATTTCAAATATGGACAAAAAGATTGGTGATATAGTCCAAATTGCAGTAGATGAGCATCTGGCAGTTATTGCTAGGGAAAAGTGCCGAAAACTATGATTTCCTCTCAAAAGTCCCTGAATCATCTTTATTGATGGGCTCACCAAACAATTTACCGATTAAGTCTGTCAATAGTCCTACGGCAGCTAAGCCTCCTGATGAAGGTTTTGGGGAAAAACATACTTTGGTTGAGGAGCTTGCTAAGGACAATGAAAGGTTTGGGGGCTAAACTGAAATTGGAAGATGAAGTTAAGAAGGCAACTGAGGTGAAAAATAGTTTGGCATCAAAGAGTTTGGCATCAAAGTTAATAAGGCTGTTGATCATCCTGATTTCGTTACTATTTCTCCTGCTAAGGACACGACATATGGACGCGTCTGCAGGGGTATTCCAAAACATAAGCAAGTTGAGATGAAAAAGGAGGACGCTGATTTACAAAAGAAGGAGGCGGCTTCTAAGAAGAAAGAGGTAGCTGAGTTAAAGAAGAAGTAGGTTGAGTTAAAAAAAAGTAGGTTGAGTTAAAAAAAAGGAGGTTGCGTCAAAGAAGGAGGCCCCTCCTCCAAAAAAGAATATGAGGGCTCGTGCAGGTGTAATAAGAATACCTATCACGAAGAAGATGCTTGTTGACAGTGATGTTGAAGATGTGAACGACGAATTTATCATGACACAAAACGAACTCTTACCGGAGTCTGATGATGACGAAGGGGAAAGGATCAGGTGTGCGAGAATTAAGTTTTATCGGGAAAGAGGTGTTCAATTATATCCAACTGGGAGACAATGGAACGACATGCATGAAGAAGAATTTTGAACCTTCACCAAAAGTATATGATCCTCTAGAACCTGTTGACAAAGTGGATAAACTTATGAAACACCTAAAGCAATTGGAGTATGGACCTTTACACCATATGTTGATACATTTATTATCTATTTTTTGCCTAAATTGACTTGTGTTTAGTCATTAGCAAAATTCCACTTAAAAGAACAACTAAAGATGACTGTGAGTTGTACATAATGCTCATCACTGAAAAACCGCATTGGCAAGAAAAGGAATATGGATGGCTGTTTAATAATGTAAGTCTACTTTCTCGCTGAGTTAAGTAGTATACAGTTGGCTTATATAATCCATTTACAGTTGAGTTATATATTCTTACTTGCAATAATTTACGGCTGAGTTAAATATTATTTGATGGCTGAGTTAAATATTATTTGATGGCTGAGTTAACTATTTTGTTTGATAGTGTAAGTCTACTTTACGGCTGAGTTAAGTAGTTTATGGTTGGGTTATAATCCATTTACGGCTGAATTATATATTTTGACTTCCAATACTTTACGGCTAAGGTAAATATTATTTGATGGTTGAGTTAAGTATTCTTTTATATTGACTTAATCTTCTTTATACAGCATATCGTTGTGTATCTTAGAGTCTTCATTGGAAGGTCCTTGCGAGATCCCAACCCATTCAGGTCCAAGCGCATTGACTTTATTTAAAATTGGTTCCTCTCACTATGAATTCATGATTACAAGCAGTTCAAGATGCAACCAAAGTTGTTTGAATTCAAAGGCACTAGTTGTGAAGATTTACCAAACAGTAGGATTCCCGTCGACATTCCGACGAACAAGAAGTAAATTGAAGATATGGATCACTTGTCATAATGCTTCAAGTTGGAGATGATCATTGGGTGAAGGTTCATGTGGATCTGCTGAAGCAGAAGATTGATTGCTACGATCCAATCATTGGACAAGTAACACCCGAAAGTGAGCAAAAAATGCTAGATTTATTTAGGCCGCTTACGCAAATGATCTCGTCGATGTTGAATGAAGTTATTCCTGCCAATTTCCAAAAACCTAGCTACAAGCACTTTGTGTTCTAATGGAGGAAAGACACATACATTCCTCAAAACGTCCAAGTTGGCGATTGTGGGGTGAATTCATTGAATTTTCCCGAATGTCTAGCGCTTTATGTAGCCTTTGATGGGATAAGCTATGCAAATATTCAAGGTGAACAAATGACGATAGCAGCAGAGATCCTCGACGAAGGAAGGAATGGTGTGATAACATAGTTTGAGTAACTTATAAACCTTTTATTACGTATTTGACTTGACTTATGGTTATTCATTTTGTATTTGAATTAACTCATCCTTATCGTTTATATATCTCAACTGTGTCATAACATTGGAACTTAGACATACCTCATCCCTACAGTCAAAAAATTTTCATATAACCAAGCCATAACGTTTAGATAACTCAGCCGTATCATAATTATATACCTCAGTCATACCTCAAACATACCCTAAAATAAAATAAAAATTGTAATTGAAGTACACAAAATGTTATAATGAAGATCATTTTATCAATATCAAGTGAATATAAATCAAAGGAATATGTGTACTTTCTTAAATTAACAATTTGAGATTATAACTTGATCCGGATATATATTATGTTTTACAATTACTTAAATCCTTACATATACATATAAGTTGAGACCCTTATTCATATACAATAATCCCTATAGAATTTACTTTCAATTTAATGTGTATACTTTCTTATACAATATTCCATATAGAAACCCAAAATCCTATAACTAAATATCTAAACCCTAAAACCTATACCTTAAACCCTAATATCTGAACCATGAATCCTATAAATCATTCGTAATATATCTATAAGTTAGCCGTGAGGTGTTATTATATAACTCAGCCGTCAAGTATATATAACTCAACTGTCAAGTGTAATTTATATCGCGAAGTGAATATAACTCAGCCGTAAAGTGTAATTTACATCGCGACGTTTCGTATTTTAGGCGGGAATATTTTGATCGGTCACATCCTGAAGTTTCGACGTTCTTTATCTCTCAGTATATTTTCCTTCACTTAGAACCTAGTAACTCCCATTTGATACTCTCTATAAAACCATAATATCATCAAAAGTTACACTTTGTCTCACCCATCATGTTGATTGTCCCTGCTTGGTCATCAAAGTTACGGAGCAGTGTCAATGCCATACTAAGCTCTGTGAATTGGGATAATATACCCGTTCTAAACCCTGCTGTGTGTATTTTTCTTGAAAAAACAAGTACTACGTGGTTTAGATTTTTACATGATCTCTCGCAGGCGATCCCAACGATTCTTCGAGATAGATGAGTTCATGAGTGGCCGACTTACCGCTTCATTCCTGCTCATTTTAAAGAACACTGGTTTCTTATACTCATTGTAAGCACCAATCATGTATCAATAGCAGATTTAACAACCCTAATATTTTTTTATATTCTTTTTGCAACAAAAATACACGTTGGATCAGAGGCATAATCTGACAGCTTGGACATATTTTAATCCGGTGCCTAGAACGCTAATCCAACTCAAATGCGCACGTGGAGGAGGCCATGGGCGCATGGCAGCGAAAAGCCTGAGTGGATGATAACTAGAGTTTAGCTTGCGCTTATTGGGGTCAAAATCAGTCACAACGGAATTGATGTTTTAAAATTACTGCGGGAATGTTTTCTCTCTTCCAAGTCAAGAAAAAAAGAAAAAAACATCATGTCCGAACACTTCATGGTCTTGTTCATCTTACTAGAAGATAATCATATCGCTTCAACGTCTTGTGAAAAATAAGATTGAGGTCGGCTCAAAGTCTCGTCGCCCACGGGCTACAAGACCATCTCAAAGTCTCATCGCCCACGGTCGAGAGGACCATCTGCGCTCCGTCACTCTCAACTTCGGGACTTTAACGTATTGGTTCTCGTTTCGTCTTGATTAGAGTTTCCATTGAATTTTGCGATAAAAATAGCAATAACTTGTCTTCTCGTAATTTTTTCAAATCAATCATATAAAACGATAACGGTTAACTTAACACCATTGTTATCTCAACTATACAAACGGTTTTATTATTCACAGAACCAACAGTACGAAAACCAACATCGTATGAAAAGCGATTTCTCCAAAAGAAATCGTAAAAACTCTTAAGTCACAAAACGGCCATAAAATGTCTAAAACGCAACAAAAAGCTCTTTTACAATTTCATAACAGAATAAGCCCGATTACAATGACAATTTACCTAATTTAAGCTGAAGATAATCGGAAAAGAAGATAAATGTTAAGTGTCAAATTAATCATGGAAGATCAAGAATATAAGGAAGATTTCCGCGGTGAGATAGACTCGAGTTAGGGGGGAGAAAAGGAAAGACGACCGACCTTGGAGTGATATATAAGAGAGGCAAAGGGGAGGGGACGCAGGACAAGAAAATTCTCAGCAATAATACTTAGAAATCTTTTGGCAATTTCGTTTTTGTTATCGAGCTGTGACTAAAACTAGGATTAGAGTATCGGTTGTTAAAAATAGGAAACTTGCCGACAGCTTGTATGGCCGAAGCTCTTATAACATGTTGTATCATCGCAACGTTCTTACGCGAAAACGATTTAATAGGATCTTTCTTTTTACTACCAAATTCGTATACAATTATCTCGCGTTTTGTTACTCATAATCTGATCACTTATCGTAGGCTCAGCAGAAATCCGGGACCTCAAAGAAAGTTAAGGTTTCTTGGCTTTCCTTCGATTACGGAAATCGACAATGTGAATTTTTGGTTCCCACAGTTTGGCGCTAGAAGGAGGGAATATACGGATCAATCTAACTCGCAGCCGCGAAACGCTTGGTCAGATATGACTACAGACGCTCAAAGCAATCAACCAGCTCGTGACGACAATATGTTGACGACAACGTTGAAAGCACACCAGAAGGAAACCTTTCTGCGGTCAAATCTGATGCTAACACCGTGGTGTTCACGGAGATTAAGAAGATGTTCTCGACCCTCGAAAATAGTCGGAGAACAAGATAAACTCACGAGTTCTCTTGCTAAACCAGTCGAAACCCAAACAGCGAGGACCATAACTATTATCCCGCGTGGGACTACGAGGGTCCGCAGTGGAAGAAGGCTTGACTTCGAGACTCCGTTGGATAGGACAGCAAACACTTAAGGAAAATCATTGGGACAAAATTAGATGAGATAACTCCCGAAGCAACGCGGAAGAACACTGAAAATCATTTCCCTAGCGATCAGGAAGAAGAAGAAAACGAACTCAAACGAGTCAACTTGGAACCCAGCGATAAATCCGATCATTCAGACAAAGATGCTGACGTACATCCGAGAAGGACAAGAAGCCAAACGACTCGTCAAAACTCTTCGTTCGAAAAACCCATGACAAAAGAGGAAGAAAATGTCTTCCGGTAGAACATAAGAAACTAGGTGAAGAACAGGCTAGGATCAACCCGCATAAACGACAACAAACTTGGAAAACCGCTTGTAACGATCTCGATGAGATGTGCGATCTCCGCCAATATATCGCAAAAACGGACAGAAAGGTAAAAGCTGTGAAGACTCAAATTCACCACGCCACCAGTGCCGCACCCAAGTTTGATAGACTCGTCGAAGATGCTCGGAAGACTCCTTTTACTACCCCATCACTATGATGAGAATCGCAGACCATGGAAAGATCCAAATCCCTACGTACGTGACATGGGTGTTTTAGTTGTTCTAGTAGGGTATAAATATCTTAAACAAATTACTATCAAATTAACCCTAGTCTTTAACACACAAATAGTACTCTTGCCAAAAGAGATCAGGTGTAGTACTTAGGGATCCAATCCACAGAGAGCAATGGCACACAATAAATTTCTTATTTCTAAAGATTAAGCTAGGGCCTAGGTGAATATATATATTGGTTGACAAACAATTAGTTAAGGAAATATTCCTTATCAAGAATTAGAGATGCAATATGGAAATATGCTAATAATGCAAATATGGAAATAATGCAAATATGGAAATAATGCAAATATGGAAATATTCTAATAAACCAACTTGATGCAAATGTAAATATGATGATCTAGGATTTCAAGCTTAATGGATTATAGTGGATAGGAAGCACATATATGTAAATATACTTGGACTCAAATATTAACTATTCCGACCCTTTTAACTCCAACTCTCGTATGCGAGCAAAAAAAAAAGACCATTGATCAACGGCTAAGGCCTGATGTCGATCGACGGTGAAATCAGAAGGAAGTGTGACCAAGATTTGATAACTCCATAAGACTTATTAGACAAGCTCTCGCATGCGCCTAACAGCCTAGTTCTATGGAGTCTGTTCTGGCACAAAACATACTCTCGTAGTCGCCCATGTCCTAACTCGAGATCCTAGTTAGCTACTCTAGAATGGAAGCATTAAGCATAACTCAACTGATGGATATTAACTTAACTAGCAATCCTATTTTTTGGCTAATCCATACTTGCTATCATTCAACCCTTAATCTAGTTGATGACTACTTAGACATAATCAAAGAAAGAACAATAGTCTGAATATAATGCATTGATAAAATACTGGGGTTCCAATACAAATCTCCCTAAGGAGTTATGAATCTTCTCCCCTAAAAACCTAAAAATATAGATCTTTGTGGGTTGTGTTAAGCCTTGCCTAAGCTTGTACTTGCACTTGCACATCCTCCTTGCTCTCAATACATGAGCATAAATATAAAACCCCTAAAATCTAGGTTAAAACTCGTCCATGGCATTCTTGTTGTGCGTCGATCGATGGCAAGTGTGCAGCATCGATCGACCTTGGTCTTTCATTATCAGTCGATTCCAAGGTTGTGTCGTCGATCGACGACATGCTTGTACTTCGACCCCTCAAATAGCCAGCTATGGATTATTCTCCTCTAAATGATCCAAAAGCTCTAAGTATCCCCATTTATCTCCAAAACGTCCCTAGACCTGTAAATACTATAAAACATATCCTAGACACACATAATAGACCCTAAATAGAGCCTAAAACATGGCTTAAACTGGTAATAAATAGGCTATATCAACTCCCACATATTTAACCTTTGCTTGTCCTCAAGGAAACTAAGCATGTGAAAGAGGTTCTCAAAAGCGGAGACTCACATAATGTCTAAGTATAACCGTCACCTTACTTTTTTGCAACCACATCCTATCAAGTCAATCACAGAGAAAATTTATATATCATAACCTAGTATAGCAACTAAATCCACTCTACCAACAACTTAGGAAATACTAGTTTGACTCGTATTGCAAATTGAGTGAACAGTGGCTTTCGAAATGATGATGATCGAGGTTTTTTGAATTTGATATCTGTTGTTCCATCGCTTCGTGAATGAAAGCTACCATCATGTGTTGCGCCAAGGACATCATCTCTTGGTGGAGATTGTTGAGTCGCCCATGTATCTCAGTTATTGAGTTCTGGAGGCTTTGTAGCCTTGTGTTGTAGCGACCAGTTAGTGAAACAAGGAATAGTTTCGGCAACTAACTCCCCTTGGGCATGCAAGGCATTCTATGTCAACAACCGGTCTGAACAAGCTAGAGGAAAACTCAGATTGGTAATTGACTACAAACCATTGAATCAATACCTACAAGACATAAAAAAACGATTCCATAAACATCCCAAGAAATTCAGACACAAGGGATTTTTCCGAAAGAAACGGAGCTTCAAGAAGTCAACGAAGTGTTTTCTATGCCGCAAAGAAGGGCATTATGCCACATCCCTCATCAGCTTCATCAACAGGTTCTCTAAACAGATCTCCCAATTTCGGAATTGCCTCGTATGGAAGAACCTACAAAACACATAATTTTGTAATATCATCATTAGTCAAGCAACAATATTCATAATGTCTTTTTCTTAATAAAATGAACAAAATGTAAAGAACATTCTTAATAAAATGTAACATTCTTGTTGATCTCAGTTCTACCGAGTTATCTTCACTTATACTAACTTTTACCTATCTAGTATACTACAATTATCAGTTCTACTAGTTTTACTGAGTTTTACACAGTATACTACAATATTCAGTTCTACTAGTTATACTAAGTTTTACTTACACCCAAGCCATCTTTTTCTTCTCTTACTTACCTCGAGTGGAACACAAAATCCGGGTAGAGGCCATAATGTATTCTATTTCACCACCCCTCCAAAATGCTCAATTGTGTGAGAGGTCTCCTTCAACATGTAAAAATAGGAGTATCTACCCCATGGAAAGGTCTTGCAGAAGTCAAGGTCATCTACCGCTCTCTGGAAAAATTCCAATACATTTTTGGCACCTACTCCAACCTTTGTTTGCGCGCAAACAACACTTCCCAAGAAGAATAGAACCGCCATCCTCAGTCTGTCTCGATGTGGTCCCATGTTCACCAGCTTCTCTTTCACATCCTCCAACCTTATCAGTTCATCATCCTTGAAGTGACGGTTCACAAACTTTGTCCCACCACGCTCCTTGTATTCTAGTGGATAGTTTCAACAGTTAAATCATGAGATCAATGTTGTTCCCTCAGCCCATAACAGATGGGAACACCATTGACAATGAACCAAACTTCTCTCCGCTTATTGCTTCCGGCTGTCCTCCCCAACAACATCCAGATTCCTTGATTCTTGTGGTTTCTTCTTTCTTCTCATGTGAAAAATGTGTTTGAA
This sequence comes from Moricandia arvensis, assembly GCA_905132765.1. Lineage (NCBI taxonomy): Eukaryota > Viridiplantae > Streptophyta > Magnoliopsida > Brassicales > Brassicaceae > Moricandia > Moricandia arvensis. The sequence continues at coordinate 219,355 of CAJHQP010000025.1, read as the reverse complement.
CTGCGGATGCTCCGTGAACCAGCTCATCTCCACGTTGGAAAGCTTTGGTTTCAGATTTCCTAGCGTCTTAAGCGCGTCTTTTATCATACACCTTGTCCCAAGCTTCAGTTTTTTCTTGTACTCGGATGGAGCAAAAAAACATTCCTAATGGTTTGATTGCCTCAATTTCCTGCAAATTAAATTCACTTTTAAATATTTCTTCCAAAGATTTACTAGTTTTACAGAATAATCTTACTTAGTTTTCTTAGTATTACTCAATATTCTATAGTTATACCAAAGTTACTCAATCTACTATTGTTCCTTTGTTACCTCTCCATGCTCTGATCCTGCTGAATTGTGTTTCTCCCCACTCCCTTCTCCTTCTTCTGCCACATTACTATCTCTTTCCAAAGCTCTTGATTCTTCTACATTATTTGCTACGTCCTTCTCTCTTACATCTTCCTCTGATTCTCCTTCTTCTGCCTCTGATTCGCCTTCTTCTTCTTCTCCTTCTCCTTCTTCTTCAACTTCTTCTTCATCTCCTTCTCCTTCACCATCTACATTCTCTTTTTCAGAGGAAGCCTCTCCATCCTTGTCAGCAGACCCTGTCTCCTTCCCTTCGTTATCTTCATTTGACAATGTCGCCTCAGAGGACTTCTCATTATCGTCCTCCCCCACCTCCGCAGATTGATGACCTTCAACCCCCACCGCAGCATCCACAAGAACATTTATCCTCTCCGTCGACTCCATTATTGTTGCGGTGTCTCTCTTTGTGGTGTCTCTCTCCGTAGCCGCCTCTGTGGTCGTCGTCGTCGCCGTCACATGCTCCGGAGCCATCGATGAGGGTGGAGAGGCCGACATTACAAACTTCACCCTCTTCACGGATTTCGCCTTCTCTCCCTTCTTTTTCTCCGGTGGTGGTTTGTGTTTTCTTTTAGCCCCTCCCCTCGTTTCCACCATAGCTTTAGATTGAGATGAGATGAGATGAAATAATTCGAGTCGAGTGAGTGATATTTGAGAGAGAATCGAGAGTTCTTTTCTCTTTTGATTGAAAGAAAGATTTGGGAATTATCGGGGAGAACTAGGGTTTATTATACTGAAATTGGTTTAAGTGGGTTTGCAAAAATCGATGTTTTGGTTTATAAGGTTTGGTTATAGTGGTTAGAATGGTTAGGTTGGATAGATGTGTTAGCCAAATTCGGTTAATTTGGTTTGTCTAAATTTGCAGGTCGGGTCGGATGGATTGGATAGTATCCAAGTTCAGTTTGTAATTATATCCAATATGCAAAGTATTCTCGTCTTTTATTCATTTTTCAAATAAATAAAATTGCTTTCTTTTCGTTTTAGTTGCAGAGGACTAGAGAGATTGCACTTTGAATTTTGGGGGCAAGAGAGGAGATGCCTCCTTTTGCTTGATCTGTTGCCCTTCTAATCATCTAAAGCCACGAAACGGTAGCGTTTTAGATAGAAAACGTGTTTTTTCTTTTCTTTCTAGAAACGTTTTAAAAAAAGGCGAACACGGAGAGGGAGGAGGGGAAAGAAGATATCCGAGAAGTGAATCCGCCATTAAAGGCCACATCTGTTATCACTGAGAAAGACGAAGAAGTGTGGAGGTGGATCGAAATGGATGATGATGACTTTGATTTGACCATTGAAGAGATGGATGCTCTTGAAAAAGAAGCTCTCGAGAGAATCAACCAGGAGCGATGTTCCTCGTCTTCCTTGCCAACCTTTAACAAGGTTCTCACTTCTCACTATCCTTCTCTGGGTTTCAAATTATTGTCCTTACTTTGGGTTGTAATCTTGTTTCAGCCCTAATGTGTGTGTTTTTCTTTTGCTCAGGTCCCTACTTCGGTTCAAGGGACAAGGGTTTTACCTTCATCTCTCGCCTCTAAACCAAACACTGGTCAGTTGATTCTCCAGTAGCAATTGTCTGTTGTCTCTTCTTAATGAGACGATGTTTCTTTTGCGTACTTATTTATGTGTGTGTGTGTGTGTGTCCCTTATCTCTCTTGCATATTCAATCTGAGACTAGCCTCTGCGCCAAAAGGTGATGGCTTTAAGGAACCTGAGCGAAAGGTCCCTGTGAAGATTCTGCTGCATCATAGTGGAGATCTTGCTGCGAAGTTCCCTTATAACCAGGTAATTTGTTATAACAAGTTTTCATGTAGAAAATGGTTGATGTTTTGTTTCTGAGACTTACTTTATGTTGAAATATCCTCCAGGCGGTTGTGGATGCTGTGCGTAAAATCCCTAAGGCTGTTTGGAATCCTAAAGAAAGGTATGATTCTTATGCATGGTTCATTTTGTGATTTTTGTTTCTCTCTCGCTTTCTTGTTTCAATCGTTTTTTAGTGTGATCTGTATACAAAACAATACAATGGTCCTTGTCCTTGGCATGTAATGCCTTGTTTATTCTCTTGTGCAAAATTCCAGGTTATGGATCTTTCCTCAGTCTTCATTGTCATCAGCACAAAAAATTCTACGAGAAGTTTCCAGTGTTAAAGTTGAGGTAAGCCTGAAAGTTCAGCTTAAACTAGAGCTCTAGCGTCTCTTAGGTACATTGCTTTATATTTTTCTTCTGAAATGTCAGATAGAGAACTTAGATCCTCTTGTGCAACGTGCAATAGCTTCTGCCTCAAGAGTTCCAGATCTAAGGCGTAAGTCAAGCATCCATAACCTGAAGTTTTGTGTGTTTATTACTTCAGACAATAATGATGTGATCTTTACTGAAGAATATGTTTGTGTTTTGGACTCTTCTTGTGTCTTACTTTTCTGTTTTCTTATTCCGTAGATCTGTATGACAAGATACCAAGCCACATTGAGCCAAAGCTTCTTCCGTTTCAGCGAGATGGCATAGAGTATGTCAGCTATATTTAGTCTTCTTCATTAGCTGTGATTCTTCATTAATATCAGTTCATTAGTAACTTATTGGCCTTTTGTCTGCCTGATAACTGCTTCCTTTTGCCTCATGGTCTGTTTCTGCTTTTCTGGTAAGGTTTATATTGCAGCACGGAGGGCGTGTGCTCCTAGCAGATGAAATGGGTCTTGGAAAGACTCTGCAGGCAAGTGGTGTTCTGTCTCATATTATACAATATATCCTTTCACTTCTTTACAAGAATCTTACTCTCTTTCATAGAAGATAACTATTGTCAATTGTTAAGTAGATATCCTTGACATTAGCACACATTTATCATAAAATTTCTCCTCACATGTATGACTCCTTGCAAAATCAACAAGAAACTAATTCTGGAGAATCTTTTCGTGATGCACTCTGCTTGTAAATTATTTTCATCAATTTTGATGCCCATTGTCTGTGCAGGCAATTGCTGTGACCACATGCGTTGAAGAATCTTGGCCAGTTCTGATTATTGCACCATCTTCCTTACGTTTACATTGGGCAACGGTAAGCTCATGATCTTTGTTTAAATTTATTTGACTTTCTCACTTAACATGATTCACTTTGTTGCTTTCTTGCAGATGATTCACCAGTGGCTGCATGTACCTCCGTCAGACATAGTTGTGTGTAGTTTACTGTTTGTATAACGTTTAGTATCTTGAATATAGCTGTTCTTCATATTTTGCTCTCTCCCTCATCTAAGTCATCCTTTTTAGTAGGTAGTTTTACCGCAACCAGGTGGATCAAACAAGTGCGGATTTACTATAGTTTCCTCAAATACAAAGGGCACAATCCATCTTGATGGTGTCTTCAACATTATCTCCTATGATGTTGTCACCAAACTTGACAAACTCCTGATGGCGTTGGACTTTAAGGTAATTAACTAGATATTGCTTCATAGTGTTAGTAACTTTTGGTTGATTGTTCCCGTCTTCCTGACATCTTGATTTATAGTGATCACTTTGGTTACTAATCAAGCACGTGAGAGTGAGTTTTTTGTTTTGTTTTTGAATGGTGGGGAAGGAGGCATTTATGGATTCTGCGTTCCATATCTTGCAAATAAGGCTTTTTGGTTTTAGTCTCATATATTTGGGGTTTCACTATGAACTTATACATCTTTGCAGGTTGTCATTGCAGACGAATCACATTTTCTTAAAAACGCTCAAGCAAAGAGGACAACTGCTTCCCTTCCAGTCATAAAGGTAATATTGATATATCTTCCACTCATCGTTTTAGGTTATCTGCTGACGGATGGAAAATTAGTTTCCTTTTGGTGCTAGTGTAAAACTTTTGCTACATTGTTAATATTCTCGTGATTTTTTATTTTCTATAATTTCAGAAAGCTCAATATGCAATCCTACTGAGTGGAACTCCTGCTTTATCTAGACCAATAGAGCTATTCAAACAGGTGATCTATCCATTTTACTAGCGCCGCATTCCTTTTAATTTATTAGGCTTTGGATTTTTGATGTGATTTGAATTAACTAACAAAACCCTTCGTTTTTTATCTCTTGTCAGCTGGAAGCTCTGTACCCAGATGTATATAGAAATGTTCATGAATACGGCAGCAGATACTGCAAAGGCGTAAGTTCATTGCTCATTGAGAAACTGCCTAGGGTTTCATGTAAGGGTAGTTACTGTGCATCATAATACTTTATATTTAATTTCAGGGGGTTTTTGGAATATATCAAGGCGCAAGCAATCATGAAGAGTTGCACAATTTGATGAAGGCAACAGTAATGATTCGAAGACTTAAAAAGGATGTCTTGTCTGAACTTCCGTCGAAACGAAGACAGCAGGTTATTAGTAGTAGCTCTTTCTCTTATGTCCATGAATCTAATCTAATGTGAACTTTTACTGCTTGCTATTGATTTTTTCTCACGTTCTTATTTATATCTTTGTGTAAATAGGTCTTCTTAGATTTAGCGGAGAAGGACATGAAGCAAATAAATGCTTTGTTTCGTGAGGTAGGTTGGTGTAGTTTTCACTATCTATGCATTTTACACTCCTTGAAGGAGCTGATTTTGAGAAAAAGAATGGTCTTTGTTTCTCTTTTACAGTTGAAGGTTGTAAAGGCAAAAATTAAGGATTGCATGTCGGAAGATGACATCAAATCTCTGAAATTTACAGAGAAGCAGCTTATCAATAAGGTACTGATTTGCTTTTTCCAGGTTGTTTCTTCACATCCTCTGAATATCGTAACAACAATGGTCTACTGCTTGATTCAGCTGGGTGTACTTTTAGCTGATAATATATGTTCTTTTGTTTCTTTGGATCTGCTTGTTATTTCGTAGTGACTTTAACATCTCAGTTTATATTTTAGATCTACACTGATTCCGCTGAAGCCAAAATCCCAGCTGTGATTGATTATCTGGGAACTATGCTTGAGGTAATAGCGCCCACTTGCAATAAGCTGCTTAGAAAATTTCTCATACATGTCTGACATCTGTTCTTATCATTTCTCTTTGAGCATTGTGATGCAGGCTGGCTGCAAATTTTTAGTATTTGCACATCATCAGTCCATGCTTGAAGCATTACACCAGTTTCTAAAAGTAAGGCATTGAACTCTCAGCAAAGCTTTCCCAAAACTCCCAACCACTATTTCTCAAACGAGTTACAAAACAAATGCAGAAAAAGAAAGTGGGCTGCATCCGGATTGATGGAAGTACCCCTGCCTCCTCTAGACAAGCCTTGGTTTCAGACTTTCAGGGAAACGATGAGATAAAAGCAGCAGTGGTAAGTATTTTCACCATTTGTTAAACAGAGTTTCTTACCCCATCTCTCACCATGACACTGTAGTAGGAATTATAATTTGTCTTACAACCATTTCTGGATAATGTGTGCCTTTTGTGGACATAGCTGACTAACCTGGGATACATACTTCATATTTCTTGGTTGATTCTCCTGAAACCATATAATTTCTTACTTATTCATTTCAAGGTTGTTTTTAAATATTAACAATTAATTTGCAAATACTTTAAAAGCACAGAGAAGTAAATACTTGATAAACAATATAAATATGTTTTTATTTCTGTCAACAACAATATAAAATATGTTTATTAACACAATTTATACATTTACATATACAACGAAGAGATATCTAAATAGTACTCATTTAAAGTATATAATTTTAATAAAACATAAATAGAAAAGTATAAATTATATTTTGAAAACATATTCTTATATAAATCATTTATATATATTGTTATAAAATGGAACTAAATTATTAATATAATACAAGTAAAGAACTGAATCTTGACTTTTTTTATTGTATGTACAAGTTCTACTCCTTTAAAATTCGTAGTAAAGATTACTAGTCCTTAAGATATTGTTGTTCGTTGCAGCTATCAATACGAGCTGCTGGTGTTGGGATAACTTTGACAGCAGCAAGCACTGTTATCTTTGCAGAGTTGGCATGGACTCCAGGTGACCTGATACAGGCAGAAGATCGTGCACATAGGATCGGTCAAGTGAGTCATGAACAATAGTTTAGTGGAGTCACAGTCACACCCATAAATCTCACTTAACGTTTGCAGCATCATTTTTATACCCTTCCTAAGGCTTTTGCTCATTTACAGGTCTCTTCAGTTAACATACACTACCTTCTAGCAAATGACACTGTTGACGACATCATCTGGTTCTCTCTCATTCACATTTACAGTTAAAAATTTATTGATTATCTTAATTCTTTGTTTGTTCTTGGTGCATTACGCTGAACTTGCTCACTCTTTGCACAGGGATGTCGTTCAGAGCAAGCTGGAGAATCTGGGACAGGTATTCTTGTTCTCTATGTCAACTCACCAGGAGAGAAAATCTCTTGGTGTGGTATACATAACGATTATTATGATTATCTGCAGCATGCCGTTGACTATTATTACTTTGTGAACGATTTGCAACACAGATGCTTGATGGACAAGAGAATGCTCTGGAGGTTTCATCTAGTGACGTGATGAACAGTCCAACAAAACCAAGAAACAGCCCCTCTAAGCAGCAAACTCTAGACCCGTTCTTGAAGCGCTGCAAGAGATTATTAGATGATGACACCGAAGAAAATCCCATGCCCAAAGTTCCCAGAAACTGAAACTTAAAAAACATGCAACATCCCATCAGTATTTTTGTTGCTTGAAACACATGATCGTGCGGGTAAAATGACCATTTGTAATATTTTAGGGCAAACATATAGTCGTTAGTAGTTTTTGGCTTCCATACAATTGGATTCTTAAGCCATGTTTATCGCCAGTCTCTTAGGATGAAGTTTTTAATTTAATTTGACTCTTTTAGAAAAAAAAAAATTTTGGCTAAGAGACAGTTCTTAAATCTTTTATTTAAAAAACGGTTCTTAGATTTTTTAGTTAAAAGTTAAAAAACGTCTCTTAGTTAAAAGTTAAAAAACGTCTCTTAAAAAAGTTAAGAACCCCTTGATAAGAGACTTCCGATAAACATATCCTAAGCTCATGTACCTTGCAAATGAACTTTTGCCAAAGTTGATCTTTATAGGTTTTATCGCAACAGATTTTCTTTCAAGTCCGACGAAGGACAGAAAAGATGTGCATATTATCAATTTCTGCACACCAAGACGCGAGATATGTACAATGAGATGAAAACCACAAACTATAATATTTAACGTACATCATCTTCAAAACTTTCAATATGAGACATAATCAAGACATTCATGACCAAAGAAACTTGTGACAATAGTTCCCACGTCATGCAATCCATCTCCTACACAAATGGTCTTGGACAGTGTATTGACTGAATAAGTTATCAAAGCATCACTCTTGTTCACAACTTTGACGTTTGAACCATCTCAACACTTCCCTATGCAGCCGCTAGCCACAACGGATCCTTCCAAGCCCGACATTGTGTTTTGAAACTCATCCAACAACAACGCCCCACCGGACTTTGTTAGAGGTGGGATTCCCATCCCTATCAATGTTCGGTCCGGTTCCAGGAAAAACCCACTTAACTTACATGCCTTCAAATCGAGGAAGCCTATCTCGCTTAAGGTCAAGGAGAGATGGCGAAAGCGACGCAACGAGCTCTTGCTCATACTCTAGTCAACACGTACAGATGACACAGTCTAACTCGCAGTTAGTACTTTTAGACAAAGCGAGCTAAAATCGCCGCATGGAATATGTGACCTCACCTAGCAAACACCGAATATATAATCTCATCAGCAAGGATGACAAGCTGTCTTTTGTCTTATTTGATCTACCCATTGACTATTAAATAAGACCTTTGCTAACCAAGCAAATGAGGGCTTTTCCTCCTAAGAGCTTTAGAGAGAATGTAGAGAGAGAACTTAGTGACCCCTATCTTTATTTGTATAGCGAGCTCGGTTCAAATATCGAACTAGCCTTGCAATTGTAACCTCTTTCGACCTTGACTTACTTCTAATATAAACGAGATTTCTGACCTACTTTAGCCCTTAATCATTTATTAATTATCACCTCAAACTCACCACTCAATATTTGGCGCCGTATGTGAAAAAAGAATCTCTCCAAGCAAAAAGTACATCGAGATAATGGAATCAACATGTGCGAACTAAGGAACTAAGATGGAAAATAACATGAACCGGAACATCTCGTCGTCGAACGACCTCATAGCAGACGCCAAGAAATGCCTCCCCTCCGTACAAGTAAAACCAGTGAAGAATTCACCCCAAGACAACAAATAAACATCATACGGGTCCTAAAATAGGGCTGACCTCCTGTTAACAAATCAAGATTTCACGACAAGTTGTTGAGAAAACAAACCAAAAATCGAGATCCCAACGCGTGAATAACATAGAGAAAATGTTTTACCAAACCACTCACCCAAAATCCAAATCAACAGAAACACCAATTGCCACGAAAAAACCCCAAGTCCGACCCACACCATCCAGGAATGGACATGCCACCAAAAGTCCTAAGAAAAATAAGAAGCATGCCATTCTTAGATGAGGTAATGTGGCACCCCATTCACGAACCTGGAGTTCAGATCCCAATATATTATGTGTCATATCCCCCATCCTAGATATGGTCGCTGGACGGACCATGGTGCGAGGAGACACACCAGTCAGGTCATAATTAAGCCTAAAGACAAGCGTATCATGGTCCGTAAGAGGGGTTAAGGGTATCAGATAGCTGAGACTTAACCAGAATGGGAAGGAAGAAGCTTAAACCATCTAAGGAAAGCTGGACAAGTACTCCAGAAGCTGGAAAAGGGTCGGATGAAGCTCAAACCAGCTAAGGAAAGCTGGAAAGTAATCCAGCAGCTGGACAAGGGTCAGATGGAGCTCGCACTAGGTAAATGGAGCTGGAAGGTAGCTCACAGAGTGAAAGCCATCTAAATGGAGCTGGAAGGTATCTCACACAATGTAAGCTAGCTCACTGGAGCTGGAGTACTAGCTCATCCAGCTGAGGCAGCTGGCAGTCAGCTCATCTCAGCTCGGTGGAGTGTTGTGATCCGAGCCAGTGGTGGCCGGGTCATGGTCGGCTGTTGGGTCCGATTGGGTGTGGCCTGATCCACTAGGGGCTTATGGGTCATGTCAGGATCCGTGGGTCTTGGCACTGGAATGGGGACCCAAACTGATGCATTGGGCCTTCCAGGAATAGCCCACACGCCCAACAATTGGCAATTGGGCAGTTTGAGCGAAAAGATGCAAAGAGAGGCAATTATGCATGTTCTCTCTTCCGGTTGTACCTGTTCGCCTACGGGGAAGTTGACGTGGACATTCTCTATAAATATAGAGTGTCTGGCATAGAGAATGGCGAGAAAGTCTGAAGGCAAACCTCTGCCAAAATCATACCAGGGAAAGAGATAGACAGAGATCGATGGTTAGGAAAACAAACCGTGTGTGTGTATTAGTGGTTATATGTTCCAAACGAGTTCCGACTATGGGGAGATCAGGAAGGATGACGGAAATCAGGGAGAAGGACAAGGATAAGGCGAAGGAGAAGGAGAAGGAATTGTCCCCAGAGGAATGTACGCCTAAGGTCAGTGATGCCAACCGCAGACCATCGCCCAATCCCATGGTTGTCCCAGATGGGTTTTTGTGGTGCGATTGTTTTGGTTGCATCCATCACCGTTTTAATTACTGATCCATATCTTTCCTTCTATATTCTGATCGTGTCTGAGGAATCAGACTCAGTGGTAGTGAGCCTAGGCCTTGGCCGGTTCAGTAGACAAGTTCATGGCCCTAGGCTGGATGGTTGGTCAAAATATAATAGTCCCGGAAAGAATTATTAAGATATGATTATAGAAATCTCTTAGTTAGGATTTATCATGAATTATCATGAATTTTATTTAGTATTAGCGAATGGATTTGGAGATGTCATTTTTGGCTGCATGGGCTGATCATGGTCGGAATCTATATGGTTGAGGTTGATTCATTGGATTCTGATTATGGGATTCTCTTAGTTAGAATTATCATGAATTTTCATGAATTTTAATTACTTTTTGGAAGTGTATTTGAGTAGGTCAGATTTGGACCAGAAATGTGTTCTTAGGATCTGAACCATGCATTTCTAGATCCCTTGTTAAGTTATCGGTTTATATATTTATGTTTTGTGATTATGTGGGTTTAGGACCTGTTCAGGATCACGGTAAAGCCAATGAACCGTGAGGACCAAGCCAAGAATGGATGTGTGATGTGTTTGGGTAGATTAGATATGATGAACTTATGTGTAGCATATTGTGCAACCGATTAACTTATGATAGCCTAGCGTGCAACTGAGTACTTTGTATGGATCACATTTTACTTATCTATAAAATATCGATGTACCCTTATATGAATGGGACACATACGTTTGATTGCATGAACCTCAAATGTGGAAAATACTTAGAAAAATAATGAACCTAAAAACCGGATACAAAGGAATCAACCGAGTAGGATTGTCTGAGTGGGACTGCGGTCTGGTTGGATTGAGGAATCCAGGTTCGGGTCTTACAAGTTGGTATCAGAGCATGCTTGATTCCAAGATTACGGGTTATGGTTGTTCATTACACATTCGTCTGGGAATCACGGTGAGGTGGTAGTTGTTTTGGTACTTAGGAAATATTATCTGAGTTTCATGTGTTATATATTGGTTATTAACATGTGCTGATGTGGTTGTCTTTTATTTTGCCTAAGGGTTCCAAGAGGAATCCTCGGAAGGGAAAGGATGCGGCTAGGGTATCCAGAAATATGGAGGTGGATGGTGCTGATCCACCGGCGGAGTTGCAACTCGGGTGCAACCGGTCAACAATGAAACATGATTACAACAAGGCCCGACAATCCCTACTGAGGTTTGTGTGGATGGTGCTGAGAACCAGCAGAAGCTGTGGCAGGAAGAGGAAGAAGCTGAATCCTCCCACGCTCGTGAACGGGATGATCCTAACCGGATTGCAACCAATGTTAGGTCTACCCAGGTTGAGGAGCTAGATGAACCATCCATGAAGGAAGTGCTGGAAACCATGAAGCTCATAAGCACTCAGCTTGTGACCATGACCCAGGCATTCACCCCTTTGGTGAACTCATCTGTGGGTCAGGCTACGCCTCCAGCTCGTGGAGCTGCTCAGGCAGCTGGTGGAGGAGCTGGTATAACAACTGCTGAGGCAGCTGGTGTGCGAACTAGTACTTCAGATGCTCAGACAGCTGGTGGCCGAGCTAGTACTGCAGCTGCTCAAGCAGCTGGTGGGCGAGCCAGTACAACAACTGCTCCAGCAGCTGGTGGTCGAGCTAGGACAGTAGCTGATGTGGTGGAGATCGATCCACTAGCTGGGTCAGCTCGTAGGATCGATTACCTGAAGGTGTTGGAGCACATTTCAAGGCTGGGAACCAAGCACTTTGCCGAAAGTGTTGATCCCATTGAGGCAGACGAGTGAAGGAGCAGGTTGGTACGCAACTTCAGCTCAACTCGTTGCCCTGAGGAGTATAAGAAGGACATTGCGGTCCATTTCCTGGAAGGTGATGCACACAACTGGTGGTTGGCCCTGGAAAAGCGTATTGATGGTACCATAAAGCGCTTTGCGGATTTTGAGGTTAAGTTCAACCACAAGTACTTCCCAGCTGAAGCATGGGACCGTTTGGAGACTCAGTTCTTGGACTTGGTCCAGGGACGCAGGACGGTCCGGGAATATGAAGAGGAGTTCAACCGCCTTAGGCGCTTTGTGGGAAGAGAGCTGGAGGATGAGGCAGTTCAGGTTTGTCGGTTCATAAGAGGCCTTAGGGTCGAACTCAAGACCTACTGCTCAGTCCGCCCCTTTCACTCAGTGTCTGAGCTGGTCGAGTGGATGGCAATGCTGGAAATGAACCTAGCGGAAGAGGCTAAGTTGAAGGTGAAGAGTGTGGTGGTGTCCACATCTCGCAGTGGTGACCTGAAGAGAAAGAGGGACCAGGACGAGGAGGGTAGACCCTCAAGTGGTAGGCCCGAGTGTCCCAAATGTGGACGGCACCATGGTGGTGAGTGTTGGAGGACTATGGGAGCTTGTCTCCGATGTGGAAAGATGGACCACTCAGCCCGTAATTGTCCTAGACATGAGCAGAGGGCTGGTGGTGAGGCTAGGTCGTGTCACCACTGTGGTAAGAAGGGCACCTCTGCAAGGATTGCCCAAAGCTGCAGTCCGGACCGAACAAGAGCCGTGGTGAGGCTAGTAGGTCGGACCAGAACTGCGGGCAGGCTTCAGGACCGCGTGTGTACGAGCTGTCCAAGGATGTGGACGAGGCAGGACCATTCCAAGCGATCACTGGTAATACTCATGGTCCTATTCTTTTTCAGTTCAGTAGAATTGCATGGTAAGGAACCTAGAACGGTTAGATACTTAGTATGGGTCATATGTAGGGACCCTAAGTATTGGTGGTGTGGAAACACACGTACTTTTTGATACTGGTGCTACACATAGTTTTGTGAGCCCAGGGATAATCGGAAAGGGGTTGTTCCAGATGGGAACGAATGAATGTCCTTGCATAGTGAACGCGGCCGGTGGGCAGAGAATGAGTTCACTAGGGTTAGTGAAGGACATTCCAGTGGTCATCCAAGACAGGGTTATGCCTGTGGATCTTGTGCTAGTCCACCTAAAGAATCATGAGGTGATCTTAGGTATGGACTGGCTTGGAAAGAATCGGGCCACTCTTGATTGTCACCGAGGGCGAGTGGAATTTGAGAGTGGGTGTGGATCTCCGATCAGGTTCCAAGGTATACGTCCAACCTCTGGATGCTTAGTGGTGTCAGCTATCCATTGTGAGAGGATGCTGAGGAAGGGTTGTGAAGCTTATCTGACCACAATCGCCACTAAGGAGGTTGTAGGGGGTGGTGACCAGGAGGGAATACCGCTGGTTGGCGAGTTCCAGGATGTTTTTAGGGTGCTTCAGGGCATTCCCCCTGATAGGTCGGACCCTTTTATGATAGAACTCGAACCAGGGACGGCCCCATTATCCAGAAGTCTCTATAGAATGGCTCCTGCCGAGATGGCCGAGCTTAAGAAGCAACTTGAGGAGTTGCTGGATAAGGGTTTCATACGACCAAATGTGTCACCCTGGGGAGCACCAGTTCTTTTTGTGAAAAAGAACGATGGTAGCTTCAGATTGTGCATTGACTACCGATGGTTGAACCAGGTAACTGTGAAGAACAAGAACCCATTGCCTCAGATAGATGAGCTGTTGGATCAGCTCAAGGGAGCAAACTGGTTCTCCAAGATTGATTTGGCTTCAGGGTATCGTCAGATTCCCATTGAACCAAATGATGTGAAGAAGACAGCCTTCCGGACCAGGTATGTTCACTATGAGTTTGTGGTTATGCCATTTGGGCTAACCAATGCACCAGCAGCATTCATGAAGATGATGAATGGTATCTTCCGAGAGTTTTTGAATGAATTTGTAATCATCTTTATAGATGACATACTTGTATATTCCAAAACCAAAGAAGACCATGAAAAGCATCTCAGGGCGGTGCTGGGACGTTTGAGGGAACAAAAACTCTTTGCTAAGTTGAGCAAGTGTAGTTTCTGGCAAAGGAGCAGTGGTTTCCTTGGACACATTGTGTCTGATGAAGGTGTGTCCGTGGATCCAGAGAAGATCAAAGCCATACGGGAGTGGCCACAACCCAAGAATGCTACGGAGGTTAGGATCTTCTTGGGGTTTGCTGGCTATTACCGGAAGTTTGTCAAGGGGTTTGCCAGTTTGGCTCAACCCATGACACAAATGTTAAGTTCTCATGGTCTGAGGAGTGTGAGAAGAGTTTCTCAGCACTAAAGGACATGTTAACTAGTGCACCGATTTTTGTGTTACCAGAGGAGGACCAACCTTACGTAGTGTACACGGATGCATCCATCACCGGACTTGGATGTGTCTTGACACAGCATGGGAAGGTAATAGCCTATGCTTCCAGACAGTTAAGGAAGCATGAGGGAAATTATCCAACTCATGATCTGGAAATGGCGGCTGTGGTATTTGCATTAAAGATATGGAGGTCATATCTTTATGGAGCTAAAGTGCAGATACTTACCGACCACAAGAGTTTGAAGTAGATATTCACCCAGCCCGATTTGAACTTGAGGCAGAGAAGGTGGATGGAGTTTGTGGCTGACTACGACTTGGATATTGCTTACCATCCGGGTAAGGAAAATATGGTGGCAGATGCTTTAAGCCGTAGGAGGGCTGAGGTATCAGCTGAACGGGAGGCATATGATCTGGAAGGGATGGTCCGGTCATTACACCTCAACACAATGGTTGGACATGATGAACTGTTGGGGTTGGAGGCAGTCGACCAGGCTGATCTCCTTACTAGGATTCGTCTAGCACAAGCCTTGGAAGAGAATCTCAAGAAGGTGGCATTCAATGACAAGACTGAGTACCAAACATACAAAAATGGTACCTTCTTGGTCAATGGACATATTAGTGTTCCTAACGACAAGTAACTTAAGGAGGAGATCATGAGACAATCTCATAGGTCTAAGTTTTCAGTTCACCCAGGGTTAAACAAGATGTACCGCGATATGAAAAGGTACTGTCATTGGGTAAGGATGAAAACTGATGTGGGCGAGTGGGTGGCAAAGTGTCCTACTTGCCAACTGGTGAAAGCTGAACACCAGGTAGCCAGCGGTCTACTTCTGAACCTACCCATACTAGAGTGGAAGTGGGATCACATCACAATGGATTTTGTGACCGGATTTCCAACCACTAGGAACCAGAAGGATGCAGTCTGGGTGGTGGTCGATCGTTTGACCAAATCAGCACACTTCCTGGACATTAGGAAGGGAGATGGTGTAGATCATATTGTGGGAGTATACATGAATGAGACAGTGCGGTTGCATGGTGTTACAGAAAGCATTGTCTCGGATAGAGACCCAAGGTTTACATCTTATTTCTGGAAGGCTTTTCAAAAGGCCTTAGGAACAAGAGTAAACATGAGTACAACATATCATCCTCAAATGGATGGGCAGTCAGATAGGACAATCCAAACATTGGAAGATATGCTAAGGGCATGTGTTTTGGACTGGGGTGATTCTTGGGAGAAACACTTGCCTTTGGTGGAATTTTCTTACAACAACAGCTTCCACACAAGCATTGGCATGTCGCCATATGAGGCTTTGTCTGGAAGGCCATGCAGAACACCTTTATGTTGGACCCAAGTGGGGGAACGTAGCATGTTGGGTCCAGAGATAGTGGAAGAGACCACATAGAAGATACGGATGGTGAAAGAGAAGATGAAAGAGGCGCATGATCGCCAAAAGAGTTATGTCGATAGACATAGGAATCATCTTGAGTTTGAGGTCGGTGACCTGGTCTATCTTAAGATGATAACCTTCAAAAGAAGGACCAGAGTTTCTGGTAGAAGGAAACTGGATCCTAGGTACTTAGGTCCATTCAAGATCATAGAAAGAGTGGGTGCCGTGGCATACAAGTTGAACTTGTCATCAGCAATGGATGCATTTCACAATGTACTCCATGTGTCCCAACTCAGGAAGTGTCTAACGGATCAGGACATTGTGTTGCCTGAGATCCTTGCTGATCTTGGTACAAATCTAACCTTGGAGACAAGGCCGGTTCGTATTGTTGATCGGTTGGAGAAGGCAATGAAAAAGAAGACAGTTCCCATGATCAAGGTTGTGTTGGATTGCAATGGTGAGGACATTATCACTTGGGAAACATAAGCAAGGATGAAAGCGGAGTATCCTGAGTGGTATAGTCAGTTCTTACCGGAGAGAACATCTAACTTGGATTCGAGGACGAATCCATTGTTAGTGGGGGAGACTTTTCATGTCCCCGATCCTAGATAGGGTCGCTGGACGGACCATGGTGCGAGGGGTCGCACCAGTCAGGTCATAAGGCCTAAAGACAAGCGTATCATAGTCCGTAAGAGGGGTTAAGGGTATAATATAGCTGAGACTTAACCAGAATGGGAAGGAAGAAGCTCAAACCAGCTAAGGAAAGCTGGACAAGTACTCCAGAAGCTGGACAAGGTTCGAATGAAGCTCAAACCAGCTAAGGGAAGCTGGACAAGGGTCGGATGGAGCTCGCACTAGCTAAATGGAGCTGGAAGTTAGCTCACACAGTGCAAACAGCTAAATGGAGCTGGAAGGTAGCTCACACAGTGTAAGCAAGCTCATTGGAGCTGGAGTACTAGCTCACCCAGCTGAGCAGCTGCAGTCAGTTCATATCAGCTTGGTGGAGTGTTGTGATCCGGGCCAGTGGGGGTTGGGTCATGGTCGGCTGTTGGGTCCGATTGGGTGTGGCCTGATCCACCAGGGGCTTATGGGTCATGGCAGGATCTGTGGGTCTTGGCACTGGAATGGGGACCCAAACTGATGCATTGGGCCATCCATGAATAGCCCACACGCCAAACAATTGGTAGTTGGGCAGTTTGGGCGAAGGAATGCAAAGAGAGGCAGTATGCATGTTCTCTCTTCCGGTTGTACCTGTTCGCCTAAGGGGAAGTTGGCGTGGACATTCTCTATAAATATAGAGTGTCTGGCACAGAGAATGACACGAAAGTCTGAAGGCAAACCTCTGCCAAAATCATACTAGAGAAAGAGATAGACATATATCGGCGGTTAGGAAAACAAACCGTGTGTGTGTATTGGTGGTTGTCTGTTCCAAACGAGTTCCGACTGTGGGGAGATCAGGAAGGATGAAGGAAACCAGGCAGAAATACAAGGATAAGGCGAAGGAGAAGGAGAAGGACTTGGCCCCAGAGGAACGTACGCCTAAGGTCAGTGATGCCAACCGCAGACCATCGCCCAAGCCCATGGTTGTCCCGGATGGGTTTTGGGGTGCAATTGTTTTGGTTGCATCTATCACCGTTTTAATTACTGATCCATCTCTTTCCTTCTATATTCTGATCGTGTCTGAGGAATTAGACTCAGTGGTACTGAGCCCAGGCCTTAGCCGGTTCAGTAGACAAGTCCATGGCCCTAGGCTGGATGGTTGGTCAAAATATAATAGTCACGGAAGTAATTATTAAGATCTGATTATAGCAATCTCTTAGTTAGGATTTATCATGAATTATCATGAATTTTATTTAGTATTAGCGAATGGATTTGGAGATGTCATTTTTGGCTGCATGGGCTGATCATGGTCGGAATCTATATGGTTGAGGTTGATTCATTGGATTCTGATTATGGGATTCTCTTAGTTAGAATTATCATGAATTTTCATGAATTTTAATTACTTTTTGGAAGTGTATTTGAGTAGGTCAGATTTGGACCAGAAATGTGTTCTTAGGATCTGAACCATGCATTTCTAGATCCCTTGTTAAGTTATCGGTTTATATATTTATGTTTTGTGATTATGTGGGTTCAGGACCTGTTCAGGATCACGGTAAAGCCAATGAACCGTGAGGACCAAGCCAAGAATGGATGTGTGATGTGTTTGGGTAGATTAGATATGATGAACTTATGTGTAGCATATTGTGCAACCGATTAACTTATGATAGCCTAGCGTGCAACTGAGTACTTTGTATGGATCACATTTTACTTATCTATAAAATATCGATGTACCCTTATATGAATGGGACACATACGTTTGATTGCATGAACCTCAAATGTGGAAAATACTTAGAAAAATAATGAACTTAAAAACCGGATACAATGGAATCAACCGAGTAGGATTGTCTGAGTGGGACTGCGGTCTGGTTGGATTGAGGAATCCAGGTTCGGGTCTTAAATTATGGTATAAAACCCCGCGAACCCACCTCTCCTTCTTCATTCATTTCCTGGAAGACACGACCAACAAACGACAGGCCCACGACGCGGCCTATTGCCAGATCTTCGCCAAGCATCTTAGAAGGAAAATCCCTTGCATGGTTCGTTGACCTAATACCAAGATCGATCCATGACTTCGATAAACTCACCAAGACTTTCCTCAAAAAAAATCAGATTTGTAATTCTGCAACTGGATGAAGCGAAAGAGAAAGAGCTCACATAAGCTCGAGAAGCGTACACAAGGAGTTATAAATAAAAGCATCAAACGAATTTTCGCTATCCAGAGACTGTTAACGATGTCATTTTGGCCTCCACCTATGACGCCCTCGTAAACGAACTGACCCTAAAAGCGTGTGGATTAATCATGGACAATGCTCGCTCGATCGAGGAAGCGATGCAAAGAGCATTCCAATTGCGTCAAGAAAGACAAAAAGAAGAGCCCAAAGTTGCAAGGGACCTTGGCCGGAGAACACGAGAACCACCCGAACTACTCCAACTATTCCGCCCGAAGCATCGTAAAGACAGTGAGCGACAAATAAGAGACTGCATACGACAAGGGAACCAAAATTTCAGAAATTATCAATGCCCAAACCATCCCAACAAATCAAGAGACGACCTACTATGGAAAAAAATGGAACCCGTGAGCGCACCAGCGATAACCACGCTCGATGGACAGCCCAAGAGGTCAAGAAACGTGATAATTCGAACCCTGAGAACCCCGGAAGCTCGAGCGAAAGACCAAGATCCAGAAGCGTTGAAAAAATAACACACATAAGACCAACAAGACGAGTTATAAAAATAAAATTTTATTGATAAATTCAAATCGAGACACGTACGAGTACAAAAATAAAATAAAATAACAACAACGAACACCTCAACAACGAAAAAGGAAGAAAAAAGCAATAAAAACAAATACATGTGAACCAAATCCGAATGGATGAACAGTAAGAGTCAACGAAACCGGCAGAAGAGGAGAATCAAAATCAAAACCGCAGATCGGCATCAAATCCTCATTCGTCAGCTGAGTGGCTTTGTACACTTTTTCGCTTCCTGCCTCTGATCGTAATCCAGTTTGATCAGTGCAGCCGTATCTTCAGAAATGAGTACCCTCCTTGTTTCCAAGAAGCAGAAGCATCATGGATCCTCTTCATATGGTTTGCCGTGTAAGAGAGCTGAGGATAGGTCGTCTAGTCTTGCAAATATTTTTGCACCTTGTCAAGACAAGAATTGCAGGTCGCAAGAACTTCGTCATGCTTGTTGATAGCCCGATCTTTCCTTGCACGGGTCAATAGGCGATGATTGGGGTGGCACTCTTTTTCATTTTCCTGCTGAAGATTCACTGTTGCAATCTGCTCAGTAAGCTTTTTCACCTTTTCTAGCGCGATCGATGACACCTCCTTAAGCTTGGCCTTCTCCTCCTCATACTTCTTACACATAAATAAGAGCTCCCTAGAACGATCTACCCCATCCTCAACAGCAGCAAGCTTGGTATTCGACCTTTCGAGCTCTGCTTTGACGGCCTTATGCTCATCAGCATGACCATTCACCATCTGGTCCACAAATTTCACAGCCTGCATAAACCATACATAAAGATCACTGATCATATCCAGCATCAAAGACAGAGACCAGCAAGGACAAAGATTCTTACCACAGCTGTGTGACAAGCATACTCCATGTAGCACTCAGAACCGTCAGATTCATCAAGAGGGCATCTCTCCTAGGCATCACACAATCAAAACTGCTTAAAATGACCTCCACAGTCCGTCGCCTTACCACCAAAGGTATACTCAAACAGATGAAAGGACTTCCCTTCACGAGGAGGCATCACCGGCACTAGAGGAACAACTCTATGAGATTTCTTTGATGGCTCATCTTTCAACAAACAACCATTAGTACAGTGCTTTCGACTCTGACCATCCTTGGTCGTCACAACGACCTCCTTCCCTTCAGAAACACAACTACTCCGACGACGATTAGAGGAAAAAACATGACCAGCCACCTTAGTGAGGCCAACAAAAAGCACGGGAGTATGAGCGGAAGGCGCGACAACCGCTGTTCCCCATCAACTTCAACATTACCCACGACCAAGGAGTCCATCAGAAATTCATCAGCTTCCATCCTCAAGCGAACCTTCCAAGAAGCTACAAGAAAAACAAAACAAACCAAGAACATTCAAGTCACAACAAAGGCGAGAACAAGACAGTTATAAATTCAAACAACAGCCATGACTGATCCAAAATAAGGGCAACCAACGTAAACATCGACCATGAATTT
Organism: Moricandia arvensis; assembly: GCA_905132765.1. NCBI lineage: Eukaryota > Viridiplantae > Streptophyta > Magnoliopsida > Brassicales > Brassicaceae > Moricandia > Moricandia arvensis. Next base: position 199,042 of record CAJHQP010000025.1, on the reverse strand, counting down.
TCTAATAGCGCCAACCATTTTTATATTAATTGATGGTTGACCAATGTTATTTCGATCAATGTTGATTTCAGCTTGAATTTGATAGTTCAGATAGCTTATTTAAAATAAGTGTAAAATTGGAATGAAATAGGCATAGTGGAAAAGTTCAGGTAGGAAAATGCAAGAAAAAAATTGTTGAAGTTGGAATTGACCATTTTCCAAAAAAAGGAGACCTCGCTTTTCGACGAACATCCACATTTGGAGGTCGTCGATCCGATCACAGAAGAAATTTTGGGCGACCTGCCATACTTGGAGCAGCTCATCTTGGACGATCAACACCAAAAATAAAGAGATATGTGTTTAAATGACATATTTATACGAGCATCTCAAGATTTTGTAATTGGTATAGTTTATTTATTTTTGATATTAATAGAAATTCTTCGGATGCATCGTACATTTTTATACATCACTTCAACGACCAAATATGCAATCTACGGTGATTGTATCTGATTTATGCAGTTTTTTGGAGGATAAAAGAAAAAGCCCAAAAATTGATTGTTTCCTAGATAACTGAATACAATAGCTGAGATCAACCAACATAAGAGAGTCTTAGCGGATCAAGAATAAAAAAATTGGAAAGCACGTCCCTTATAACCAAACACATGCGAAGTAGCACAAAGACACGTATTAGCCAAGCTCCGGAATCATAATCATTTTTCTTTGCGATTGTTATCTATTCATTCATTTCCAAAAATATATATGTTGTAAAAAATTTATACACATTAAAAAATATTAAATTTTTTTATCAATACATTTTTTCATAATTAATTATTTCGCACAACTTTTGATCAATATAATTTAAATAAATATAATTATTATTTTGAAGTTTACAATTTTTTAAGGTATTAAAAATTAAAAAAATATTTTTTTGAACAACCTTTTTTCTAAAACATAATTTTTTTCAGCATGGATATAGTATTTATTAATAATTAGTGCTGCCACTAAAACTTTCTATAATATGAAAACTTATCCTATCTGAAATAGGATTAGTTGGATAATTGTGACTTTTTCTTCTGTTTTCAAGGATAATGATGTCGTGAGCATATGCTTATTTAGATAAAAATATATTTTATTTTTATTATTACAAAACATGAATAGTCATGTATAATACGATATTATCCGTGAGGTGTTTGAACCGTCCTGCAGAAAAATATATTTTATAAAATATTGTTATAAAGCATTTTTACACCTTGTATTGTGAATACGTGGACAGAGTGGAATGGTCATGTAGTCGATAATATAGTATATAACAAGATAATAATTGTTGACAAAAAAAAACAATTGAAAATTATTATAGAAGTTTCCTTTTTAGTTAATCACGGATATTTTGCATTTTCCAAGCAAGAGAAAAAAAAAGAGAGAATATATAATCCAATAGAACAATTGCGTAGAAGAAGGGTGAAAAGAGGAAGCAAAAGGGAAGTGCACAAAAAAAAAGAAGGGTGAAAGAGGAAGCACAACGGAAGTGGCGTGTTCTTTTCTTCTTCTACTCAGAATCTTATACATATCCACAGATTCATTGCTCAATCTATCGAGAGAAATTGTATAGCGAGTGATTGGTTTAGATTCTTGGATGGTGAGGAAGGGAATGCATGTTGGAAAATACGAGCTTGGGAGGACGCTTGGTGAAGGAAACTCTGCGAATGTCAAACTCGCCAGAGATACTGTTTCAGGCCAATCTTTTGCCGTCAAAATCATCGACAAGTCTCGTATCTCTCGTCTTAACGTCTCCTTGCAGGTCGTTCCATTTTCCATCTCTTCTTTTCTTTTCTTTTTCTTTTTTGAACTGTTGAAAGGTGGATTCCAAGGCTAACAAAAAATCGATTTTGACAGATTAAGAGAGAGATCCGCACACTCAAAGTGTTAAAGCATCCAAACATTGTCAGACTGCATGAGGTAATTAATTACTTGTTGCAATCATTTATATGGAGAAACTTGGATACTTATGATTGAATTCTTGGTTATGGAAGAGATGATAACGTAAACATTCACAGTTACAGCTTAAAGAAATCAGAATTCTATTTGGGTATATTTTATCAAAAATTATAATGTTTTAACTACGATTAAAGTGTGTATTAAACATTAAACTGTGAAGCTTTTTTGTTTTTGTTTGCTTGCGCATAAGTATCTTGATCAGTTGATTTTTTCTTAATTTTAGTTATCTTCTAATTTTTGTTTAATTAGTAAACACGTAATGTTAAAAAATATTAGTAAACACGTAATGTTAAAAAATATTAGTAAACACGTAATGTTAGTAAACACGTAATCTTGGGGGATCCGGATATCCGGATCATCAAAAAAAAAAAACCAACACGGGTTGGCCTAGTGGTAGTTGAGGAAGAAAATCCAATACGCTCCCCGCAGGTTTGATCCGTGTTGGTCACCGGGGATTTAACATGGTCCTCCGGGCCTCCGAGAAGCCGCTGCTACCGTAAAAACTCTCCGGACCCTTAGTGGCTCAGACTGTGGGGGCGGTGGATGGTGCTAGTCGGGTTCCTACGGGGATCCGGATATCCGGATCATCAAAAAAAAAAAAATATTAGTAAACACGTAATCGCTATGCTTAACTTTTAAAAAATATCCTTCCAATTGAAATTCCCCCTAAATATTTTTCCTCATTAATTGGCCGACCATGGATTTGATAACAATTTCAATTCTCAGGTCGGACCCCAAAGAAAATAACGATTATAAATAGGAAAATTGTTAAAAATGTCACTTTTGTTGTATTATTTTTTAAAAATACCTTATTTATTTTTATCTTTGTGTTTAAGAAGAAAAAACATACTCATAACCTTTGGGTTAATTAATCTAAGACTTAGGGTTTAGAGTTAAGGTGTGGTGTAGGGTCGGGTAGAGTTTATGAATGTAAAATTTAGTATTCTAATTAATTTTAAAAAAAAAATTATGTGATATTTTTAAAAATATATCTATTCTTTTAAAAGAAGATCATGACCAATTGATAAATGTTTGGTCCAACTATTTATTATTTATGTATTATTCATATATATTAACAATACTAAATTTTTATATTATTGATAAATTATATGATAAATGATTGATTATAAGAAGAATATAAATATAAAAATTTAAAATTTTTAAGAGAATCTATTCTATTAAAAGAGGATCATGACCAATTGATAAACGTTTGGTCCAACTACTTATTATTCATGTATTATTCATATATATTAATAAAACTAAATTTTTATATTATTGATAAATTGTATGATAAATGATTAAACACAAATATGATTATAAGAAAAAATGTATATAAAAATTAATTTTTTTTCAAAAGAATTTAAAACAAAAAAAATATACCCGCCCGTCAAAATCTAGTATATTCTATTAAAACAAGATCATGACCTATTGATAAATGTTGTGTCCAACTTAAAATATAACTGCATCTTATGATTATCTAAATTTATCACATAACCACCTTGATAAAATAATTTTGTAACTTCCGTTTTTGTTCCAAAATTTTCGGATCCAATTCTGTCATATTTTTAAAGTCACCCTTTAAAGTCTAAAATATCAGTGATCCACTACTTTCAATATTACAAATTGTCGACTGCTTTACGAAGTCCAATAAATAAAAATTATGTCATTTGGAAACAATAATATTGCTACTATACATTAATAAATATTATTTTCACCACACAAACTAATGGGAATGAACTAAAGTTTAATTAATGTTTTAAACACAGTCTAGATGTTGAATCTATATACTTTTCGGTCATTGAGTAATTAGATTGATTGTAGATAACTATGTCTGTAATTTAATTTATTTTAACATATAATTATAGATATAACAATATTAAAAATAAAAAAAAACATGTTTAAAAACATAGTAAACTTTTAAAAAAAAAATTTTATTTTTCATTTCACATAAAAGTATAATTTAAATAATTTTTTATAACAAATAAGAGTTACAAGATATAATAAACTGTAAAATAATATCAAAATTAATAATTAATTAAATATCTAATTCAAACATTGATTTTTTTTTAAATTTTGAAAACAACAATTTAAACAAAATTGGATCATATATCGATCACCCATAAATTTAACATGCAGCCTCTGATTTTAGCGTTTTTTGCGGATTATCAACTTTTTAATTGATGGATGTTTCTTGAAATCCAAACCGGATTACATATCGAAATCGCTGGATTTATAGGTTCGACCACATATCCGAATTGAATTTTAAAATGTTGATTTAGATACCAAAATATATTAAATAGACAAAATCCTTACAAATTAACAAAAATTTGTAAAATTATTAATGAAGTTTTACATCATAAAATATCTGGCGTCTACAAGCACAAATCAAAATATAGTATGTGTTATTAAAACATTGTCATTCTTATTTTTTATCCGCTTAAATATATATTCGACTCTTAAATTTTTATAAGTTAGTGATATTGTAATATTTATTATTAATGAAATATAAATTTTAATTATATGATGAGATTTTGGTATAAGTATATTCAGGTTTCAAATTTTTGGAAGTAGTGATTTAAATGGGCAATTTTCAAAAATACCACTTTCCTTATACCACTTTTTTTTTTACCTTCATTAAAGAGACATTTTCAAAAATACCACTTTTTAAGGGATAATTTTTTTAAAAATTAATTAGAATCCTAAATTTTAAATTCCTAAACCCTACCACCACCCTACACCACCCCGTAACTTTAAACCCTAAGTCTTAGATTAATTAATCCAAGGGTTATAAGTGTGATTTTTCTTCTTAAAAAATAAGAGTAAAAGTGATTAAGGTATTTTTAAAAAGTGGTCAAAGGAAAGTAGTATTTTTGGCAATTTCCCGATTTAAATTTCATTTAGATATTTATAAATTTCGTTTCAATTCATATTTTAATGGGTTTAGTTTGGTTTTGACTATCCGTTTAAATCATATTAATTTCTATAAACTAAATATATCTTAGTTTAGGGATGATGTAGGATGAGAATAGGGTTTAGGAATATAAATTTTAGGATTCTAATTAATTTTACAAAAAATTACCTCTTAAAAATGGTATTTTTGAAAATGTTTCTTTAGGTAAAGATGGAAAATGGTACAACAAAAGTGATAAACTTTAAATTCTTCCAAAAAGCATACTTATAACCCTTGGGTTAATTAATCTAATACTTAGTGTTTAGAATTGAGGGGTGGGGTAGGGTGAGGTAGGGTTTAGGAATATAAAATTTATGATTCTAACTAATTTAAAAAAAAATTGACTCTTAAAAAAATGGTATTAATGAAAATGTTTTTTTAATGAAGGTAAAAATAAAAAGTGATACTAATAATACGGTAAGGTTGAAAATTCCCCTTTAAAATTCCCCTTTTATTTTTTTTCTTTAGGTTTTAAATTATTTTCCTCCACTAATTGGCTGTCCATAAAGTTGATGACAATTTTGATTCTAAGTTTGATCCCGAAGAATGACCAGTTTAAAGAACGACAATGTCATCAATGTTCGTAATTCTTAATATTAGACAATAAAGTCCAGAAAGAAAATCCAAACATTGCCAGAATTTTAAACTAGTGGAAACAAAAGAATCTTTTTTACAAATTTAAATTTGAAAAGATATAATCTTTGTAAAAGAGTTTGAAGTGTTTTTTGAATTGAATGTTCATTAATGGAAACAAAAGAATTTTTTTTAAAATGATTGCAACAGAAGCTTATGTGTTGATTAATTCCAGAAAGATTAAATAGTGCTGGGGAGATCATTAGTTTTTTAGATTTCTAATTTAAATATTAACATTTTGTATTATAATTCCAATTGTGACACAAAATGATTACTCTTCATGTAGTAATTGCTGCACAAATTTATGGAAAATCTTGAATTCTTGTGGTTGAATCTGTTTGATGGCATAACTTTTTTTTAAAACTGCTTTGGGAAAATCGGAATTTGATCCAAAGAGCTTTTTTCATCAATTCGGTATCAGATTTTGCATGTTATTTGAGAACAATGTAGGGGTGTAGCAACCAAATTTTTGAGCTCTCCATTTTTTTCTTCTTATTAATAAAAAAGGCTTGACAAAAAAACCATTAACTTTGTTTGTTTGTTTGTGAAGAAGTATATTTTTTTCGGTCAAGAATTTGAGAACAAATATCTTAAAAGTCGTTTTAAATAGTTAATTTTAAATTTTAACTAGATTTTAACACACACTTCAAAAATACGAGGTAATTTTTGCTGAACTTTTATTTAATAAAAATAACAATATTAGACATGATTTATATAGTTTTCAATTTTGTATATACTCTATGTACATATTTTAAACCCGTTTTAAATTACTTTAATTTCTAATAACTGTATGTCAATTTTATTGTGAAGTACATAAAGCAAAAACTGTAAGAACTTAACACACATGTATATGACTAATAAAATTTTTATATTCCTAAACACTTTTTTGAAATTGTCAAAAATACCACTTTTCTTTTACCTCTTTTCAAAAATACCTTAATCATTTTTACCCTTGTTTTTTAAGAGAAAAAACAAATTTATAACCCTTGGGTTAATTAATTTAAGACTTAAAGTTTAGAGTTAAGGGATGGTATAGAGTGGGGTAGGGTTTAGAAATATAAAATTTAGAATTCTAATTAATTTTTAAAAAAATTAATCCTTAAAAAAGTGGTATTTTTAAAAATGTCTATTTAATGAAGATAAAAATAAAAAAATGATACAAGAAAAATGGTATTTTGAAAATTTCCCAACACTTTTCATTGAATAAATTAACTTTTGTTGCTATTTGTTATATTTTGGTTACAAATAGTAAACTTTACATGTCAGAAAAGTATTCCGTGGGTTAAAATTAACAACCACCCTATTGGAATTTTAAATATTTTAACTAATTTAAGATGTTGTTATTGGTTTGGTGTTTAAAAATATCATATTGCATATATTTAGGAATGAAAACAACAAATTATAAATTATAATATTTTAATTAATAATTCTGGTCCACAAAATCTAGTCTAGATTTTGATCTCATAAATACTGATTGAATTGTGTCATATTTTACACTGACCCAACTTAAAATTAATGAAATTTTTATAATTTTTTTAATTTATTAATTTATCGAGTATAAATTTATAGAATTTTTATTTTAGATATTTTAGTGTTTCTGTTTTAATAGTATAAATATTATATAGTTATAGAAAATAAGGGTAAGACAAATTAAAATTAATGAGTAGATACAACAACTTTTTATAAATAGATTTTGTTAGAATGATTTTAATAGTACAGATTGTTACTCCCTCTCCTAAATATCTTCATCAGTGTTGCTAAATAGCCACGCTTAGCATAATAATTGATTTTTGTACTTTTAATTTGTTGTTGACTTCTTTTTTTTTATACCAAATGAATATGATTCGTCGAGATTGACGATTAATTTTCTTGCAAGCAACCAAAATAGTTGGTTCTACGCGGTAAATCAAGTCATAGTTGGAAAAAATTTATGGAGTTATAGTTTTTTTTTTGAAACTTTATGGAGTTATAGTTGGTCTACGTTTTTTCTTGAAGATGGGAGCTTTCCTGATATTTTCCAACTTAGGGTTCCCAATTTAATTTTTTCATTTAAAATTTGTAAGCATATTTTAATTTCGTTGATATGCCAATTCTTAATTGTTGACTTGCAGGTCTTGGCTAGCAAAACCAAGATTTACATGGTCCTTGAATGTGTCACTGGAGGAGACTTATTTGACAGAATTGTAAGATTCATCTATTGCTAGGGTGACAGTTTTGTTAGTTTCTAAAGGATATACTCTGACTTTTCTCAGCTCTCAAAGGGAAAGCTTTCCGAAACAGAAGGAAGAAAAATGTTTCAGCAGTTGATTGATGGACTCAATTTTTGTCATAACAAGGGCGTTTTCCACAGGGATCTCAAGGTCTGTTGTGTCTACACGTTTTCTTGACCCGTCAAAGTCTTCAACTGTTCCATGTAATATGTCCCACATTTTCTGATATTGAATGTTCACTTGTTGTAGCTAGAGAATGTTCTTGTTGATGCAAAGGGGCACATTAAGATCACTGACTTTGGCCTTAGTGCTCTGCCTCAACATTTTAGGGTACTTTCCAAATATCCTAAACATATATGCATCAGCAGAAAAGCAATACGTGTCCTAACAGTTTTTTTGGGTTTGACATGTTAGGAAGATGGGTTGCTACATACAGCCTGTGGAAGTCCTAACTATGTCGCTCCTGAAGTTCTAGTCAACAAGGGCTATGATGGTGCAGCATCGGATATATGGTCGTGTGGAGTAATCTTGTATGCTATTCTTACGGGATGTCTCCCTTTTGATGATACTAACCTGGCAGCTATTTGCTGGAAGGTACTGCTTTTGTCTTCTCCATTAGTTTAGTTTATGTTTGAAGAAACATACTCAAAGCTATTTCCATATCAGATAGTGAAAGGCGACCCCCCAATACCTAGATGGATATCACCGGGTGCTAAAACCATGATCAAAAGAATGCTTGATCCAAATCCAATCACGAGGATAACAATCGCAGGTATTAAGGCCAATGATTGGTTCAACCACGACTACATTACTCCGTCTAATTGCCATGATGAAGACGATGAAATCTTAATCCAAGAAGATGTAAGACTATGTTACCTCTCATCATGTTGGTTGCATTGCCTTTATCAGAGTCTTGTCTTTTTGTCTCTTATGATGAAGGTATATGAAGAAGAGAAGAGCTCTGATTCACCAACTGTCATCAATGCCTTTCAGTTGATCGGAATGTCATTGTTTCTCGACCTCTCCGGTTTGTTTGAGACAGAGGTAACAATACCTTCTTGTCTTCGTTTTCTCTTTATCAAGACTATTCTTTGCTTCACAATAAACGTGTCTATCTTTGTGCACTGGTTCAGAACGTGTCAGAGAGGAAGATAAGATTCACGTCAAATAGGCCAGCCGTAGATGTGTTGGACAAAATCAAAACAGTCCTTATGGAGATGGGTTTCTGTGTACAGAAGAAGAACACAATGGTGACATCTCCTTTTGCTCTTATTTGCTACTTGACATATCTTGTTTTTTCTTTAACTGCAACTTGAGATGATGTATAAGTGGTTTCTAAAGCTGAGAAGTGATGTTGCTTCAGTTAAAAGCAATCCAAGAAGAGAGTACTCGGAAAGGGCAAGGCGGGTTATCAGTAACGGCTGAGGTTTTCGAGATAATCCCGTTGCTGAATGTTGTTGAACTGAGAAAATTACATGGCAATACATCTCTATATAATCAGGTATTGATAAATACATGTAACAATTACGTGGTCTCTTTGTATACTTTTCTTCAATATTGACCTAAAACAACTTATTGCTTTTGGGTTGGTGCAGTTGTGCGAGAGATTATCAAACGAATTGGACACATGATGTGTCACACATCATTACAAGTACAACAGCTTTTAAGGTAACCAGTAGCAGAAACAAATGTGGACTATTCAAATTATCGGGGATGATAGATGATTTATGTAAAAGAAGTTTTTTTTTATTAAAAAGGTTTTTTACTAAAAATCTTTTTTTTTCTACTAAAAAGTTTTCTTTTGTATAACATTCAAAAAAACAAGCCCAAAATTATGTTCTATTGTAAACAATATATTTTGTTTCTCTATCTGTACATAAGCAGCAATTAAATAGATAATTAAGCATATGATCTTTGTTGTATAGCTGATTAACTTGACATTATAAGCAACTACTTTGTCTCTTTCATCGTTTTCTACGATGGTCTACCATTTCCAGTTGTAAAAAGAAAACTTAAGCAATATAGAAACTCTGGTAATAACCAATGTCAAGTTGGCCTAGTGGTAATGGGGTTGCGGTTGTAACTTCCGCTACTTGTGTTCAATTCACGTTGGGAGAGACTATTTACATTGTTTGGGTTCTCGACAAAGAGGTGAAAATACTTTTTTTAACCAAGCGAGAACGGCCTAGTGGTCTTGAGGGAGCTTTGGTCCCAATACTGATCCGTGTTCGAATCCCGCTGGCCACTGGAGGTAAAATTTAACATTTTGGCTCCTCCAGCGTCCGGTGACCGAGGCGTAATCCGGCCGATAATGTAGGCTGTTATGGACACCCACCGTTAGTCTAGACCCATTTCGGTGGGGCCAAAAAACACCGGATTATTCAAAAAAAGAAAAGAAAAACCATGTTAAGTTACATTAACTTTATTTTACAAAGCCCTGGGTCTATTTATAATGATCTTTATTTTATTAGTTGTTCAGTTACCAAAGTAACTCAAATTTGAAAAATAGAATAACTTTTTGATTAAAAATGTCAAAAATCTTTGTTGAAAAAACCACATAATAAAAATGTACTAAACTGATGATTTTAAAAGGTTTTGGAGTTATTTTCAAATCATTAATTTAACTAAGGATTTGTAAAACTCAAATCATGTATTATTCAACATGAATTTTATATAAAATTATTACAAGCACTTGTAAATTTCCTGTTATTTAATTGATAATTTGTAAAACTATATCAAATCCACTGTTATTCAAAACTAAATAATATTTTAAAAGAAAAATGTTATGAATAGGATTTTGAGATCCTTTACACTCATTTTAGTTAAAACTGTAGTTGTATATTATCTACTTCTACATGTGTTATATAGACTTATGGAGAGATTTCATTTTAAAATAAAAATGTTCGGGGACAAAAAATTTTCATATCCCCTTTGTTCGTATACTGAAATATTATTCAAATTCTTCTTCTCTCTTTGAAATCAATCACCCTCATTTTTAAAATGCTCTCTCAAAGTTTTCGTATCAACCTTTGTTTGGATTGTATGGTTGTGTTCTTTAGTGCTGGATTTCTATCAATGATGGTGAGAGAACAACCAAAAAACTACAATGATTCAAAGGTTAATGTTTGTCATAATCTCATTTTTACGTCGATGATCTCTATGTTCGAGCAAGAGATGCACAAATATCGAAGATTTCATCTTGGATGTTATGATCGACCCATAAATTTGATTTCCATAAAAAGTAAACTACCATATAAATATGAGCCGAAATTGTTCATATCTAAGAAGAGATGGGTAAGAAAAGCATATCAGTGTCCCAACACCTATAGACCTTCAAGGAAGAGATTATTGTGAGATATTTTTGGGAGTCATGAGGGCATGGAGAGAGATGCTGCAACTGTTGCTTTTGTGACTGCAAGCATTTACGAGGTACCACGTAAACAATATGCTACCCTATGATGAGAAGAAGAAGAAGAAGGTCAAAAAGATGATGATATATATATGTATTTTCCAGATAGATCCTGAGAATGGATGTGATTTGCGTATTGGTTTGTTTCTCCCTTTTTGCATCATTATGTAACTCAACTTTCTCATCCTCAGCAACAACTATAATTGTAGATTGTTCACTTTACAGAATATGAAGTTGTGATTGCAACATTGGAAACCGGTTGAATAACTTTCGAGAAGCTTTGCGATTTATGAAGTTAATCAGAAACAATTGTTTGTAAGAAACCAAACATGTTCATTTGACCAACCAACTTGTTTCGCAATGCTGCAGTGGAAGGTGTCACCAAGCGTCATGAGATGTTGAATGCTCTCAAGACAATCTTCTCCTACAAATAGTCACTTCTACCATTTTAAGAAACATCAAGGTCTTCAATTTCTAAACTTCTTATTTGATTTTCTCACTTATTTGTAAATTAGTTGTTAGAAAATATAGTTTTTCTAGAGTAATTTATACCTTAACGAGCAGAAAAAAAATCAAACGTAATTTATAATACAATATGGATCTTTGTTCCCATGTTCTCTGTTTTTTTCTCAACATGGGCTATCTATATGGACTTTAGAACTAGCAGGAGAGTGGAAACTTAAAGACCATGTAGCAGTGCATGATCTTCTAGACGATGTTCTTCATTTTTCACAAGCTGTGCTTCCAGTTCTCTTATATATAGTAAATGAGAAATCACTTAAATAGATTTTAATTATGTGTCATTCATAGAAGAAGTTTAGACCTAATGTTTTTTACATCAAAAGCTTATTCTATTACTCAAACTAAAAGTGATCTGAAAATTCATATTAGAATATAGTAACCAATAAAAACTAGATTTCTATGAAAAACACGTGCAGTCTTGGCTAAAGAGTTTTCTATCCGATTTTGCGCCCTTGGGATTTATGAATCTTTAAATCTTATAATATACCTGGTAGAGATGTTATCTCCACCAGTTTGGCTAAAAAGCTCAGCCATGCTCTGGGTTCTTGAATCATTGAGATAACATCCTTATGCGGCCATCAAATAAGCAGTTAAACTAGAGGTTGAGCCAACACCCTACTAAATCAGCCAAGGCGTCAACCAGGATATATGTACACTAAAAATTCTATATATTTTCAACAAGGATGAATTTTCTGAACTCAATAATATGTATTTTCCAAGTGGAATGAACCCCAAAGTTATCATGACCAGAAAGATATGAATTTCACAAATTGGAGGTTTGTAAGCCCATCCATCTGCAAGTATTAGCTTGTTGAAGAGGATTTAAGTCCAACTATCAAGAGGCCTTCACAAATACCAACCACATTAGTCAAGATGGATCTCTTATATTTTCAACAAGCAAAGAATAAAAAGAAAAGTCCATGTTAATATGGAGTTGTGGCCCATTTCCCAAAATCAGCCAAACTAGTCTAACTATCCAGTACGTGATGCATTCATCTTACCAGGGACCATCAAGAATAGAAATTAGATGAACTACATTTACTCCTTCTTGCCTTATTTGAAGGTTTGGACAATCAAATTCCAACATCTCTTTTCTAGTGAGTTAATGTACATGATCAGCACATATCTAGCACCCAAGAAGATCCCAAGAAAGCTCACGTATCCCTTAAAACCGTCTAGTTTCAAGAAAGATAAAATTTCTCACTAGGAGCCAAAACCCCACAAAAGGCTCCAATGGTTGGTTTCGATTTCTTTTCTTATATAGTTTTGTTTCTTTTATTTACTCCTTATGAACGTTGACATTATATGTTTCTGAGCATTATATAAGCTCTCTTAAGTTATCATTTTTAAATCACTCTTTCAGTCAATAAAAGCATACATATGTATTTTCAGTCAAAGAGTGTTCTTTGAGTTGTTATTTTGTTTCTAGGTGTGAGAAGCATTAGAATACTATAGAGCTCATGGTTTATAGGTTCATTGAGAGATTCAGGAGCCTTCAATATTACATATCGAGAGAGCCAATCAGCACCCACGGATTGAAAGAGTCAATCATTATCTATCTAACATCATCCATCCACCATCGATCATCAATCATCTATCCATCAAACCATTTCATCTTTTATTTCTTTTAGTGTCTGTTCTTATTTTGATCATTCATAAACTTAGTGTTCTTCCTTTGTTTCAGGCCAGCATGGACGTGAAGGGACACTAGTTCATCCATCAACCACCACCATATCTATTGATTTCTCGATCATCATTATTCCATTGACCATCTCGCAGTCCCAGCTTCCAGGGCTGTATCACATCCTTACAACCTGTCCCAAAGTGCTAACATGTTGAATATTAAAGTATACTCTTTCTATACCAGATAAGTGCATCAAATTCTGTATACAAAGGTGACAAACATGTCTCTCTATTTCACAGGCCTAAAAGTTGCCCACTTCCTGACTCATCACGCCATATCAACCATATACATTGTACTAAGAATCAGCAGTCCACGGTCCATCGACCAAAAATACGGTCCAAGCATCATCCTCTAGATCAATCATGTTTTCCAGCATTTACAAATTCCACTCTTTTGGATTACCATGGATAAACTCACTCAATATCATAGGTGGATGAACTACTGGTGCACTGGGTCAAGCTGGCCTGGCAGGGAATCATAGGAATTCATGGGTCTTCCCATATTTGTATCTGAAATCATGAATGCACTTTATTTCTGATTCCCAAGGTGAATAGAGGCCTAGCTTCCATCAAGCTCATATGATGGGCTCGTAATATCTGTTTCTTTCAAAGGCGGACATAGTCGATAATATTTTCTGCGCAAAACTCTCGCAAAACCAGAATCCAGACATTGGATCAATATCCACAATTGTTTTGTTAAGAAATCCAGAATAAATTCATGAATTTATCTTAATCATATTCAACCTTCCTATTTTGAGCAGCATAATTTCTCTTATTTTTCTAGTGCATCCCTCAATTAGGCGGGTTGAGCTTCACCAAAAGAGTGCATTGGCACTTGCTAATTTTTATAAATATCCGAAGAGAGTGGAAATCTGGACATAACATATGTTGTCATAATCTTCCTCCCTCCTGTCCTTAACCAGCGAGTTGACCATCCATTGATCCGATGATCAATTTCTTCCCTTAGAAACGCAAATAATCTGTATTTTGATTCACTTATGTGCTCTAGATTCTCTTAGTAGGTTTCCACTACACCTTATAAATCAAACCCCATAGGTTAGAGCTTGCTTTAATGATGACGAGAAAGGAAACGAGGAAAATATCTCATGGCCTTCACGGTTTCTGTAAACATTTTTTTGGCAAAATTTTCTTTGTTGTTACTGTTGAAAACCATAGAGCTCATATGAAAAAATGTTGAAACATTTTGGTAGAACGCTAAAAGGGAACATCGACAGGTCTTTCGTAGACTAGCCCCCTTAGCATATTTTAAACTTTTTCCTTAATAATTGATATGATCAAACCCGAACACCGAACACTACCAAAGATCCATTTAGTCAATAATTAAAGAAGCTAACTTAAATATGAATCTTCCCTTTAAGTTTAAACTCCGTGGAGACATCATTTAAGGAAAATAAATCATGAGTTTTATTTGAAGAAGATGATGCTTCTAGGATTTTAGAACTTTTTGATTTGGGAAGAAGATGGTAAGAAACAAAATAGATAGATGCTAGGAGTTAAACTTAATGTTACTTTATTGCTGTCTAATGTCAAATTTTTCAAGATTAATATTGTGCAGTCAATACAAACGTTAGGAATTAAATTGCATAAACCATAGCTGAGAATTAAATTTTTGATTTCAAATACTTCAAGAATTAAATGATCATTTCCTCGTAAAAAAGACTGAGTTTTTAAAACGCTAGTAGGTAAACGCTAAACATGTCGGCGGCGAGGAGGATGATACATTTGTGAACGTACGATAAATTGTTAGAACCCAATTTATCATCCAATAGTGGCCTATATTAAAAAAAGCCCAGCAAAAACACAACAAAACCAAAAGTCTCTCAGCTCTACATTGTTACCACATGGCGATCACTAGGAAGAAAGAAAAATGCTTATTTTATATATAAATATACTCTCACTATAGATATTTTCTTAAAATGTGTAAATTGGATGAAAAGTTCAATTATATTGTTATATCATATTTCAGTCATTTGCAATGAAATTATTTGATATTATATCAGAGTTATCACTTTCAGGAATAATCAAAGTATTTGCGTCTAAATTTTGAATATTTGAAAACAGAAAAATTATATGGTGGGTCATTTAAAATAATATTAACTGATAGTTTTTATTATAATATATTTTTTAAAATCAGAAGATGATATTAATAAAAGATTAGAGTTTATACTCTATAAATAAAATATGCATAGCTTTGAATAGAATAAAATTTGGCATACTTATTCTTAGAAAGAAAAAAGGAGAGGATACATAAATAAAAAACCGGATGAAGAATAATAAATTTGACATAAAAATATATAGAGTCTATTGAAGATTTTTGCAACTTTTTGTTGTATTCTGTTTTTTTAAAAGTTTTTTTTTAGTTTTTTTTTTAGTTTTTATTTAATTTATTTGTTTGTCGAGAGATACATAGATTTTACATATTTTGATAAGTATGAACTAATTGGTTTTATGGTTTTACAACATGAAATCAGATTCACTAAGGAAGATGAGTATAAATTATCAGCTCAAAAACCAAAAAGGTCAAAGAAGAAAGGTTGATAAAATTATCTATGAAATAATTATACATATATTCTGTGGTACAACAAACCTTTATGATGTATTATAATAAAGTTTTAACAATTCTTATACAAGCTTTTAAAGACATATTATTTTGATGTAATAAAGTTATTGAATTTCACACTAATACAAAGTATGTATGTCTAAAAATAATATTAGGTTATTTGAAATTTAATATTAATTTCTGATAAATAATTACTTGATCAAATTATATTAAAATATATACGCGTTAAGTAAACTTATAATAAAGGAAAATAATAACTTTTAAAATTCTTGGCCAAATTTGAATTTAAATTATCCTTAATGAAAGTCTTGGTCAAATTATAAATATCTGATAATATAATTTGATGATTGGAAATAATATGAAGATAGATTTGTTTGGTTAACCGATTGTGAGTTTTGTGTTGAACATTGAATAAAAACTACGTGAGAGGGAGGGAGTCGTTTGTGATTTTAAAACATTTGTGGGAACTTTGTAAGTACTTTGAAATGTAAGTAAAATAAGATTGCAGATAAAAAGTGAAGATTAGTGTTCAAAAATAGTTTTGGTTCATTAATCTTGAATTTTACATTAATCATGAATTATGTCAATGATGTTATAAACCATAAGGTTGTGGATGGGCCATAACCTAGAAGATCAGTCCAACCCCAATGTCGCCTATACCTTTTTGTCTTAGGCGGTTTACTTATGTATTGGGCTAAGGCCCATAGTATTATATATCTAGTGTTTCCACATTTATGTAATCCTTATATAAGGACATCTTTATGCAATGAATAATTTTTTTTTACAACACGTTATCAGCACGATAGCTTCTAAGCTAAAATCCTAAAAGATCTCTCTCTTTCTTTCTTTCACCGGCGGCCACATAAATCATAATCTTACCCGAACTTCAAAGAGGTCGTTTTCTCAAACCGTGAGAACCCAGAAAACTTTTAAGATATCAAATCGAAGCCCTGGCCGAGACGAATCTGTTAGTGAAGACCGGTTGTTGATCAGACAACTAACACGCCCGCACGCACGGATACAGTGCACACCGTCAAGCTTTGAAAACTGAATTTGATTTCAAAAGCTAAGTTTTCATAAACCCTAATCTTCTTTCTCTCACAAAATAGAAACTTTGGAAGATATCTAATCTTGCTTAACTTAAAAACTTAATATCAGCTTGATTCAATCCCATACGGTTGCAACTCAAAAGGAACAAAGTAAGCTCACGGATTGGAAGCTTGTAGCTCGTGAGGAACATCTCTGGGATCTCTCTCTAATGGTGGTCAAGTCAGATCCAAAGGAGGTTCAAGGTAAACAAAGATCAAACCTCATAGATATTAATCGGATTACATGAATTCTATAAAGTATATGAACCCTAATTGAAATCGGATTCACAAACCCTCAAATTCTAAGAAATCGACTTTGAATCCTTGTAAGCGCCTTGAAACCCTAATTAATCCAATTAATTTCTTGGTTAGGTTGTTAGAGGTTGTTATGGTACTCTTATAAAGTTAAAACCCTAAAAACAATCAAATCTAAAAGAAACCCTAATCTACCTATATCTAAACACAAACTATAAAATTATGGAAATCATCAAAACCCTAATTTCCTTTTTGATTGATTTCAACTTGATTGTGTTTTAAAGTTTAGGGAAGTTTTCTTATTTGATTGATTGAGAGTTTAGGTTGATATAATTGAATGCAAAACCTTAAATCTCGAATTTGGAAATACTTTAAAAGATGTAAACAATAAAATTGGAATTTCATGAGAATTTAGGAAAGTTTCCATTTTTAAAATTTCCATTTTTGAAGTTTTCATTTTTGAAGTTTCCATTTTTGAAATTTTCCATTTCTGAAATTTTCATTTCTGAAATTTTCATTTTTGAAAATTTCTATTTTTTCAAAATTTCCATTTTTGAAAATTTTCATTTTTGAAAGTTTCTATTTTTAACTTTTATGAAAGATAGTGTGATTGATTTGCATATACACCCATGCAATTGAAATTGAAAACTTTCAAGGATAAACCCTAAAATATGGATTGCTTGAAATTTTAGGAAAGTTTCCATTTTTTTCAATATTTTCATTTTTGAGTAAATTTCGAATCTGGATTATAAGGGCCTTGAAACCCTAATTAATAAAATCGGATGGAGAATTGATTGACTGATTTTGATAATTATGTCATGAGTGCTAGATTGATTATAAATTTCAATATGATTTGAAACTCTAATACCCTAAAGGGCCTTGAAATCCTAGTTATATAGTCAATTAATTATTTGATTAATGCTAAGGTATTAGACTATTTGTTTTGAGATGCAATGTGGCCGTGTGGCCTTGTGTGTTTATTTGAGTTAATGGCCGTGTGATTTTACTTACTTGCATGAGCATTGTGTTCGTGTGGCCTTGTGTGTTTATTTAAGTTAATGGCCGTGTGATTTTACTTACTTGCATGAGCATTGTGGCCGTGTGGCCTTGTGTGTTTGTGTATATGGCCGTATGATAATTTCTTGCATCATCATATCATTCTTGCACATATAGATATCATATACTTAGGTTGAATTCTCTTGAACATATAGAATGCATAATGTTTAAGGTTGAATGCATCCCTCTTGGCCATGTGGCATGCTTGCTAGATTAAGCACACATTGCTTGATATTAAATCATTTGAATTATCTGCTTGCTTGCCCACATAATATTATAAAACCACTAAGTAAATGATATATGATTTCAAATGCCGAAAACCTAAAGCTACATATAATCATTAGACACAAAGATTATCCTAAAGTCCAAAGGACATGGTGAATGTATCACAGAAGGCAATAATGCCACTAAGAAATATAGATACGATCATTCACCATCATCTTGCTAAAGGTCTCAAAGATTAGTATCTAATTATTTAAAATCCTCTACACCTTTGGACAGAGTTATGATCACCAAAGAACTTGGTATTATCACCAAAGGCTATGTATGAATGGAGAAATCATAGATCCCAAAACTTTATGTCTGTGGATGAATATAACTCAGTCCCATTATGCAGATCTGATCTCATATCTTTTTCTAGCTGAGCAAAGTAAAGAATTGCTAATTGAGACCTCCTAGTTCCACACCATTTTCTAAATCCAATAGGGCATCAGAGGATAAGAAAGAATCCAAATGAAAGTAACCATGTCCATCATGATAAACCACACATACATAGCTGTAGTGGATGGAAAGGACATGGCCGTGGCCAATACATTTCATATGGCCACAAGAATGACTATGGCAGGCCGTAGGTACCAACCTGATTCAGGCCATGGTCGAGGCAGAAGCTGTGGCATTTCTAAACCACAAACACTCGACCAAATTCAAATATTCCATAAGTGTGGAATAGATAACCATTGGGCTAAGACATGTAGAACTCCCAAACATCTTTGTGACCTCTATCAAGAGAGTCCAAAAGGGAAGAATCTAAAATCCCATTTGGTCCAAGATGACAATGGTGATAATCAAAATAAAGTTATGAATTATGAAACATATAGTTGTCTAAATGAATAAGTTAGATTTCGACAATAAGAGTTCATGAATTAGTGTATAGTCAGTCTAATAAGACCTATGGCCAAGGCATTGCCTAAAGGGCATGAATTTTATTCACCCATACAGACCCATTGAGTTATAAGAATGGTTTCCAAGTAGAAACAGTGGGCAAAAGAAACAAAGTTCCTTGAGTTTAAATAAAAAATTGCCTAAGGCCTTAAGAAAAATGGTCAAGACTATACTTGAATATTGTACTGATCTAGACTTTGCCAAAGATTAGTATGATAAAAGCAAAGGAAATGGTAACCATATTGGTTTAACCACGAAATTTATACACTTTATGGCATGACTGAATTAGCCATCCAAGTCTAAACATGATGCAGAGAATGAAAATGCAAATGGCACAAAGAGTTATTATCCCATAGAATCTCACATTTTGTAACATGTACACAAGGGAAACTCATAAGGCTTATTGTCCCAAACACCAAGAGTAGTATGGTCATGAGGAGGAGTGAGGATAAACCAATGGCCCTGGCCACACTACAAATCCGTGGACCATGGTCTACCCATGGGTCACACGTGGTCGATCCACGGTTCATCCGTGGTACACCCATGGACCAAACGTGGTGCTTCCATGGTTCATCCATGACATAGGCTATGACCTATAAAGGTATAAAGTAAGGACATTATGAATTCACATATGCATATACCATTACCCATAAGGTCTATAACTCCCTGCCGAAAGCTCATGGGCAAAATGAATTTACTTGTATCTAAGGTTAATATGCATCAGCCCATATAAGTGAGCGTAGATATTCCTATATCAGAATGATTAAGAGTCATAAAACCAAACATATACCATCTTGAGAAAATCAGAATAAACGACCACACAATATGTGCCATATAAGATGGAACCTCAGAAGAAGATTGGGAATATATGTTGGATATGAATAAGACTTTCTCTTATGAATTATAAAAGAGACCTTGAGTCAAATATGGGTGATCAGATTGGCCAGGTACACAGATTACATGAGATCAAATGAATCCAACCATCCAACATTAGAAGGAGAAAGTAATAAGCTGGTAAAGAATAAAAGAATGGAATGGTATTAACCATCATTGTCTTGGCAAGATCCTCAGATTTGAGAATATGATTTAAGATCATATGATATAAAGCTAGCAAAACTAGATGCCAGACATATTGACCCAAAGAAAATATGACTAAGTCATAAACCAGCTTGCACCACGAAATTGATGTCTTAAAGAGACACAATCAAGTTGCTACAGAGTCTATACAAGATAGAACAATAAGTTCCATCAGATAAGAAATCCTCGGAAAGAAAAGAAAAAAATGGTGCATGAAATGTTATACAGATCCGAGGTCAATGGAAACCAGACCAGACATTAGAGATAAAAGCTGGCCAACTGAACATCTAAGGTACCATAACCATATAGCTTGGGATGCCAAGCTGCAAGGTAATCAAGGTCCTAGAAAGCGAGATCTCAATCAATTAGATCATGTCTGGAACATTATGGTACTACATAATAAAAGTGTCAACACAAATCATAATCTTTCATACAAAGATCAGAACCCACATGAAATAAGAATGCATTCATGGGTTTACTCATTGTAAAGAACAAATGGGCATATTGGCCATATATATAAGATGCCATCTGATAATATAAACCAGTGAATGAATAAGTCTTGTGAGAAAGAAAATCGTGAGAGATGCTACTTATAGCATTCAAGCATTGTTTGTTACACAAGGGTACTCACAGAGACTAAGGAACAGTTTACAAGGAGATATACTCCTATGTGGTGGATGCTACTACACAGACTCGAAATTAATAAAGGTCTGGATTGATATATAAGTGTGTAGTAAGCTGAGAATGGATCACTGGATAAAGAGAATAAATGGTACTAGAAAGATGAGAAAGAAATTCTCTAGAGCAGCTTTGTTCCTAAGCTGTTTATGGACTAAAAAAAGGCAGCTGCATAAAGTATGCATAGAGTATGAAAAATGATGTCTTGCATATTTTCATTGTTTCACCCATTCATCCATATGCATTTTGATCATATAGACTAGGATTTAGTCATTTTTTATGTTGCATTTTGCATACATGAGTCTTTATCAGGTGTTGGAGTGTGCCATGGAGTGATTTGAGATGTTTGGGAGCCTTGTGATCCAAAAAGGGTGAAATATGAGCATGGATGGAGCATTTAAAGAAATCTTCTGTTGCTAAGATTTTGTAGAGACACAGAAAATTGATTTAGCTTTCTAATGGAAGTAGTTTCAAGTCATTTGAAGATGTAATGAAGGAGTTATGACCAATTTACTAGAGGCATATCCACCCTGTTCGAGCATCCTGGAGCGACCTCTCAGAGCGACCTACCAAGGTCGCTCCCAGCCAGAGAGACCTTCCGGAACGACATACCAAGGTAGCTCCCAGCCAGAGTGACCTCACCAGAGCGACGTGCACAGGTAGCTGCGCGTCTTTGTTTGGACGAAACTTAAGTTATTTCAGGGACCTTTTGGTCATTTCTTTTCATTGTTTTACATTTTCTAAACCTAAATTTAAGCACGTTGTAAGCCGTTTTGGGCGGAGAATCTTTGTTCTGGAGGAGAAAACACAAAAACCTCTTGGAAAAGTTTATTTCTATGAATCATTCTTCATTGTTCTTGTGATCTTGTTTATTTCTTTGCATTATCTACTTATCTTAACATTATTAAGCTTGAATCCAATATGGGTTTGAGAGGAATCATGAAGATTAGCGAGTAATCCACCTTTGAATTCATGGGATAGGGAGATTAAGGGTGATTAGGCTAGAACTAGGATGTTTAGTGTAGATTTCTCTTACTCCTTGCTCGTAGAGTATTCTTAATGCATCCTTTGAGTTGGCCTCTCAAAGGTTGAGATTTAGGCATTTCCCACCTCACAAGGTGTTCGATGAAATGTCTGATTCAACTCTCCTAAGCTTTTAGTATACTTTTCCAAATACATTTGTTGTTAAATGTGGTAAGATACCTAATAGACTTGTTAGTAATGATTGCTTTCATATTATTCAACCAAATACATTTGATGTTTGAGATATGTTAGCAAATGAGTATTTATTTAGACATAGAGCTTGTTTAGAATTGTGTCTAGGCTTAAGGTCGATAGTTTGATTGATCATTTGCCATCCTTAGTTCGAAACTTGATCACCCAAGGTCTAATCCCTATGCCCATGAGTTCTCTTTTCCCTCAATCAAGGAAGTTATTTTAGTTATCGCTTTTTGTATTAGTAGTTATAGTTCAAAACAATCATTTATTCGATTGCACTTAGATTAAGTGAGTACTTGCATTCTTGGTGCTTTAAAATCCCTTAGAATTGGTTCGACAATCATTTATACTACAACATTTGTCTTAGGAGCCTTGAAAACTTCTAACACCAAAAGACTAAGTAAATACTTAGTAAAGAGTTCCATGAGAACAGTCAGTCCATACATTCTTACAAAAGAAATCCCTTGTGCTTATACTAACTAACCTCAAGAAAGGTTAAATGATTTTAAAGGATAATCAGTCCTTAGACAGATTATGAAATCAGTCCATAGATAAGTTATGATGGGACTGCAATAAACTTGCAGTAAGAGATCATATTCGTGTGTGCGTGTCTGTGTTGAGATCAGCACGCCTGATAATAGAAATGGTATGTTGGATGGTCGAGAGAAAAAACAGAAGGAACCATCAATGGTCCATACCAAGTCCATACCAAGGACCATGTCTGACCATATGGTCCATGTGAACCAACATATTAACTCAGAACAGGGTATGGCCCTTAGGCACCAATTATAAGAATGTATATCAGTATGCATAGTCTAAAGAATGACTGATAGAAAAGATGGTCCTAAAGGAATCAACAGCAATGTATAGAGACATTGTAGTGACATTACCACAACACACTGATCATGTCACTGCAGCAATATTAGGCTGCAGAATCTTGGCCATTCATTGGCAAGATTGTGGACGTGTGTGGGAAAGGTCCATGAACTAATATATACTCGAGCACGTGGTATAGTCCATGGCAAGAAGGTCATGAGACGCCATCAAAGAAAAGTGTGGGCTGCGATGTTTTTGATTTATGTAGAGTTATGGACGTGTATATATGAAGTCTATAACATAATATGAATCGATCAATGATAATAAAGAAAGATCGACTATAATGGATAAGCCATTGGCACATACGGTTTACATATATCCATAAGGGAAGAATGTACCAGATCATAGGGATTGTAACTTTGGATTACAAGTAGTCCATGATCAGACCATAAAGTTCATGAATGTGTTTTGGTTGAGACTCATCCGACCAGAACCTAGTATGGTCGAAGACAAACATAGATAGATCCATATGGACCATGGCACCGACATGGAAAGACAGAGTTCAGTCCGTATGTACATGAGTCGATGACTCAACACTTCATGAGTATGTTTTGGTCGAGACCCATCCGACCAAAGCACATATTTGACAAGTAAAACATACGATGGTCGATGGTCCAACATCTCCCACGCCGTAGACCTAGAGGACCATCAGTATGGAATCACAAGGTGTACTTATGTGTATGTTTTGTTCATAAAATCAATCCATCCGACCAGAACCAAAAGTTACACATATCGTACAAACATCAAAGAAGTTCCAGAAGATATAAGAAGTCTGAAGCATTACAAGACTATTCAAGAAGAGTTACTTCATCAGCAACATTCAGAGATGTCCAAATCAGGGGGAGTATCATGTGTATACTCTTTTTCCTGTCCATGGTTTTCATTTTTCCTTATTGGGTTTTGGTTTTCTTGGAGAGGTTTTAATGAGGCAACATTAAGCATGGTACAAGTCTAGTATGGCTATGACATCTAGTGGGGAGTGTTATAAACCATAAGGTTGTGGATAGCCCATAACCTAGAAGATCAGTCCAAGCCCAGTGTCGCCTATACCCTTTTGTCTTAGGCGGTTTACTTAGGTATTGGGCTAAGGCCCATAGTATTATGTATCTAGGGTTTCCACCTTTATGTAATCCTTATATAAAGACATCTTTATGCAATGAATAAATCATTCCTTTTACAACAAATGAGAACTTTTTGTGGGGAATTTTCATGTTTACCACATTATTGGTACCACTTTTCATTTTTACCTTCATTAAAGAAACATTTTCATAAATACTATTTTTTGAAGAGGCATTTATTTTTAAATTAATTAGAATCCTAAATTTTACATTCCTAAACCCTACCCCACCTTACCCCCACCCCTCAACTCTAAACCCCACCCCTCAACTCTAAACCCTAAGTCTTAGATTGATTAATCCAAGGGTTATAAGTGTGTTTTTTCCTCTTAAAAAACAAAGGTAAAAGTGATTAAGGTAAACATGAAAAGTGGTACAATGAAAGTGGTATTTTGATAATTTCCAAAATTTTGTCAACTTAGACTAAGGGGGGGTTATTCAAACAAGAATTTGTGTCGAGTTTAAAAATTTTAAAAGTTGATTGATTTTTAAAAGTTAAAGTAAACTTAACAAATATGTTACATAGAGTTCCATTGATTGTTACCATCTTCATAGATTTGTATACTTTTTCTATTCCTAAAATCTCCATCTAAGGTAATATATAAAAGTTCTTTTAGAAATTTTCCGAATATTTTTTAAATACAATATATATATATATATATCACCAGCAACTATTGGGCATTTTCAACACAACTTTCATCGTGAGATTCCTCCAACATTGAGAAAAATACCAGCGGCTCTCATCACGTAATGACCAAGATCAGCAATGATGTAGAGAAAGCCTTGAGAAGTCAATGATGTACACGTTTTATATATACATTAGATGAACACGTTAAACTGTATATTTGTATGTGTGTGTGTTTTCAATACAGAGATTTTAAAAGTTTTATGGGTATACATGATATTTTGAAAGTTGAGTTTTGTGAGTAAAAATATAAAGAATTTGTATTCCAATAACAATAGAATCTAATGGAATTACAAAATCTTTAATTACTAAACTTTTTGAATAACAAAAGATTTTAAATAGAATTTAAAAATCTTCAAACCAATAACAATGGATTTTGCTAAAATTTCAAAAAATCAATATACCAATAACAAAGGAATTTCAGAATTTTATAATTCTTAGAGAATCCTTGTACCAATAACCCCCCCTAAAGTTTATAGAATTACTAGGTTTTTTCATGTACTATGTGTTGAAATAAAAATTTTAAAATTTAAGTTATGTTTAAAATAAAATTTGTTCATTTTAGATATTATTATTTCCTTAAAATATTTAAATTTTAATTTAATTATATGGAAATTAAGATAAAATAAATAATTTTACTTAAATTTTTATTTAATAATATATATGTACATATATAAAACTATAATCTCGAAAATATTTTTTTATCTATTTCTTCTGGTTAAAATATATTAAATCAAATTCTAAATAATATTTTTAAAATTTTTAATATTTAAAAGAAACCAATGGTAATGGGAAAAGAAATTACAACTGTTTTTTAGAAAATTGCATTAATGTTTGAATATTTGTTTTAGAAATTAAAATTATAAAATTATTGACATTGAATTAAATAATATTTGAAAATTTTAAATTATTATTATATTTTATTTCTATTGTTATATTATTTATTATTATATTAATGATGATTTATGAGTTATTATCATATTTTAAACAACTTACCAAAAGTATAATACGAAAATAATGTAAATTTCCATGTCACAATTATCTGAAAGCCATGTCATCATTATTAGTATACCATATTTGTTTTTTTTTAAATTAAGATAGTGATAACACATGGTAAATCACTTCTAAAATAATGTCTAAAGATCACTAAATCTAAAATCTCTTCAAAGAAATAAATACCAAGACTTTGATTTTGAAACTATTTAAAGAATTACATATATTAAGATAATCAACGTTTTTGACTATCTTCACTGTGACGTGTTCATAAAATACCGATATGACTTTACCTGCGGCTCCAGAATGGAGTCAGCGTTTGGAGGAGATGCAATCTGACACTATTAAAATCTCTTCATGGTCCTAAAGGTAAGGGCATCCGCATTTGTAGTGGTGGGCGTTCGGATATCCATTTGGATTTGGGTATTTCAGATTTTCAGGAATTTTGATATAGGGGTATAGAACGCATTCGGATATTTATATACTTCGAGTTGGGTTAGTGTATTTTTAATCCGGGTTCGAATAATTTGGGTCGTGTTTGGGGTATTTCAAGTTACTTAAGAAATCATGAATCAAAAAAAAGAGAATCAAATAGTAAAGTTTTTGTTGCAAGTTAAAACAATATAGTATTAATCAAATAACAACTAAATAAGTTTCAACCAAAGAGGAGGACACCAAGTACTAAAACATGAAGAGTAATACTTCGCCAAAACATATTTAGAAAAAGAGTGTATCCTCCAATAAAATCAAAAGGTGTTGAGAAATTAAAGACGAAACCATTAAGTCCACGACGTAGACCGAGTTAGGCTATAAAAATGAATTGAATGAGTTTAATCTATTAGAGATTTGAGATTAACATATATATATATATATATATATATATGTTCAGATTGTGAGAATAGAGAGAAAATGGTGAGAATGAAATAAAAAATGAGTTTTGTAAAGAGAATCAGCATCTGGTTTATTTTAGATCATAAAGACTGAGTATCAAAAAGAGTGTTGTGGGAGTTCAAGTGAGAATGATGAGATTATGGAGAGTGTCTGTGATCTTCTAGTATATTATGGACCAGAGACAATGAGATATGGTTTAAGAGAGTTTGTGAGAGTATTTGAAGGATACGAGAATGAGAGAATAAAATAACAAGAAATTGTTGAAGGAAAAAGTTACTTATCACTTCAGGGAGTATGAGAGATTGTAAACAAGAGAATAAGTGAAGGATGATATTTATGTAACAACCTCCCTGTGGGACCCAGCTGGCTAGTTGTAACAACCTCCCCGTGGGATCTAGCTGCCCAGTACGTCGGCACAACCTTGGCTGGCGCTGCAGCGCATCAACCATAACCCCTCCCCTGTGCAGTCCGTCTCACATGTAGGTTATTGGTGAGGTTCGAACCCCCGACCTCACCCTTTAACAACTCTCCCACAGAGAAGTTGTCACCAATTGAGCTGCTCAACTAGTGACAGCTTCTATGTGGGAGAGTTGTTAAAGGTTGAGGTCGGGGGTTCGAACATCACCAATAACCTACCTGTGCGACGAACTGCACATGGGAGGGGTTAGGGTCGATGCACTGCAGCGCCAACCAAGGTTGTGCCGACGTACTGGCCAGCTGGGTCCCATGGGGAGGTTATTACAGTTTAATTCTCCTAAGGAATTTCGTGCGTACATGTAGGGGGCTTTATAGCCAAGTTACAAGACGACATACAAGAACATTAAACTACTATTAAAACATGAAAATTTAAATAACTAATTTTGTAGGAAAAGAGAAACTAGAGCATGTTGAGAACTGGCTGGGGCATATTGGTATGGCATGTCCAACATGAGAGCAAGTGATTGGAGGAAGAGGACACATTCAACTTGGTGTGATAGTGACAGGTCCAGCTGCTTCTCCAAAACACCCATGTGACTTCTTCTTGTCTAATACATAACGAATCCTTCCATTAGAATTCAAACCAAGCATCCTTAGGTTTATGGAGTTTTAGCCACGCCCAAGAGTTTCCCAAAAACCTTCCTTGCCTTGCAAGTCAGGTTTGCTTGATTCAGATTGTATCTTCAACAAGTTTTGCTTCTTCTTCTCTTTCTTTTATTATTCCAACACGGATATTTTGGGTATCCATTCGGGTATCGGGTATTACCCGATTCGGTTTGGTATCCATTCTCTTCTAACTCAATATCTGTTTGGATATTTTTATAGATCGGATCGGGTTCGAATTCAAGTTTTTTGGAGCGGATTTGGGTGCGGTTTTAGGTATCTTATAAAATGCACGGCCCTACGCATCGGTGTATTTGAAGTGAGTTTCTTAACAATATAAAAAGGAGAAAATGAAGAGTGAACAAAAAGAAAAGAGGCATAGAAGCGGCTTTTCCAAAAGTGATTCTGACAAACTTTAGAGAAACTAATTTAGCACATGTCATTTATTTACTGGATGATATATAAACATCATTAAAAAATCTATTGAGAAACTTAATAGGAGCATCTCTCGCTAATGATAACCTAAAGTGATTACAAGAAAAAGATTAAATACATTAACTGTTATGTTTTGATTCAACAACTCCTTGTTAACTTTGATAAATTCACAAAAACTGGTTGTTTGAAGGCATTTTTAATCTGTGAAAATAGAGTTATATATTTGATATTAATTCATCGAAACACCTCTGAGATTTGAGAAGAAATCTTATTAAAACTACCGTAAAATTTTATATTTTTTGAATCACACCAAAGTCACCTAAGTTTTTTCCCCATATTCACTAAATCTCAATAAATGTGAAATGCACCAAGATATTCTAAATCCTAATTCAATACACTTCCCACCCCAATGAGTATTTCAAATAGGTTTGTTAAAACTTTGTTTATATTTTTGCCCAATGTGAACATGTTTCAAAAGTTCCATCTTACATCCATTATTGATCGGCCCACGCTTGACGTGAGATTTTAACATAATTAAGCATTTGGATCAACATATATTTTTATCTTAAAAGATTTGGTTATATATTTTTGTGAACAATTATCTTATATGTGATTTTTTTGTGTGTGAATAAGAGAGGAAAAGGGGAATCGGTTGTTCTTATTCTTATTTCATAGACAACAATACATATATATAGGAATAAAAGCTAGGATTTAGAAACTTCTACAACATGGGTTTATGGGCCTATAATGGACATCTACATAATAATTCATAACACTCCCCCTTGTCCATTATACAAAAATATTTCCTAAAGCGCATAAGAAGCTGCCTCATTAAAAACCTTACTAGGAAAACCCATTGGGAAAACCCATGGTTAAGGGAAAAAGAGTGCAGCGCGCATCTACTCCCCCTGATAAGAACATAACTTTAAATATCTGATAGGACACAATCCAATGTGATGATTTAACTTCTTAGTCTTGGGCTTGGACCGGTTACTTCTCTTGGTAGATTTGACACTCTTCACTGAAACTTGAATGTCTTGATGACCGTAGGACAAAACTGACTTCAAACTACGTGTAAATCGAAGCTAACATCCATGTCTAAGACAGTTTGTACATGTCGCACGAAAACATACATATCTCGAATTCTATTATCCGGAATGACTTGATTCAAACTGGAGATGAAAGTAGACTCAAAGATATTTCTCTGGAAACCAAATTCATATTTTAATTCCATCTAGAAGATCTCCTTTTATTGGAAAAACTTTGACCTTTGATTATGTTTCGCGAATGAAACATGTTCATACCTTGATTCTTCTTCAAGTATGATTGATCTTGATCATTCTATTTTGCTTCTCTAAATCTTCAAGTAACATTTCTCTTTAGGGTTCTATCATTTGCGTGTTCTTTGTTTTCTCGTTAAAACCTTGACATGGAGAAAATCCAATGGAACAAAAACCATGATAAGAATAAAGAGTACAACCACACACATCATCATATTCTCCCCATGGAAGTATCATCTTTGGGAGATGTATTCTCATCATATATATATCATCCTTTAAGGAATTGTTATATTTTGGTATATTTGGACTCCATGCCCAAATTTTCTTTTATAGACAATCGTCTAAACCTTCACATTGTAAATACGAGTTATTCATTCTCTTCTTGTAAAAGTTTACAAATATGATTAGCCTTCTTATCATACGAAATCACATCTTTCAATCATGAAAGAGATCAATAAATTTCTTAATATCATGGTAATTAATGAGAAATATTTATTTCTTTTATATGCTCCATATACTTGTGCAATAATGTTCCCGAGAACTAACATGTGCATGATTTAACAACGCAAATCATTATAGCGTTTACTGCTTCTTTTAGTTTACAACTTTATGGACTTTTCACATAATTGTCATTTTCCTGCGGCTTTTAATTCTTGCCAGATTAAATAAACTTGAAAGTTGATGCTTCCACCACAAGATGATGTGTTTGTTATAATAATTACACTTTATGAGAAAACTTGTGCAACTATTCTTTTGCATCTCACAATTTTCATCATCTTAATCTTTCACTTAAAGACTCTTTTCTGTACCACTGGTTTTACATCATTAGGTGTACGGAATACTGGTCCAAATACTCATCTCTTTCTAAGAGATATAATCATGCATATATTTCTTATTTCCATCTTGGCCGATCATTTCCTTGTGTACACTTTTCAATAGATGGTTCTTGATCCTCATTCTCATCAACTGCTACATTGGATGCATAAGTATTCACGACGTCGATTTGATATCGGTCCATATTGTTCCAGACATGACATAGCTATTTGAGATTTCTTTATTCTCAGGTACCTGAATTTATTTCTTGTCATGTTTTGTCTCTTCGCGAGATTCTTAATATTTCTTTACTCGATTCTGCCATTCTCATTCATGCTCCTTTTATTTTTCGAGGATTACTATATTTGGAACTGATAGTTCTATCACACTTCAGGCGCTCGTTAGACTCATTACCAATTTGATATTGTCCTTCCGAGACATCCATTTTAACTGGAGCATTTACAGTTGGTACTTGTGACTTAATCACTTTCTTAGGGTCAGTAAACGAGTCTGGGCAACTCATATGCTAATCTTTATAATAGAATTATCTCCATACACTCAGTTTGGACTTCTATTCACGCTCTTTAGTCCGAGGATCAATGATAATATATTTCAACTAATTCATTCTTCAGCTGTTTATTTTCTCCCCCTCATGTTGGATAGACTAACTTTGAGTCTTTAAATAAATCTTTTAAATCTATCACCAATGGAGATCTTATCCAACATATTCATAACCTCCGTTGAGGTCCCATCTTTTAGTAGTGTGATTGAGCAACTAAAACTTATCCAAATTTTATAGATAGGGATTTTGGTTTCTGACCCAAAACCAATTTGATGGGGGGAGAGTTCTTAATTACTCTTTGGCATTATGTGAATTAATGTTCTGCATTTTACTTATAAACATTAGCTACAAGATATTCATCATGTATCCTCACATGTATAAAATAATCATCAAAGGCTTGTGAATTTACCAGTATTACCAATTATTCTTGCAAACATCAACTTGCGGATCTATGATAATGATACATATGACCTTCTCGTCGATGCATTAGTTATAAACATATGGTGGATGATCAGTCCACCAGTGGGTGATCATGCCCACAAACATCTCCTTGTATAAATATTTAACTGGTGAAAACCATATTCATATATTATCTTGTAAGCAAGCAAGATATAGCAGATCATTCGTAAGAATCTTCTTGTTCTTCAACGAACGTCCGTACGATTATATTTCGCATTAATACTAAACCGGGATGGCATAACCGGATTGCCAAACATTACATTTTTGATAAACTTCTAGTTTACTATTTCATTTATCTCCATTTTCTAATCATTGTGTAGTACAATACAACAATGCCTTGGGTAATACTTCTGATTGATGGTATTCAACATTTCCCTTTACTTATTGTCTCAACATTAATAGATTCTAAATCCCTTGATTTTCTTTATAAATTACTTTCTAAGTCTATTTCTAGTGGGAACATACTTTTGGAAGTTTCACTTACTAGGGATGTGGGATTCTTTAATTCTCCCTCTCGTAATAATTATACTCCAAGTTCATATATCTGGTATTGAATCCCACTTTAGAATCAACAACACACTCAACTTAAGGTCATGTGTTATATCTTAGATCCTTTGGACCATTGAGACTTGAAAAAGTATAACGCATTAATGATTTCAACTTTCGTTCCCATAGGCAAATATCTATCTGCTCCTCTAGAGCTTCCAATAATTTTTATTTCATCTTTAGATGATATATCTCTTGTTTATTATCATTTTATTTCTCATCTTCAAGTGAGAATCTACTCTATTAAAATAGAGTCCTAAATTTATCTACCATTAAAAGTTGACATTTAACTTTTGGATTGTTTCAAATTTGTTAGTGTATTACTCATCTAACAAATTTGATAATACATACTTCATTCATTCTCGTTAGTAACTCATCAGCACGCCCAACTGGTACTCGCCAAACCGGCACTTGCCAAACCGGCACTTGCCAAACCGGCACTCGCCAAACTGGCATTCGCCAAACCGTCACACGCCAAACCGTTATTTTCCAAACCGGCACTCGCCAAACCGGCATTCGCCAAACCGGAATTTGCTAAACCGGTATTCGCCAACCTGACATTCGCCAAACCGGCATTCGCCAAACCGGCACTCGCCAAACCGGCACTCGCCAAAACGGCACTCGCCAAACCGGCACTCCCCAAATCTGCAATGGCTCGATCTTAAAGGCGTCTCATCGATCCCGTTCGCTCACAGTCACCATCCATTCACGGGCCTTAGATCATGCCCTTTTGCGGTCACCGTCCTTTCACGGACCTTTCTTATTTATATCCCGTCGTCGCCCGGTCACCGTCCTTTCACGACCCTTTCTTATTTATATCCCGCCGTCGCTCGGTCACCTTCCTTTTACAGTTTCGTCACTTAACTTCCCGCGGGTACCTCATGTTAGGCTACTGTCCGCGGGGACTCATCACGCTCTAGACGCCACCCGTTCTCGGTGTTACAAACATGACTACAAACATGTTCAATGACTCATTCTCATTTCACATCCTCATTTCTCATTCCGATTCTCATTTCTCATTTTCATTAACATTTCTCATTAACATTAACTTAACCTTAACAAGTTCATTAGACGCCACCCGTTATCGGTGTCACACACATACTTCACTTTACATTCATATAAACATACACATATACAGGATACCAATTGTAATCCTTGTACCACTTTCATTATTCGTTCACATCATCACTATTAATTTAGGCGTGCACTTCTTTCTAGCAACCTAGCTTTCAGCATCATTCATCATAAATCATCACATAATCAACCATTCACACAAGCAATCATTCATCATGAATCATCCACATCAACACAAGGCAGTTCATTAAGTCCTTTAAACAGTGTGAAGGTTCTTATGCAACATGATTCATTCATCTAACATCCTAACTCCCGTTATGATCTAACAACTTAACTTTCACCCAAGGACTATCCGAACCCTAGTTCCAACATCAACCAATATAAAGAACATGGAAGAAAACTGGGTTCGAATCACCTCACCTTAGGAATAGATCTAAGATCTAGAGATCTGGATCTGGAAACGGGAATAAAGATCAAAGAGAATCCAAACCGATCAGCACTCGAACACCACCACTCGCGATCATGGCGGCTCACAACGAGGAGAGAAGAAGCGCTGGCAAGAAGAGAGAGAGGAAGGCGTGCGGCAAAGAGAGAGAGAGAGAACTCGACGGCTAGGGCTTTCTTCTCTTGGAATTTGTCTGCAGAGCTTCGCTAAGGTTTATGAATGAGAGAAAAGAGAAGGGGTTACCTCTATTTATAAGAAAAGAAGGAGAAACCTAGGTCTTAACCCTAATGGGCCGTAGACAAGGCTTTTGTTTTAAAAAAAAAATTAAAGCCCAAGTTTTGGGATGTTACAACTCTCCCCCTGTCATTCGGAATTCGTCCCCGAATTCAAAACTCCAAACTTCAAATATAACATCTCAAACCGAAACAAACTTCTTTCACACAACACTCATCAATCAAGGGAGGCACACAAACTTTCACACTTATTCAAGATCCCTTTAAAAACCAATGAATAAGTTTAAGAATCTCTTTTAAAACCAATGGAGAGATCTAGCACGGGAAGAATCCTGCAAATAAATGGATCTGATCAGAACCGTAATAGAAGTATAGATATAGTTGGTGGCTTTGTAATGCTGATCACTTAGGTTCGCACTAAGGTATCTTGACCTAGGCTCTGATACCAATTGTTACACCCCGCTTCCCCGGGTGCGATCCGGGCTTAAGAGCATGGAGTTATGGACACGGGTCTACTCATTTTAGACCACCCAACGTGTCCTGTTACTGGCCCCAGGAGTCATCGGACGAATTATCCTTCGATCAAGTACCAACCCAACCATATCCACACTCTTCTACTTACAGTCCTGCACATAGGGAAATGGTAAGGAGGACATGAGTAAATGGGTTACTCAGTGAAGCGGTTCTAGACCAGCCTCTCCGCATGAACTCTATACTACTTAATGCGAAACGAGAGTTGGCTAGCCACTACAATCAATCATTCAAATGCATCACACAATATCACACAACATTATTTCCATGTTTTTCTATCAACCTAGCGATCACACAATACAATGAACTCAGTCACTGCCGCATCATAGATTTATATTTAAGTGTTCTAGACCTCTAGACCTCTAATCCATGAGTGCCCCCAAGCCAACCGCCTGGACACCCCATGGTCTTACACGCCTTCACCATTCTCACTCTAGTTTTTCCTTCTCATTTCATACTTCATTCATTCTCGTTAGTAACTCGTCAGCACGCCCATCCGACACTCGCCAAACCAGCACTTGCCAAACCGGCATTCGCCAAACCGGCAACGCCAAACTGGCAGTTTCCAAACAGCACTCGCCAAACCGGCATTCGACAAACCGGCATTCGACAAACCGGCATTCACCAAACCGGCATTCGCCAAACCGGCATTCGGCAACCCAGCATTCGCCAAACCGGCATTTGCCAAACCGCCATTCGCCAAACCTGCACTTGCCAAACCGGCACTCGCCAAACCGGCACTCGCCAAACCGGCACTGGCTAGATCTTTATAGGCGTCTCATCGATCTCGTTCGCTCATGGTCACCATCCGTTCACAGCCCTTAGATCCCGCCCTTTCGCTGTCACCGTCATTTCACGGCCCTTTCTTATTTATATCTTGCTGTCGCGCGGTCACCGTCCTTTCACGGTTTCGTAACTTAACTTCCCGCGGGTACCTCATGTTAGGCTACTGTCCGCGGGGACTCATCATGCTCTAGACGCCACCCGTTCTTGGTGTCACAAACATGACTATAAACATGTTCAATGACTCATTCTCATTTCACATCCTCATTTCCCATTCCGATTCTCATTTCTCATTTTCATTAACATTTCTCATTAACATTAACTTGACCTTAACAAGTTCATTAGACGCCACCCGTTATCGGTGTCACACAAATACTTCACTTTACATTCATATAAACATACACATATACAGGATACCAATTGTAATCCTTGTACCACTTTCATTATTCGTTCACATCATCACTATTAACTTAGGCGTGAACTTCTTTCTAGCAACCTAGCTTTCAGCATCATTCATCATAAATCATCACATAATCAACCATTCACACAAGCAATCATTCATCATGAATCATCCACATCAACACAAGGCAGTTCATTAAGTCCTTTAAACAGTGTGAAGGTTCTTATGCAACATGATTCATTCATTTAACATCCTAACTCCCGTTATGATCTAACAACTTAACTTTCAACCAAGGACTATCTGAACCCTAGTTCCAACATCAACCAATATAAAGAACATGGAAGAAAACTGAGTTCGAATCACCTCACCTTAGGAATAGATCTGAGATCTAGCGATCTGGATCTAGAAACGGGAATAGAGATCTAAGAGAATCCAAACCGATCAGCACTCGACCACCACCACTCGCGATCATGGCGGCTCACGACGAGGAG
The DNA here is from genome assembly GCA_905132765.1 of Moricandia arvensis. NCBI lineage: Eukaryota > Viridiplantae > Streptophyta > Magnoliopsida > Brassicales > Brassicaceae > Moricandia > Moricandia arvensis. The sequence continues at coordinate 162,855 of CAJHQP010000025.1, read as the reverse complement.
AGAAGAAGCACGGGCAAGAAGAGAGAGAGGAAGGCGCACGGCGAAGCGAGAGAGAGAACTCGACGGCTAGGGCTTTTATCTCCTGGAATTTCTCTGCAGAGCTTCGCTAGGGTTTGTGAATGAGAGAAAAGAGAAGGGGTTGCCTCTATTTATAAGAAAAGAAGGAGAAACCTAGGTCTTAACACTAATGGGCCGTAGACAAGGCTTTTGTTTTAAAAATAATTTTAAAGCCCAAGTTTTGGGATGTTACAACTCTCCCCTTGTCATTCGGAATTCGTCCCCGAATTCAAAACTCCAAAATTCAAATATAACATCCCAAACCAAAACGAACTTCTTTCACACAACACTCATCAATCAAGGGAGGCACACAAACTTTCACACTTATTCAAGATCCCTTTAAAACCAATGAATAAGTTTAAGAATCTCTTTTAAAACCAATGGACGGATCTAGCACGGGAAGAATCCTGCAAATAAATGGATCTGATCAGAACCGTAATAAAAGTATAGATATAGTTGGTGGCTTTGTAATGCTGATCCCTTAGGTTAGCACTAAGAGATCTTGACCTAGGCTCTGATACCAATTGTAACACCCCGCTCCCCCGGGTCCGATCTGGGGTTAAGAGCATGGAGTTATGGACACGGGTCTACTCATTTTAGACCACCCAACGTGTCCTGTTACTGGCCCCAGGAGTCATCGGACGCATTATCCTTCGATCAAGTACCAACCCAACCATATCCACACTCTTCTACTTACAGTCCTGCACATAGGGAAATGGTAAGGAGGACATGAGTAAATGGGTTACTCAGTGAAGCGGTTCTAGACCAGCCTCTCCGCATGAACTCTATACTACTTAATGCAAAACTAGAGCTGGCTAGCCACTACAATCAATCATTCAAATGCATCACACGATATCACACAACATCATTTTCATGCTTTTCTATCAACCTAGCGATCACACAATACAATGAACTCAGTCACTGCTGCATCATAGATTTATATTTAAGTGTTCTAGACCTTTAGACCTCTAATCCATGAGTGCCTCCAAGCCAACTGCCTGGACACCCCATGGTCTTACACGCCTTCACCATTCTCACTCTAGTTTTTCCTTCTCATTTCATACTTCATTCATTCTTGTTAGTAACTCGTCAGCACGCCCAACCGTCATTTGCCAAACCGGCACTTGCCAAACCGGCATTCACCAAACCGACACACGCTAAACCGGCATTTTCTAAACTGCCACTCGCCAAACCGGCATTCGCCAGACCGGCATTCGCCAGACCGGCATTCTCCAGACCGGCATTCGCCAACCCGGCATTCGCCAGACCGGCATTCGCCAACCCGACATTCGCCAACCCGGCATTCGCCAAACCGGCATTCGCCAAACCGGCACTCGCCAAACCGGCACTCTCCAAATCGGCACTCGCAAATCGGCACTCGCCAAACCGGCACTCGCCAAACCGGCACTCGCCAAACCGGCACTGGCTCGATCTTAAAGGCGTCCCATCGATCCCGTTTGCTCACGGTCACCGTCTATTCACAGCCCTTAGATCCCGCCCTTTCGCGGTCACCGTCCTTTCACGGCCCTTTGTTATTTATATCCCGCCGTCACGCGGTCACCGTCCTAGACGCCACCCGTTCTCGGTGTCACAAACATGACTACAAACATGTTCAATGACTCATTCTCATTTCACATCCTCATTTCTCATTCCGATTCTCATTTCTCATTTTCATTAACATTTCTCATTAACATTAACTTAACCTTAACAAGTTCATTAGACGCCACCCGTTATCGGTGTCACACACATACTTCACTTTACATTCATATAAACATACACATATACAGGATACCAATTGTATATGTATAACCCTGGAATATATGTATAACCCTGGAATATATGTATAACCCTGGAATATTAAGTCCTTTGCTTATGAAAACATGGTCATTGTTAGTAAATACCAATATACAAAACTGAATAATACACAATGTTCACAAAAATAAAATATCAGTAATAAATAACGCATTCATTATAGCAAGAACTAGATCAGACCGATAACTCAAACTACTCAAGTAGCTTTTACATGTTTATATAAAAACACATATACTGGATTTATACAAATAAACCGATCAACTAGACTTTCTTAATAATTATACGCATGAATCAGTTTGATTAATATAGTGAAACTAAAAGACCAATAATAAAATATATGATATGGAAATATCAGTTAAAAATAACCACCAAACAAACATTTAAACAAGAAAACAGCTTGAGTGGATATATTAGAGATCCATATAATTATAGTTGGTTCTCATTCATTTATATCAAGCGCTTATAAACTCTGACCAATCTAACTGAAACCAAAACAAGCAACTGTTAACTTGTCAATTTCTATTTAATAATCTTCAATTCATAGAAGAAAACAAGCGTCATCTTAAACAGTCAGAATGAATAATAGTTTTATAGTATTTAGTATATTCAGTAGCTTCTTAGGACCAAGCCACAAATTATTTAATTGACTGAACTTTCAATTAATTCTCGGAACAAAAATTAGATGACATGTTAGTTTATGTAACTAAACCAGTGTTTTATTAACCCAAATGAATGCATTACATACTTCTACTCATATTTATCGTAAGAGTATTAACCACTGAATTTAGCAAAACTAACCTTTTTGACTGCAGAGATAAATGGTACAAGATGTCACCACTGAAGATTGGACATGATCTTTAAAGCACTAAGGTTTCTCGGCTAGTTAGTATCTCAAAGAAAAATATATATATATATATATATATATATATATATATATATATATATATATATAACCCTGGATCACTCAAAATTTGCTCATGCAAGCATGGCTCTAACAATAGTAAACATTAATATTTGATATTAAAATTAAGTCAACAAAATCAAACTGCATAACTATCATATAATATCATTTTACTTATTTTAATGTTTTATTTTCAGCTTTATAAATGTATTTTATGTATACGCAAATTATAAGTGTGTACAAAACATAACAAAAAAAAAGTTATATCAAATAAGCAAACTATCACATTACCCAACATGAATATGATCCAAGATGATATATGCTAACTATATTATAAATAATAAAAGTATGACTATTGTACTGATAATTATTATCCATGTGAATATACAGTTAATATCATCTCTATCAAATAAAACAACGATTTGTAAGTAATATATTATATAGAGATTTGAGTCATAATGACAAACATCTTTCGTAATTTATGATGTGATAAGACTAAAACCAATAACTGATTAAATCGACATAGACAATACCAAATCCAATACACTAGAACATGCAATCAAAACAACAATATACAATAATATTCTAAGTCTAAACGAACGAAATAAAGACAAATATGTGATTGCCCAAAGCGAAACATGCTTTAATAATTGGTGGCATATAGAACAAAGCAATAGATCAATAATAAATTAACGGCAGATTTATAAATCATGAGAACTTATCTCAATGATGTAGGCTCGATGATTGAGGATGAGTTATGATGGAGACATAGGTGATATTTAGGGTTTTGCTCAACGGCTAGGGTTTCGTGTTGATAACAAGTTGTGAATAAGAGAGGAAAAAGAGAATCGGTTGTTTTTATTTTTATTTCATAAACAATAATACATATATATAAAAATACAAGTTAAGGTTTAAAACCTTATACAACATGGGCTTATGGGTCTATAATGAACATCTACATAATAATTCATAACAATTTTTGTTTATATACACAATTAAGATATTGAGAGAGAAAGTTGTTGTGATTGACTAAATTGTAATAATAAAATAGTTGTGATTCTTTGAATAAGATAATATTTTATTTTATTAAGTGGTGTAGTTACTTTATTTTGTTTGATTTCTTTTACGTCATCCACTATCATGTAAGTTTTATTCATTCTTTTTAAGGTTGTTATGTATTGTAGCGCATGTCCGAACTTTGTAACTCCTTACTTTCGTTTCAAAGTACAAGAGATGATAATGTGGTGGATTTTGCTTTTTTTAAGAGTGTATTGACGCTTTTGTGATGGTAATATGTATGGTATTTTTAATTGTTTCATCTATTAGATTTTGTTATTTTTTAAAAGTCTTGATAATGTATTAATAACTGGCTGTGTTCTGTCATCATTTTTTTTTTAAATTTTAATTTCTGTAAAATTTATTTTGTTAACCAAAAAACAAAGAAATTATATGTGATAATTCATTTTTCTCCTTTATCTGGATTTAATAAAACGTTAAAAATTAATTAGACTTTATTGATTTGTCCTTGTTTTTTCTCTTCAATTTATTCTTCAGGTATATATATTTTTGAATTAAATTATGTAATTTTACTAAATTAAGTTGTGTAATTTTTACAAAAATATTATTTGCTGACTAAATGTTGCCTTAAACCCCAGCTATATTATATATTTTCATAGAATTATATATTATTTTTGCTATAAAATCTTTTATTTGTACATATTATTTTTGTAAAATATTATTAGTTTTACTTATCACTGTCGTGGTCGCCATCATTTGTTTTATTAATTTTTCAAAATTTGAATTTAGAACAAAAAATGAGAAGGCAAATCACTTTTTCCCCTTCTTTTGAGTTGGAATTGGTGAAATACAAAAAAAAACAATATTGTAAATAGATTTTTCTCCTTTCCGTTCCTATAGATTTCTTAATTATTATTAAAATATTATATTTTAAAATAATACTATTTGATTGCTTTTAAATTATTATATATTGATCTTAAATTATATTAAGTATATTTACGAAATTAGTATTGTTCTAATTTGTATCAAGTTAGATTTTGAAACTGATTTTTAAATCCTTACTTTATTATGTATTAATCATTGTTTGAGACTCTCTTATCATTTTATAGTCTATCTTAAATTCTTTTTATTGAAATGTTAAATTGATTATCTACAAAAAAAAATGTTACATGAAATAATGTTTAGGCACTGAGATATTGAAATTCAGAAACAAAGGATGGAGCTCTTTATGCAGTCTGACTAAACCACCGCTGGAGAGCCACACTATAGAAGCTTCGCTTCCGATTCTGAAGGGAGGAGATCATGTTTCTGATCAGCTTGTCTATATAACAAAACATATTATTGTTTGATAAACTTTATAAAGAACTCTCTTGATTTATAAGAATAAAACTCTTCTTATTGCTTAAGAAAACTTGCTCAAAAACTTAAGCTCTCACAATCACAAAAATCTCTCTCAACACATGTTTATCTCACGTATCTATCTCTTTATATATAAGAGTAATTATCCTAATCCTAATTGTAAATACATTAGTTTAGATATCTCCTAAACTACTTAGGATTAGGTTGCTTCCTTCTCAAGCTAACTTTATGCTTACTCCAACATTCTCCCTCTTAAGCTTAAAGTTGTTTTCTTCTATGCTATGAACGCCGATGAGATCTCGCATCTCCTTGTACTTGATTCTTCCCAAAGCTTTAGTCAATATATCAGCCTTTTGTTCATCTCCTGGTATATGCTCGACTTCTAGCAGCCCTTTCTCTACGCATTCTCTTATAAAATGATATCTCGTATGTATATGCTTACTTCGACCGTGGAAGACCGGGTTCTTTGTAAGAGCTATCGCTGATCTGTTATCAATACGTATGATAGTCTTGATGCAGGAAGCTCCCACGATTTCTTGGAGAAGATCTTGAAGCCAAATGGCTTGTCTTGCCGCTTCAGTACCTGCCATAAACTCAGCTTCACATGAAGACAATGCAACCGTGTCTTGTTTCTGTGAACACCACGTAATAGGACTATTTCCAAGATAGAAAATGTGTCCAGTTGTACTTCTACCATCATCCGGATCTACATTATAGCTGCTATCGCTATAACCTATCAGTCTTGTTGCATTCTCTCCCGACTTTTGAAACGTGATGCCAAAACTTGTAGTCCCCTTAAGATATCTCAATACTTGTTTGATCGCCGTTCCATGAGATACTCTAGGACTTGCCATATATCTGCTCAGTACTCCTATACAGTAAGAGAGGTCTGGTCTTGTGTGCAGAAGATATCGAAAGCATCCGATTATCTTTCTATAGGCTGTTGCATCGATTTCTTCTTCTTTCTCCGACTTCGCGAGTTTTAATCCCATCTCCATAGGAACATGTGTTGCATTACAGTCCACCATTCTAGCTTCCTCCAAGATTCTAGACGCATATCAGTTTTGTGTCAAAGTTATTCACTCTCCATGCTGTGTTACTTCGATTCCAAGGTAATAAGTGAGCTTACCGAGATCACTCATCTCAAATCTACTAGCCATCTCCTGTTTGAACACGTTTATATTCACCAAACAGGATCCAGTGATGAATAAATCGTCAACATACACAGCCACGATCAATATTCTCCCATCAACTTTCTTTGTATATACTGACGGTTCCTTTAAGCATCTCGAGAACTTTAAACCAATCAGTATACTATTTAGTTTCTCATTCCACGCTCTCGGCGCTTGTTTAAGTCCATATAGTGCTTTCTTGAGCTTATAAACCTTGCTTTCACTTCCTTTCTTCTCAAAACCCTCTGGTTGAGTTACATAGACAGTTTCTTTGAGTTCCCCATGCAAGAAGGCAGTTTTTACGTCTAAATGATGTATCTCCCAGCCGTTTGTAGCAGCAAGACTAATGAGCAGTCGGATTGTCTCTATTCTGGCCACTGGAGCGAACACTTCCTCGTAGTCTATCCCATGTTTCTGAACATAACCTTTTGCAACCAGACGTGACTTATACTTGTTGATGCTTCCGTCTGCGTTTCTTTTCACTTTAAACACCCATTTTAAACCTATTGGCTTTACTCCTGGTGGAAGATCGACAAGGGTCCATGAGTCAAGCTTTTCGATTGATTCTATTTCTTCTCTACATGCTTGTAGCCATTCTTTATACTTCTTAGCTTAGTCAAAGTTACTTGGCTCATTGTTTAAACACATGAGCAATCTCTCTCCTTCTTCTTCGGCAAGAAACAGAACATAATCGTCTAGATATTTAGGTGTTGCAGTGATCCTCCCTGATCTCCTTAGGCCGGCTAGTTCCTGATTAACATCAATTTCTTCTTCACTCTCGACATCTTCTCCCCCTTGTGTCGTGACTTCTTGTTGATCTTTCTCTGTTTCCGGTTCTGCTTTCTCCTCTGCTTCTTTATGTGGTTCTGTTTTATCGAGCAACTCTATCGCTTTATTACCATTCTCTATTTGTTGTAGGCCGTGGTTCCCATAAGATCCAATGCTGATTATGAAACTTCCAGGTTTGTTTTGTTCTGCTGTCTCCGTATTCCAATTCCACCCTTTCGATTCATCAAACACCACATCCCGACTCACCATTATCCTTTTTGTTTCCGGATCAAGCAACCGATAAGCCTTGGATCCGGGCTCAGTTCCAAGGTGCACTAGTAATCGTGACCTATCATCTAGTTTCTTTAACAATTTTGCTTCCACTTTAGCATAACCTAAACATCCAAATATGCGCAAGTGACCAATGTTCGGTTTCTTCCCATGAAATGCTTCGTACGGAGTTTGATCCTTAATTGCTCTTGTAGCTATACGGTTCAGAAGATAGGTGGAATGCCTTACAGCCTCTCCCCAGAGATAGTTTGGTACAGACATATGCTTCATTATACTCCTCGTCATCTCCATTAATGTCCGATTTCTTCTCTCTACGACTCCATTCTGTTGAGGGCTGTATGGTGCTGTAAGTTGTCGTTTGATTCCTGAGTTATCACAGAACGTATTGAACTCTTGTGATACAAACTCTCCTCCTCTATCTGTTCGAAACATCTGAACTTGTTTCTTGGATTCTTGTTCTACACGTAATTTGAAGATTTTGAATTTATTGAAAGCATCACTCTTTTCTTTCAATAGAGCTATCCACATGTACCTCGAATAGTCGTCAATGAGAACAAGAATATATCTGTTTCCAGCATTTGTACACGGTGTGATAGGGCCACAAAGATCACCGTGTATAAGTTCAAGTGCTTCAGTTGCCCGATATTCTGTAGCCTTTGGAAAAGATCTTCTTGCTTGTTTTCCAAGAAGACATGATCCACATACTCTGTTTTCGATATCCATGTTTGGCACTCCTGTAACCAACTCTCGACTTACCATGGACTTCAATGTTTCGAGATTTATGTGTCCTAAACGAGCATGCCACCTACTCGAGTTACTAATCTTTGTAGAGAGATAGCACATTTCCCCTTTCAATCCCATTCGTACCTTATAGAGCCTGTTCTTGGACCGTGTCGCTTTTGCTATCAACTTACCATCTCGATCATGCATTATCAGTTCTTCTCCTTTCATTCTCACATCACATCCGGACTCTGTAGCCTGTCCTAAACTGATGATGTTGCTTTTTAAGTCTGGAATATAATAGACGTCCAATATTTTCTTTGCCTCACCGTTTTTATCAGTAAATTCAATTGTTCCTTTCCCTTTGATATCAATCCGAGAATCATCACCAAAACGTACTTTCCCGGTAATTGATTCATCGATGCTAGAAAAATATCTTCTATCCCCACTCATGTGATTGCTTGCTCCATTGTCGAGGTACCAGATGTTGTTCTCGTTGTTGATAAGCTCGTATTCGCTTGGTACGATCTTTCCTTCATTCAAGTAAACAATCTCATGCATCATGAGCTCATCCGCCTCATGTGTCTCATTGTTCTCTGTTTCTTGAATTTCTTGGAGCTTCAGCAATCTGTCCGGAAACATATAGGCGAAGTGCCCGACTTTATCACATCTAAAACAAGTAACCTTAGTCGCATCTCTCGTCCCATTGAATCTTCCTCGACCACGTCCCCTGGAATATGGTCGTGTTCCTCTTCCTCTTCCTTTGTAATCGTTATTATAGTCACGGTTTGATGAGCCAGATTCCATATTTGCATACATTAACTTGTTTTGATCTTCTTGTGGTTCTTCTTCATCTTCGCCTATACGTTCCTCATAAGCCTTTAACCGACCGACAATATCTTCGAAGCCAGTGTTTTTGAGATCCATAACTTGTTCTAAAGCTGCGACAATGTGAATGTACTTTTTGCGAGGTAAACTCTTCAGAAACTTCTTGACAAGTTTGGATTCTTCTATTTCTTCTCCTAGGGCTGTTGATTTCGATGATATTTCGGATAACTTTCCTGCGAAGTTATCTATTGTGTCGGTTTCCTTCATCTTCATGCGATCAAACTCAGCCATCAAAGTTTGTAATCTTGCTTCTTTAACCCTCTCAGCTCCAACATGTCGTGTTCTTATCGCTTCCCACATCTTTTTGGCTGTGTCTAAATCCCCAACCTGTAATATGAGTGCCTCTGGTATCGATTGAAACAATAACGCCATCGCTATGTTGTTTTTCTCGTCATCCTCTGTTTCTTCTTCTATAACTTCCTAAACCTTATGATCTTTGAGAATAATTTTCATTCTCATGGCCCATACGGTGTAGTTAGTTGATGTGAGGATTGGGCACTTGATAGACGACGACGAACCTCCATCGTTTTGCTTTGCTACGATTAGATCTCCCATTGCTCTGATACCAAATATTGTTTGATAAACTTTATAAAGAACTCTCTTGATTTATAAGAATGAATCTCTTCTTATTGCTTAAGAAAACTTGCTCAAAAACTTAAGCTCTCACAATCACAAAAATCTCTCTCAACACATGTTTATCTCACGTATCTATCTCTTTATATATAAGAGTAATTATCCTAATCCTAATTGTAAATACATTAGTTTAGATATCTCCTAAACTACTTAGGATTAGGTTGCTTCCTTCTCAAGCTAACTTTATGCTTACTCCAACATTCTCCCTCTTAAGCTTAAAGTTGTTTTCTTCTATGCTATGAACGCCGATGAGATCTCGCATCTCCTTGTACTTGATTCTTCCCAAAGCTTTAGTCAATATATCAGTCTTTTGTTCATCTCCTGGTATATGCTCGACTTCTAGCAGCCCTTTCTCTACGCATTCTCTTATAAAATGATATCTCGTATGTATATGCTTACTTCGACCGTGGAAGACCGGGTTCTTTGTAAGAGCTATCGCTGATCTGTTATCAATACGTATGATAGTCTTGATGCAGGAAGCTCCCACGATTTCTTGGAGAAGATCTTGAAGCCAAATGGCTTGTCTTGCCGCTTCAGTACCTGCCATAAACTCAGCTTCACATGAAGACAATGCAACCGTGTCTTGTTTCTGTGAACACCACGTAATAGGACTATTTCCAAGATAGAAAATGTGTCCAGTTGTACTTCTACCATCATCCGGATCTACATTATAGCTGCTATCGCTATAACCTATCAGTCTCGTTGCATTCTCTCCCGACTTTTGAAACGTGATGCCAAAACTTGTAGTCCCCTTAAGATATCTCAATACTTGTTTGATCTCCGTTCCATGAGATACTCTAGGACTTGCCATATATCTGCTCAGTACTCCTATACAGTAAGAGAGGTCTGGTCTTGTGTGCAGAAGATATCGAAAGCATCCGATTATCTTTCTATAGGCTGTTGAATCGATTTCTTCTTCTTTCTCCGACTTCGCGAGTTTTAATCCCATCTCCATAGGAACATGTGTTGCATTACAGTCCACCATTCTAGCTTCCTCCAAGATTCTAGACGCATATCGGTTTTGTGTCAAAGTTATTCCCTCTCCATGCTGTGTTACTTCGATTCCAAGGTAATAAGTGAGCTTACCGAGATCACTCATCTCAAATCTACTAGCCATCTCCTGTTTGAACACGTTTATATTCACCAAACAGGATCCAGTGATGAATAAATCGTCAACATACACAGCCACGATCAATATTCTCCCATAAACTTTCCTTGTATATACTGACGGTTCCTTTAAGCATCTCGAGAACTTTAAACCAATCAGTATACTATTTAGTTTCTCATTCCACGCTCTCGGCGCTTGTTTAAGTCCATATAGTGCTTTCTTGAGCTTATAAACCTTGCTTTCACTTCCTTTCTTTTCAAAACCCTCTGGTTGAGTTACATAGACAGTTTCTTTGAGTTCCCCATGCAAGAAGGCAGTTTTTACGTCTAAATGATGTATCTCCCAGCCGTTTGTAGCAGCAAGACTAATGAGCAGTCGGATTGTCTCTATTCTGGCCACTGGAGCAAACACTTCCTCGTAGTCTATCCCATGTTTCTGAACATAACCTTTTGCAACCAGACGTGACTTATACTTGTTGATGCTTCCGTATGCGTTTCTTTTCACTTTAAACACCCATTTAAACCTATTGGCTTTACTCCTGGTGGAAGATCGACAAGGGTCCATGAGTCAAGCTTTTCGATTGATTCTATTTCTTCTCTACATGCTTGTAGCCATTCTTTATACTTCTTAGCTTCGTCAAAGTTACTTGGCTCATTGTTTAAACACATGAGCAATCTCTCTCCTTCTTCTTCGGCAAGAAACAGAACATAATCGTCTAGATATTTAGGTGTTGCAGTGATCCTCCCTGATCTCCTTAGGCCGGCTAGTTACTGATTAACATCAATTTCTTCTTCACTCTCGACATCTTCTCCCCCTTGTGTCGTGACTTCTTGTTGATCTTTCTCTGTTTCCGGTTCTGCTTTCTCCTCTGCTTCTTTATGTGGTTCTGTTTTATCGAGCAACTCTATCGCTTTATTACCATTCTCTATTTGTTGTAGGCCGTGGTTCCCATAAGATCCAATGCTGATTATGAAACTTCCAGGTTTGTTTTGTTCTGCTGTCTCCGTATTCCAATTCCACCCTTTCGATTCATCAAACACCACATCCCGACTCACCATTATCCTTTTTGTTTCCGGATCAAGCAACCGATAAGCCTTGGATCCGGGCTCAGTTCCAAGGTGCACTAGTAATCGTGACCTATCATCTAGTTTCTTTAACAATTTTGCTTCCACTTTAGCATAACCTAAACATCCAAATATGCGCAAGTGACCAATGTTCGGTTTCTTCCCATGAAATGCTTCGTACGGAGTTTGATCCTTAATTGCTCTTGTAGCTATACGGTTCAGAAGATAGGTGGAATGCCTTACAGCCTCTCCCCAGAGATAGTTTGGTACAGACATATGCTTCATTATACTCCTCGTCATCTCCATTAATGTCCGATTTCTTCTCTCTACGACTCCATTCTGTTGAGGGCTGTATGGTGCTGTAAGTTGTCGTTTGATTCCTGAGTTATCACAGAACGTATTGAACTCTTGTGATACAAACTCTCCTCCTCTATCTGTTCGAAACATCTGAACTTGTTTCTTGGATTCTTGTTCTACACGTAATTTGAAGATTTTGAATTTATTGAAAGCATCACTCTTTTCTTTCAATAGAGCTATCCACATGTACCTCGAATAGTCGTCAATGAGAACAAGATTATATCTGTTTCCAGCATTTGTACACGGTGTGATACGGCCACAAAGATCACCGTGTATAAGTTCAAGTGCTTCAGTTGCCCGATATTCTGTAGCCTTTGGAAAAGATCTTCTTGCTTGTTTTCCAAGAAGACATGATCCACATACTCTGTTTTCGATATCCATGTTTGGCACTCCTGTAACCAACTCTCGACTTACCATGGACTTCAATGTTTCGAGATTTATGTGTCCTAAACGAGCATGCCACCTACTCGAGTTACTAATCTTTGTAGAGAGATAGCACATTTGCCCTTTCAATCCCATTCGTACCTTATAGAGCCTGTTCTTGGACCGTGTCGCTTTTGCTATCAACTTACCATCTCGATCATGCATTATCAGTTCTTCTCCTTTCATTCTCACATCACATCCGGACTCTGTAGCCTGTCCTAAACTGATGATGTTGCTTTTTAAGTCTGGAATATAATAGACGTCCAATATTTTCTTTGCATCACCGTTTTTATCAGTAAATTCAATTGTTCCTTTCCCTTTGATATCAATCCGAGAATCATCACCAAAACGTACTTTCCCGGTAATTGACTCATCGATGCTAGAAAAATATCTTCTATCCCCACTCATGTGATTGCTTGCTCCATTGTCGAGGTACCAGATGTTGTTCTCGTTGTTGATAAGCTCGTATTCGCTTGGTACGATCTTTCCTTCATTCAAGTAAACAATCTCATGCATCATGAGCTCATCCGCCTCATGTGTCTCATTGTTCTCTGTTTCTTGAATTTCTTGGAGCTTCAGCAATCTGTCCGGACACATATAGGCGAAGTGCCCGACTTTATCACATCTAAAACAAGTAACCTTAGTCGCATCTCTCGTCCCATTGAATCTTCCTCGACCACGTCCCCTGGAATATGGTCGTGTTCCTCTTCCTCTTCCTTTGTAATCGTTATTATAGTCACGGTTTGATGAGCCAGATTCCATATTTGCATACATTAACTTGTTTTGATCTTCTTGTGGTTCTTCTTCATCTTCGCCTATACGTTCCTCATAAGCCTTTAACCGACCGACAATATCTTCGAAGCCAGTGTTTTTGAGATCCAGAACTTGTTCTAAAGCTGCGACAATGTGAATGTACTTTTTGCGAGGTAAACTCTTCAGACACTTCTTGACAAGTTTGGATTCTTCTATTTCTTCTCCTAGGGCTGTTGATTTCGATGATATTTCGGATAACTTTCCTGCGAAGTTATCTATTGTGTCGGTTTCCTTCATCTTCATGCGATCAAACTCAGCCATCAAAGTTTGTAATCTTGCTTCTTTAACCCTCTCAGCTCCAACATGTCGTGTTCTTATCGCTTCCCACTTCTTTTTGGCTGTGTCTAAATCCCCAACCTGTAATATGAGTGCCTCTGGTATCGATTGAAACAATAACGCCATCGCTATGTTGTTTTTCTCGTCATCCTCTGTTTCTTCTTCTATAACTTCCCAAACCTTATGAACTTTGAGAAGAATTTTCATTCTCATGGCCCATACGGTGTAGTTAGTTGATGTGAGGATTGGGCACTTGATAGACGACGACGAAACTCCATCGTTTTGCTTTGCTACGATTAGATCTCCCATTGCTCTGATACCAAATATTGTTTGATAAACTTTATAAAGAACTCTCTTGATTTATAAGAATGAATCTCTTCTTATTGCTTAAGAAAACTTGCTCAAAAACTTAAGCTCTCACAATCACAAAAATCTCTCTCAACACATGTTTATCTCACGTATCTATCTCTTTATATATAAGAGTAATTATCCTAATCCTAATTGTAAATACATTAGTTTAGATATCTCCTAAACTACTTAGGATTAGGTTGCTTCCTTCTCAAGCTAACTTTATGCTTACTCCAACACATATACGTTGTGTCATGATTCTTCTGGTTGTGCTCATGTTCGTTTCTTTCTTGTCATATCAAATGAATCGTTGCCTGAATAGCTATTTTGAGAAGAGACACATCCATAGCTGTAGTTTGGTTAAATACCAGAGTTTCCACTGTGATAGTCCAGTCAGGATGCACACGCTGGCATAGTAGAGACCCCTACAAGATCAATCCAAACAGTGAAAGAGGCGGGGCATGCGAAGAATAAGTGATTTCGCGTTCATCAGGCTCACCACAAAGATAACACGACTCACTTATTCCACAAGCGAGTGTGCGTGATCTCGTAGATAGTCTGTCTCTAAAGTCCAGCCAAGTAATGAACGATATCCTCGGGATTGCCTGTGGGAACCAAACCAGGGAGCTCCACGAGACTGTTTGTCGTTGTTCTCAATCTGATTCCAAGTGTTTTCACTTGTGAAAGTGGGCTTGAAGTCATATCACCATGCCGCCGTAGCCAACAATTATCATCTGCAGTATCTACAGGTGGTGGAACATAGTGAATGCAGGCTATCATTGCCCGTAGGTGATAGGTTCTGCATCGACGTATGTTCCATTGACCAGATGATGCTTCTTCTGAGACTGTGGCATAGCGTCTAATCTCAAGTACTCTTGCGCCTGAATCTCCTGCAATATCCATCAGTTTGCCCATGCTCAGCCTTTGATCCAACCAAAACAGAGTAAACTTACCATTTCCAATTTGAGTACGAAGAAACACAACTGCGTGATCGCAGAGCTTTATTAGCTTTCGCCAAATCCAAGAGCCAGCATATTTTCCATTAACATCCCAGAAGTTATGTGATTTAAGGAGGTAAGCTCGTGTCCAAGCGACCCACAAAGATCCAATGTTCGTGAAGAGACGCCAAATTAAACTAAGGTCTATCTTAAATTTAGTAGCTAAAAACAATTTCATTTTCTTTTATTTTCATTCGTTTGAGTTTATGAAACATAAATAGATTTTCTCTCTCGCTATAATTTTCCTCTATTTGTTTTTAAAGATTTATGTATTTTTGATTATATTACTTATTTCACTACATAGTTATTTCTCTATATAACAAAGGACAAAAACACAAATTACAACAGCTAGACCATCAGAGGAGCTCGAGATCGCGGTTGACCATCACGAATCGACGACGACCACGACGAGGAATGTAAGATACCCAGCCCGGGCCCCCCAAATTCTTTTTATGTTAAAAGGGAAAAGCCCGTTAGTCGTACGGTTCATTAGGTTAAACCTAGGGTTCCTTTTCCTTTTCTTATAAATAAGAGAGATCCCTCCTCTTCTCCCATCAGAGAATATGGAAGCGAAGCCCTGCAGAGATCTTGAGCCGTCAAGCCTTCATCTTGGAACCCTAGCCGCCGGCCACCACCTCCTCCGACGACCACTACCGCCAGCCATCCTTCCCATTGTCGCTGGTCTGCTTCCTCCTTCGCCCTCTTTCGTCGTTGTCTTTTATATCTATATGGTAAGCCCCATATCTACATCTCTTTCTTCTTCCTTCCAGTGGTTTGTCACTGGGCGTGACAGATCTGATTACTAATCCTTGTCTCCATCTTCTGTTCAGTGTGAGACTCCAGATATGTGGTTGTGTGGCTGTATTCTTCTTCACCTCTTAGATCTGGATCCATGTCGACGAGTAAGGCCAAGGTTAAGACCCGGTAGTGAATTCTTATCTTGTACTACAAGCTCTTAAGAGCATTCTCTGGTTAATAGAGTCTAGGCATAGTTAAGATCTATGCGTTTATGTGTTGTTGCTTGATAAAAATGTGTGATCTAATTATTGATTGTGATGATGTGATGAGAACAACTAGATCTGATAGGTTGTTAAAGGATAAATTGGTTTTGTGTTAAGAATGAATGAGATATATGATGAGAATGAAAGTGATGTGAATGAGGTCATGTTAAAGTGTAAAGAGAATGGTTGATGTGTGTGATGTGACACCAAGAACGGGTGTGGACGTGTTGGGACACGGGATGTGATATGTGGTGTATGGTGCTTGGTAGAATCGAGTCACGCCGAGTCTGAGTATAAGTGACTATGGGACCGGAGGACGGACAGTGCCTGATTGAGCCAAAGAGGCCGTGACCGGATAGTCACATAGGATGCTACGGATCGTAGCCCGCAAGGGCGCTCGTAGGAACTCGCAGCGAAGGGGGACTCGTAATGGCTTCTCCTAGGGACGTGCGGTAGGTCCTAGAGGTCTAGGTTGCTAGTTTGCTTATCTCATGCTAGTCCTTATTAGCTTGTGACTGTGATGAATGTTTGTATGTCTTGATATGAGTTCGTAGGTTCCTCGAACTTATCCTCACTTAGTAATCCCAATACTCACCCCTCTCTTTTGCAGGTACGAACAAGGAGGTCAAGGAGTAGGAGTCTGGTGGTGTCATCTTTTGGTTTTTGGTTGTCTTTAAGTTATTTTGAATTCAACGACAATTACTTTCATGTTTTTAATTGTTTTGGTTAAGATGAGTTTATGTAAGACAATGGTTTTAGTGGAATAAAAAGGTTTTGGACTCAATGGAAAGTGATTGAGGTTTTCATGTTCGGTTGTGGGGACACAGGTCTTACAATTGGTATCAGAGCCAGGCTAAACCCAACCGGCATTTACCGGGTGGGTAGTTTAGAGAAACAATGTTTCTCTTCGGATTTCAAAATGTTTTCAAACGTTTTCTTAAACAAGGGTTTCAAAAGATTAGTGTTAGGACACCACCAATACCAAATCTCCTTATGCTTCCTTGATCCATTAGTTAGTAGGTTATTTTCTAACACTTTCATTAGTTATCACGCGAAAGAACAATAGAGTTTTGCAAGCAGCAATCACCTCCTAGTGAGCATCCAAGCCGCGAGCTACAGCAGAACCTCGTACTACGACATCATCAAGTGTAAAGGAGACTCATATGGATGAAGAGTCAGAGGTGGTAAATCCAGCAGGTGTGATTCCGGAGAATGCACAAGTTTTGAAGGATATCAAGGGATTAGAACAACTTTAGAACTACCATGAGACCGGTGGGGGCCAGATGCCAAGGAAAATGTTGCAGCTAGAGCTGGAGCTGTGCGACCTTCTCTAAGAGTGTCTTTTAGTCCGCAACCTTCAGCGCTGACTATGCATGTACAAGTTAATTGGCAATCATAATGGAAAGTGATGAGGCATATGAGGAACATGAAGATGGAGCTCTTCAACGGGAAAGCGGATGTTACTGATGTCATAAATGTAAGAAGAACTCAGTGAGGAATATCAATGCAGTCAGATGCCCGCCCGAGCACGGCAAGGACGTTGATGTCCACCACCTCAAGGATGACGCCTTGGTATGGTGGTAAGGAGTGGTGGAAGGAGTTCGGGGGCTGTATGAGCCAACTTAGGATTTTTTGGAGGCTTTCAACCATAGGTATTCCCGAGAGAGACCATAGATCTAATGGAGGGCCAGTTCCACAACATCCTTTAGGGGGGGGCATGCGTGTAAGGGAATACAGTGAGGATTTTAATCACTTGAGGAGATTCTCCGGGCACTACCTAGGGGAGCGAGAGCTGATCCACCTCTTCCTAAAGGGTATGAGGATCAAACTGAAGAATAGATGTAACAAGCAAGATTACTGGGAAATCCATGAGCTGACTGGGAAGGTTGCATAGCCATCGGTAGGGTTGTAAGAAGAGTGTAGACAAAACCAAGCAGAACAAGCTCATAGTCTGATGAGGATTCACGACATCGCCAAGGGAGTAAGGGGGTTCCGCTGCGAAAAGAGCGTGGAAAGTGTTGAAGGAACCACAGCGGGAGATAGTGGGTGAAAGCGTACTACCAGTGAAGCCAGGAGGGCTATGTTAGGAGGTTTGGTCATCAAGGAAGACAAGGTCAGACCGAGGGAACCCATAGACAAGGATGTTTCTGGCAAAACTGTTGGACTCAACTAGTAGGAGCCGCTAATGGAGAGTTATTCCTACCATCGACCCAAGCAAAGAGGCCAAAGAAAGGATTGAGCATTTTCGTCATGGGTGACCATGAAGGAGAAAAAAAATTGAGGAACTTGTTGAGGTTCTAGGAGATGAGGTGTACACTATCTTCGACGCTGGTGAGACATGTAGTTTGTGAGCTCAAGGTTCACCCGATAGTGAAATTTTAAGGGCAACTTAAATAATGGGTAACAAGCGTTTGAACCGTGAGATTAGGGAGAATGATGACAATGGGTGTGTATGTGGGAGTGTTTGTGTCTCTCGTCAGCGCAAACTTGCTTGGAGACCTGAGAAAGTTGTATTTGAATGGATTTGAGGTGATCTTAGGAATGGATTAGACCACAATGGGTATCCATAAGTCGTCGATAGAAGGATATGTTAAGTCTCATCTCGAACAAACACAAGGACCTGGATCTATATTATATGGATGTTGCAAGGATAATAGGTAAATGGGAATGGGAATGATGCGTACTTGGAAGTGAAAGATCAGAGACTGGATACCATTCATGCAGTAACCAAGTATGCGGATGTATTTGAGCATCTATAAGGACCCCACCCAACTAAGATAGTGCATACGCCGTGGAGTGGAATGTGGAATATATTCTAGTCAAGAGAACCATATCGGCCGGCACCATAAAATTCTTTGAGTTAAAGAAGTAGGTAAATGACTTGGTGGAGAAAGATCCATGTAACCAAGCAGCTTTGGTTGGGTACCATGCAGCGGTAAATGATATACTCCTATCCAGAAGAGAGTGAGTGACTTGGATGATAAACATCTGAAGGACGAGATCACATGACAAGCTCACTGGTCGCAGAGGTCATTACATTTGGGTAGCGCAAAGATGTACTAGAATGGAGATGGAACATGGTTATGACATGGCCTTGTTGCTGGATCACCAAGAACCTGGTTATCATCCTTGGTTGCACGTTTAGGTGTTGGAACATGAAGGACAGTGGGAAGGCACCTACCAATTATTGAACACGCTAACAACATAGTTATCACTTGAGCATAAGGAATTTCATGTAAAAGGCTTGTACGAGAGATAGTGTTGGAAAAGTTATGTCTGACCAAAGTGGGGGAGACCAAGATCTAGATTGGGATATGATCCATGAAACTAATAAGAAAATGGAGCTGCTTGATGTGGAGATGCTTTATGAAATGCTAGAAATATAATATGTGACCATCATAGGGTTACGCCGACAAGCGTTATAGTTATATGGGATTTGCATAGGAGATGAAAATTATTTGAGGATGATAACACTTTTGGAGAATTGATTGGAGATTTATGTTAAAGATGTTATGGTTATGGTACGAGAGGTCACTTGTGATTGTGAGAGGATTTATGTTGTGGCAAGTCAGTTGGAATGCCACAACGAATTTATATTTCACAATGGTTTGTGTGTCGGTCCTTTACAAGGACTTGGGTCAATTCTTCAAAAGCCATCAGTAGAGGTGTGTTGTAATGTATCAGTAGTTAGCAAGAATATTGAGGTTAGACCGCAAGGAAATGATAGCTATGATCTAAAGACATGGATGATATTTTTTCGATTGGAAAGGATGAGGTCCAAGAAGACGTTTGGATCTCGGTGACGATCAATGGACCGAAATGTATATGAGAACCATGGATTACATAGTGTCGAGTTAGTTATGAGAATCAATGGATGTGTCTGGGTTGGAATGTTTTAGTTTGGAGTATTGGAAACCCGAATTTCAGAGTCGAATTCCAAGTAAGTGGGGGAGAATTGTAAGATTCCCTGCCTGGGCCCCCAAATTCTTTTTATTTCAAAAGGGAAAAGCCCGTTAGTCCTACAGCCCATTAGGTTAAACCTAGGGTTCCTTTCCATGTTCTTATAAATAAGAGAGCTCCCTCCTCCTTTTCCCATCAGAGAATATGGAAGCGAGGTTCTGCAGAGATTCCGAGCCGTCAAGCCTTCATCTTGGAACCCTAGCCGCCGGCCGCCACCTCCGACGACGACCACTACCGCCAACGATCCTTGCCATCATCGTCGGTCTGCTTCCTCCTTCGCCCTCTTTTGTCGTTGTCTTTTAGATCCATATGGTAAGCCCCATATCTACATATTTTTCTTCTTCCTTCCAATGATTTGTCACTGGGCGTGACAGATCTGATTCTTAATCCTTGTCTCCATCTTCTGTTGAGTGTGAGACTGCAGATATGTGGTTGTGTAGCTGTCTTCTTCTTTTTAATGGAGGAACGACTACGATATCAGACAAGTCCGGGAGAAAGAATAGCAGAAAGAAAAGGAGGAATTGGAAGAAGAGAAAAAGACCAGCGGTCCACAATTGTCATTGATTCCCCACTTGTCAGATGGTGTCAGAAAATACAAAGTGGCAGCATATGCTTCTCACAGCCGTTTGTAATGCTTCGAGCACTCCTTATTGTTGAGATGATTGACAAAGAAGAAGAATCTACGGAGGTTTTCATAAAAAGTGTGA
Organism: Moricandia arvensis; assembly: GCA_905132765.1. Taxonomy (NCBI): domain Eukaryota; kingdom Viridiplantae; phylum Streptophyta; class Magnoliopsida; order Brassicales; family Brassicaceae; genus Moricandia; species Moricandia arvensis. The sequence goes on along the minus strand of CAJHQP010000025.1, from coordinate 142,182 downwards.
CAAAGCTGAAGATATTGGACATTTGAAATTGTTTTGGAGCAGGCTCTCAATCTCTTCTAGACTTAATCAGAGTTCCAAAACGTCAAGCTAAAGACAACAAACAAGCGCTGCGTGGGAGGTAACACACTGTTTAATATGTTTTAAATTTTGTTTTACATTCATGTATTACTGATTTTTCGTTTTTGCTTCATTTCAGATTAAAAAAGAAACATAAGATCTGAGGAAGATAGTCTACTCATAGCATCGACCAACACCTGATCAATGTCGATCGACAGAGCAAACATAGGATCGATAGATCACCACTTAAATGTGTTGATCGACAGTCACCATCAACAAGTAGGTATATCGTTTTTCCTTGTTAAATTTTGTCCTTATGATTTATTTATGCTAACCAAACCAGAACAGGATAACACTGGGGAAAGTGTTATTTAAGTCTGGAGAGGTTCGTTGATGATATTTATTGTTTCAGCTTTTATTTGCTATATCTATATAGGTTTTCCAAAAAATTACTGAGTTAAAAAGGGGATTATGATCAAATTTATATTTTTACTTATTCACTAGCCACTCTATAGCACCATTCTTAGACTTGTTTTGCAGAGAGTACTAGAGATACCAAAGTGGATCATCATGCCACTATATCACGCTTGCTTCAAAATTTTGAAGGAACCGAAGCTAATCTCCAACCTAATACTAACTTATTTACTTGCTTTGGGGTTTGGCATACATTGGATTGGATTCCTCCTGCAGGTCTGAAAGGTAAAAATCTTTGTGCTTCTAATTCCCTTCTCTCACTCTTTGCGGCATCTATAAAAAGAAAAGATTGAGATGATTTTCTGAGATGCAGAGGGCTTAGTACATTACCTATGACCCCACTATTCTAATTCAAAGGAATGATCACATATTGTTGGAAGCGAGGGGTAGGTACATTACCGATGACCCCACTATTTGCCTACAACTTTTCCCAAAAAAAAAGAAGAAGGAAACTGAAAATAAGATGGCAAGATGGACTGTTTCAAAATCATTTTCCATTGAGTTTGAGATCTTAAAAGATTCAGGGAATAGAGAAAAGAGGGAAGAAAGGGATCAGAGACGACTACTGCCTGTGTGTTCAGAATACTTGCAGGGGTAAGATTCCACGTATCCTTTGATCGATACTTCCAAGGTAAAACCTGAACTTTTATTTTATGCAAGAAATAAAGTTAGTCGAGGGGTGAGTCAGACTAGTATTTGCTAAAGTTGCTGGTCGAATGGATTTGGTTGCTATACTAAGATAAAGTATATAAATTTCCTCTAAGATTAACACTTATTTAATGTGGTCGCAACATAGTAGAGGTGATAAGGATAAGTTAGAGATATTGTGAGTCCCTGTGTTTTTAAACCTTTTTCAGATTGTGATGTTGTTTGCTTGAGGACAAGCAAAAGGATAAGTTTGAGGGAGTTGATATACCACAAATTTTACCACCTGTAGGCCATGGTATATATGCTTTGTAGAATCAATAATACGGGGTTGGAGTATGTTTTAGAGTATTTTCAGGTTCATGTACATTATGGAGAACTTTGGTGATTATGGAGCATTTTGAGGTATAAAACTGCACAGACGCATCAGATGTTTAGCTATGAATGGAGACCTTACCACCGTTAGATTTTGCCCACATTTTGACACAACATATATATATATATTTGAGTTAGCATTTTCCAATTCCACCGGTTTGAAGTCAATCAGAATCGTTTAGCAGACGTTATGCTCGTTTATCTGAAGAGTAGCCAGTCTGCCTCGCGAGATGAAGTTGTTGAGAAGATGAATGAGTGTCAATCGACGGCGCAGCCTTAGTGTCGATCGACAGTGATACCAGAACGCGGTACGAGTTATCCATGCGTGCTGAATTTGCCTTTGAGTTATCCATGAAGGTGAAACTATCTTGAGAAGGTTCCGCCTTTAATCCTAACAGCTCAGCAGCGTCTTTGGCCATGATGTTGACCGCCAATCCAGTATCGCATAGGGCGTATGGGAAGTTGGAGTCATGTATACTGTAGGGAAATGAGAAACTTCCCAGGATCTTGTTCATTTTTCAGTGTTTTCTTGGGTTTACGGCTGACCTATTTGAACAACAACTCAATGTCCTTATCTGTCTCTCAGATCTCTCTAAAGAAATTATCTAATATGTACTGATGATTGGCATACTCAAAAGACATATTCTTAGGAACCCTCTTCACTCTCTTGTGAAATCTATTAAGTTCAGCTTTGTTAGCTTCTCTCCGGGGATGTTTGGGAACATAAAACTTCCTAGATTTCGCTCTCTTCCCAACTAGGCTTCTTTCTTTTGTTGCCTCATGATCCATGACATGTTCATGTTCGCCCTTATGATCTCGATAAATACTGAGTGTTTGTTGTTGATATACCATGGATTTTACCACTTGTAGGCCATGTTATATGTGCTTTTTAGAATCTATAATATGAGTTTGGAGTATGTTTTAGAGTATTGTCAGGTTCAAGTACGTTTTGGAGAACTTTGGTGATTCTGGAGCATTTTGAAGTTCAGAATTGCACAAACGCATCAGATGTTTGGCTATGGATGGAGAACTTCCCACCGTTAGATTGCACCCACCGGTTTGAGGTCAATCAACATCGTTTAGTGAAGTTATGCATGTTATAATGAAGAGTAGTCAGTCTGCCTCGCGAGAGGAAGATGAATGAGTGTCGATCGAGGTGATTCTAAAACGCGGCCCGAGTATATTTCAAGACCGACCTAAGCCCATAAGCCACCACAAATTACCAGAATACACTTGACCGACCAAAAACCCTATTTATGTGTGTTTCTAAACCATTGTTGACGGCAACGCTTACAACGCTTTCTACGCCTTACTTTATTCATTGTTCTTAGTTAGGAGAGAAGAGAGGAACTCCTTCAGAGTCCTCTTGGAACTCCTTGGATTTTTATATTTATTCAATTGCAGTTTCATCTATTCAAATATGATTTTTGTGACACATATCATGTATGAGTAAATCCACCTGCTAGGTTTAGGTTTTCTAGGGTTTTGATGGATTAGCCCAACAATAGAATTGCTAGGGTGTTTATTGTGACATTTACAGGATTGTTCTTATTGCTTGCTTATAGAGTAATTAACTAGAAACCTGATCATATGATAGTTAGGCGCACGTGAGAGAATGGTCTATTACCTGAACTGAATCTTTCTAAGCTAGGTTGTTAGATACATCCGAGAGCTGGTTTAATTAACTTAGTGGACATATCGACGGTCATTCCGAGTTCACATACAAGAGTTGGAACAAGGACTTCGTTAATAGATTAGACACGCAGCGAGAGCTGGTCATCTTTTACATTATATATCGAGTTCTAGGATTGATACCCTTACCTTCTATCCTTTATAGTCCACTTGCCTAAAATCCTAAGTCTAGCACCCATCCTTCCATCAAACAACAAACTCCTTGATTTACTTGCTTTGTTATTTATACTCTATATATTATCTTACATAGCGTAGTTTGAAACTCAAGTCTATTGTGTGAGATATCGAGTCTTTGTGGATATGATCCTTAAGTACTGCAATTGATCTCTTATTTGAGAGAGTTGCTCTTGGAGTAATTTGAACACATCAGTCGTCGATCGACATTCTCAAAGAAAGAGGTTTCAGCTGGGGTCAACTGAAGCTGCGAACAAAACGATAATGAACAACCTCAAAAAGAGACTTGATCTCAAGCAGCAAAGGTGGAGCGAGGAGCTACACAGAGTTCTGTGGGCATGTCGAACAACACCTCACAAATCAACCCAAGAGACCCATTTTCTCTCTCATACGGAGTCGAAGCAATCATCCCAGTCGAGGTCAAAGTACCGTGGCAACACCGGAGATGTGCCCAACAAACACCAAACTCAATGAAAAAATTATAATCGATCGACTTGATATGATAAAAGAAAAACGTAAAAAGGCCTCCATACGCATACAAAAACTTAAGAGATGGCACCTTCTCCCTTGGAAACCTGGTATTACGAAAAGTATTTGAAAACAAAAGAAAACGAGGACCCGACAAGTTAGGAACCAAATGGAAAGGATCCTACAAAATTATCAAGGCAGTCCGCTCCAGGGTCTATGAACTTGAAAAGTGCAAGATATGACTACCCAAATGGCGACAATAGAACGCTTACAACCTCAAAGGACATTACCGCTTGAAAAACTAAATGTATCAAATACGACTTTGCACCTCGAGTTGGGGGGAAAGATACCTACTTCCTTATCAAATGCCTCTGATCGGTTCACGATCTACATCTCCAAATAAGGTAATCGAGGAGTCAAAAATATAAACAAAAATCGGAAATAGAACTACAAGAGGCTTGATCCCTCAGAGAGGGTACGTAGGCAGCTTAACCCGGAACACATCCCAAATTCAATAGAATTAACACTAGCAAACACGTCCTCAGACCATCCCCGGTCCGCAAATTAGACTCCTGATCAGCGTCTATATTGCAAGACATCTGAGGATGAGCAATACCATTTGCTCCAACAGAAAAACTCAAATAAAAAGTTCAAGACGGGAAGTGCAACCAATCATTTAGCATCAACTAAACGACCCGTTGAGACTATATATATATACTTTTAGCACCACTCACAAAAAATTAACATTACGAAACAAAATATCCACAAAACACATTAAAACCAGAGTAAAAACTCCGGGAAAACGGCTTATTCATACCCGAACTATGAGTTTTTGGAAAAAACATACCTAAACTTTTTTTACGTGCTAAAACATACCTAATTTTTTTAATGTGCAAAAACATACCTAAACTATTCTTGTGTACGAAAACATACCTAAACTATACATAATTTGAATTACATACATGAACTTATAAATTCACGCTAATTCATACATTGACATTAACGATATGTAATCATAGTTAACGATGTTAACTAGGATAATATGTGGCTGATTAGTCAGCTTCACATACAAACATGTTTTATAAAAGCACAAAATAAAATAGATTAAAGTTTAAATATTCGGAGCTAAATATTAAAATTATTTTGGACCGAATATTAAAATTTTTGGACCATAGTAAAACGACGTCGTTTCATAAACTGGTTCATCTTCTTCCTCTTAACATTCAACGATTTTGGACCAAAAATTTTACTGTCAATCGCAGCTAAAACATAAGCTTAAAAGAGACAAAAAAACTTTTGTACCATTTGCTTTATAAATATATAAATAAATAAATAAATAAATATAAAATTAAAATAAAATAAAAAATATTTTTTTTTGTATTTTTGGATTATATGCTTTTCAGATTCGCACCTTTTTAATAATTTTTATTTTTCGAAATTGTTTTTCAATTTTATTTTTTTTTTAAATTCGAAAATGCTTTTTGAAAATATTTATCAAATTTTTATTTTAAATTTTTTAATATTTATTTTCTATTCTTGAATATTTTAAACTCGAGTCCAAAATCTCACCCTTTAATTTTAAAAAAAAAAATTAGGATTAGTTAACCCCATAGAGATGCAAGAATATATTTGTCTTTCAATGAAAAAAAATTGGATTATTTTCTATTTTAAAGGTTCTTTTTATAAAAATTAATTAAAATATATTATCTTAAGAAATTTCTCACTAAACATCGTTAATGTCAATGTATGAATTAACATGGATTTTACAAGTACGTGTATATAATTCAAATTATGTATTGTTTAGGTATGTTTTCGCACACAAGAAAAGTTTAGGTATGTTTTCGCACATAAAAGAAGTCTAAGTATGTTTTAGCACAAAAAAAAGTTTAGGTATGTTTTCCCAAATACTCATAGTTCGGGTATGAATAAGCCGTTTCCCTAAAAACTCCTCTGGGAAAAAGTCATTATAAAAATGGGGGGATAGATGCAAAAAAAAAACGCTTAATCAACACTGTTAGTCGGCCTTGTCACCAGCACGACTTGGAGCTTGGTTAATCGAATCATCTGAAATTTTTGGAAGATCAAGGCCGTGAAGAGAGATATCTGACACCGCAGCCAGACCATATTCGATCTCAAACTCGTTTTCCTTCTCCAAAAGGCGCTCAAGCTCGTCGTCGATAGTGAACCCACCCTCTTTAAACTCCGTTAGAAGCTTGATGTTCGCCATCACCTCGTGCAAACGGATCTCCGCCTCCAAATCCCGGCGTACTCCTTGGAGAGATTACGACAAGCCCTGTGAATTGCATGATGACCAGTGAACCCCCTCTTGCACTTCTCTTACACCACAATAAAATCCGCCACAGCCGTAGATTTTTCTCTCTCTGCGGCATCCAGCTTCTTCTTCAATGCCTCAATGTCGGTGGACCACTACTGATCCTTAACCGACGCAGCCTCTAAATCAGACTAAAGCTTCTAGATAGTCACCAAGTGCTAAGTGTCCTCTTCTTTATTCGGGAGATCGACTAACCGCTGTTCCATCACCGCAACAAACTCATTGCTTGCCTCCATAGCCTGTGACAAAAGGAAAGTGAGACCCCATGAAGCTAAAGAGAGATACAATACAATCAAGTAGGCTTTTACCTTAGCATGTAGGCTTCTCGATCCGTCATATTATCAAGAGCTGGAAGAACGCAGCCCTTAGAACTCATCTTCCTCGATAGATACGTCAAAATATTGGGATCCTTGATCAACGGACAATCCATGTCATAGGAAAACGCCTAGGAAGAAGGATCGACAGCTTGTGATGCACCACGGTTCGGCGCCGACCAATAAGCCTTATTCATCACGAACCCAACCTGAAGGATGAGATCCCAACTCGTTCGGACTAACATAAATTGAACTCCCCGTAATTAAATTCTCTAACATCCCCTGGGAGATCACTGCACAAACTGATCAATCTGACTAGGTCGAGGTCGATCCCCCACGAAATCCACAGAAACCCTTGCCTCTTTTCGATCACCATTTGCACGGACGGCTAGAGCAATGGGCTCGGCCATGATCCCAGGTGCCTGCAACGGCGACATATATCTAAATATCGCTCTCCTCTAGACCTTCCTAGACGGCTCCGCCTTAGATGAGGAGCCCGAATCTTCAGAAGCCACATTTCACGCCCTAGTCCCTGCAAAAGGAAGTGTGTCAGAATGGACACCCGAATGACATATCAATAAATCAACCCTTTTTCTAAAAAGAGAAGAAAAAAACTGACTTGCAAGATGACGATTCGCACACCCAGAAGATGCGGGAGCAGCCAGCTGAAAAGTCAGAGCTCGGGCCCGACCTGGAGGTAGAGCATAAGCGCCCTTGATTCGATTGCTATTGAAAGCGAGCCATCAAGGTCGGCCTCGACGAAGAACTTCGATCATACCGCGCAGCTCGCTAGTCATCGGAGAGCTCCCGAAAGGAACTACAAAAAAGATTATTTATAAATCAATAAACAGTAAAAAAGAACTGATGGAAAACCTTTTAAGATACATCAATGTACCAATCTCCTCCGCCCACTCGCGAGGATCAAAATTCCTGACAGATGCTCAATTAACTTTGAAAATGGACAACTTCTCTCGCCACCGGTCATCTCGCTTCGGTATGCCATCGACAATTATGTGACCAGGACAAGGGGACAGAAGCATCATTCCCTCAAAGCCATTTTTGCGCTTGAGAGTACAGAGCTGCTGCAACTCTGCTAGTCCGAACTCCAACCATTCCTCTCTGGTGTGGACCGACAACGTCAAGAACTATCGCACGAAATTAGGACACATTTGTTAGGATCACTACTTTAAATCTATTAACTCGTTAAGTGTATTCTTGCCTTGCTTGTTGTTGTTTAAAGAAAGGTTTAAACCTAAGCTTATAAGAACACACAGATTTAACGAGTTCTCGGTCTCTAACTGGTACTTCTCGTGGGAGACTGTCTTCCCAAACTTCACTAAGAATAAGAGAGTACAATAAAGATCACAAATCGTGATTAAGCTTGTGCAAACTCAAGCTTTGTATCTGAGAAAACTTAGAACCTTAGACCACAAGACATCTTAGATTTTGTTTTTATATAGCTAGCAACAAAACCCTAATACTCATTATTTGGTCTTGGGCTTACGCAGGGATCCAAGAAGCTGAGGATAGGCACAATACGGGCTTGGGTTTGCGCCAACAATCACCAACAATCTCCACCTTTGTTGGGCTTAAGCCCAAATGTCTCAGACTTTTCTTTCTTGCTGGAAAGTTCAGTCGACATTTCCTCTATTCTCTCTCTCTCTTCCTCTTTCTCTCCGTGAAGTCACCGACTCGTTTCCTTATGCTGATGCCGCCTCTCCGTGCTCCACCTTCATCGAGGAACACTTAATAAGACTGAGAAGCATTCGTGATGCTCTCCCTCTTCATCTCCTTCTCTGTGAGCTGGTGCTTGGAGTCTTCGGTGAGGATCGACAAAGCGGGTTTGATTCTGGCCAGGAATCACGCTTTTCTTCTCTCAGAAGCTCGATTCAAGCTCTCTTGGCTCCTTAGACAACAAGATCTATACATGCAAAAGGCTCCGAGTCACTCTTTCATTTCGGTGCTCATATCCAGCTCCGATCTTCCAGCTTAGGTATCTTCCGAGCTAAATATTCATCTCAATCCTGAGATTAATCTTGATTATAAACTCGATTTCTGCTTTCCCCAAATGTCATAAACCCTAATTTTGTTTTTATAACTTTTGCAGTTCGCAGCTCTTCCGAGAAATATCCATAAGCTTCCTGTGTCCTGATTAACAGTCTCTCATGTCCCAGAACATCAAGCTAATACCTGAAAAATCCAACATTTTTCCAGACTCTTTTCCTCCGATGCACACTTCTTCGGCTTCGGACTAACTCCACCTACCTGAGAACACCCGGTAATATCTAAATCAACAAAACCCTTTTTTTATTGGTTAGAATATTTTCTTGAAGAATCTCGCTATCCCTAGAGCTCACAAGAAAAGATTACTAATGAGCTCTTGTTGCTTTGATTGCGAGGTGTTGGCTTCTTCCCCGAATGTTCGGTAGGCGCTTGCTTCCTCAGACTAAGTTGAGGATCCCCAAACACACATCGAACTTGTTTCCAGGTACTCCTTTAGTTAGCATATCTGCTGGATTAAGAGAAGTATGAATCTTAGAAACCCTGATAGTGCCTTCGGTGATGTGATCTCTGATGAAATGTAGTTTGTAGTCGATATGTTTTGTTCGCTCGTGATGCACACTGTATTTAGATAGGCTTATTGCACTTTGTGAATGACAATGAATCTCAACTGACTCTTGTTTGAAACCCAACTCACTACAAATGCCCTTAAGCCATAAAGCTTCTTTAGCAGCTTCTGTGAGGGCCATATATTCGGCCTCTATGGTGGATAATGCCACTACATGCTGAAGTGTGGACCTCCAGCTGATAGTATTTCCACCCACTTTAAACACATATTCTGAAACTGACCTTCGTTTATCTAAGTCGGCAGCAAAATCCAAATCACAAAACCCTTGAATATCAATATATCCTTGTCTTGTGAATGTTAAACAGCTTTTAGTTGATCCCTTAAGATATTTTAGAATCCATTTAACTGCATCCCAATGAACTCTTGCTGGTATTCCCATAAATCGACTAACCAGACCAACTGCGAAGGCCAAATCTGGTCGAGATCCAATCATCCCATACATTAGACTGCCAACTGCACTAGCATAGGGCACCGAGTCCATATAATAGGCTTCCCTGTCTGCTTCTTCATCACTCAAACTCTTTAGTTTGTACTTGTTACTCACTGGTGTGACAACTGTCCTTGCGTCTTCCATGTTGAATGTCTTCAAAACTTTCTTTAGGTAACTTCTTGTGATAGTTTTAGGGTCCTGTCTTTTCTGTTTCTTACTATATCCATCCCAAGAATTCTCATGGCTGCACCTAAATGTTTCATCTCGAATTCCTTTTCAAGATTCTTCTTTAGATCCTTGATAGCTTTCACATCCTTAGATGCGACTAGCATGTCATCAACATATAATAGCAGATAAATAATGTCATTAATGCTCTTGCCTTTGAAATAGACACATGGGTCATAGACGCTTCTTTGAAACTTCTGTTCCTTCATAAAGCTGTCAAATCTCTAGTTCCATTGCCTTGGGGATTGTTTTAATCCATATAAAGACTTCTTAAGTTTCCACACGTAGTCTTCCTTCCCCTTTTCAATGAACCCTTCTGGTTGGCTCATATAAATATCTTCCTCAAGTGTTCCATTCAAAAAATCTGTCTTGACATCCAGTTGCTCTAGCTCTAAGTCAAAGTTAACTGTGATTGACAACATTAGCCGAATTGAAACATGTTTCACGACAGGGGCAAAGATCTTGTTGTAGTCCACTCCTTTCACCTGTGTGTAACCTCTGGCCACTAATCTTCCTTTAAACTTCGGTCTGTCGACTCCTGGTATACCTGGCTTTCTCTTAAAGAGCCATCTACAGCCTATGATCTTCTTTCCTTCGGGTTTCTTGACAACCTCAAAGGTATCATTTCTCTTTAGGGAATCCATCTCTTCTTCAGCCGATAACTTCCAGTTCTTCCAATCTCTGCTTTTAGTAGCTTCAAAATAGGAACTAGGTTCATCTTGCTCTATATCCTCAGCACTAGCCAGTGCATATGCAACAAAATCTGATTTCTCAAAACGAGAAGGTGGTCTTATTTCCCTCCTTTGCCTATCCCTGGCTAAGATATAGTCATCCAAGTTTTGAGCCTCTGTGTTATCTTGGCTTGCATCTTCTTCATGAGACTCAGTTTCAGATTCTGAACTATCTATCTCAGAGGTGTCTAGACCAGATGCTTCTTCCCCTTGGTCTGCTCTCATTGCTTCGTTTGTGTTGATGTTACTGAGACCTTTAATCAAGTCTGTGCTGAAAGATAGTCGTTTCTTTTTCTTTTTCTCTTTTACTTGGTTTTCATTTGATAGAGAAAATTACTTGAATACCTTTTCTTCATCAAACACAACGTTTCTACTAATGATACATTTTCCTTCTTCTGGAAACCATACCCGATATCCTTTAGTTTCAGTAGGATATCCCATGAAAACTCCCTTAATAGCCCTAGGGATGGTCTTTTCTTGAGTAACATGCACGTAAGCAATGCTCCCAAACCTTCTGATATGATCGTAGTTTATCTTAGACCCGGTCCAGACTTCTTCAGGAATCTTGAATTCTATTGACGAGTTTGGTGATCTGTTTATAAGATAAACAGCAGTTGATGCTGCATGATCCCAAAACTTCTTCTCCAAACCAGTTTCAGATAACATACACCGAACCTTATCCATGATCGTCCTGTTCATTCTCTCGGATACTCCATTTTGCTGAGAAGTATTGGCACAAGTTTTATGCCTTTTGATCCTCGACTTCTTACATAATTCATCAAATCGATTATTGCAAAACTCCAAGCCATTATCAGTTCTCAAACATTTAATCTTCTTTCCTGTTTGATTCTCCACTAATAATTTCCATTCTGCAAACTTCTCAAATGCCTGATCCTTGCTGCTTAAGAATCTGATCCACACCTTCTTGGAAAAATCATCCACGAATGTGATGAAATATTTGCAACCTACTTCAGTTTCAGCATTAGACACTGATCCCCATAAGTCACTGTGAATGTATTCTAGAACCTCAGTACTCCTATGTTTAGCCTTAGGAAAACTTTGTTTATGGGACTTTCCTAATACACAAGTCTCGCAAAAATCTAGTGAGTGAACCTCCTTCTCACTTAGATATCCTTTCTTAACTAAGATATTCATGCATTTTAGGCTCATATGACCGAGTCTAGAATGCCATCTATTAGTTCAATTTACTGAGGTTCTTACCACAGCTGAGTCTCCTTTAATGACTTGCCCTTGGAGGTAATATAAGCCATCTTTATATTTTCCTGAGATCACCTTCTTGTCTCCTTTGTAGAACTGTACTATGAAGTCTCTTCCTTCATAATAGCATCCATTCTTCTCTAACTGCCCATATGAGATTAGGTTTTTAGCCATTCAAGGTATATACCTGACATCAGTAAGGATTACAACTTAGTCATCTGGGTTTATTATTTTCAACTTTCTCATCCCCTTAACATCGCTATGGGTGTTGTTTCCCATTAACACTTTACCTCGCTCAATTTCCTGCAAATCGAACAGTGATTCTTTGACTGGAGTAATATGAAACGTACATCCCGAGTCTAGTACCCATTCATTCTCCGTGGACACTGTACTTGCAGTTAGGATCATAGGCTGTTGAGCTTTAGCAGCCACATTCGCTGATCCTGGGGGTTTGTGATGCCTTCTTTCCGGAAAATCCCTCTTCCAATGGTCCTCCTTGCCACACACGAAGCAGCCTTTGCTACTTTTAGTAAATCTTGGCTTGGATTGAGATCTGCCTCTGCTTTTAGACTTTCCTCTCCAACCCGAATCCCCTTTCTTATCTGATCTTCCTCTTTGTCCAACAGATAAGCCTTCTGCATCAGTTTTAGGTCTTGATAACAATCCTTTTTCCTTGAGTTCTACCTCTTTTGAGTATGCAGAAGTGACGACTTCATTGATTGTTAATGTATCTTTGCCACTACCATATTTCAGGGTATGAACCAGCTGCTCATACTTGGACGGGAGGCTTGATAGGATTTGAATTGCTTGGTCTTCTTCAGGTATGTTTATATTGAGGCTTTCAAGATCATCCACCAGCTTAAGAAAATCGTTTAGATTCTCTTCAATACTTTTGTTTTCTTCCATTCTGAAACTTGAGAATCTTTCTTTCAGATATATGCGGTTTGGCAAAGTCTTTGTCTGGTAATCGCCTTCCAATGCCTTCCACACAGCAAGGGCCGTAGGTTGCTTTCTGATCTTCCTTAATATGGTGTCATTGACACTCATACATATCAGATTTTTGCACCTCCTATCCTTTTCCTCGCTTAACGGTTCAGGTTTAAGATCTCCTCCTTTACCGTCAATATCTTTGTCACTTTCTTCTGGTTTAGATTCTTTTAGGCACTTGTCCAAACCTAGAATTTCAAGTTGACACATCATCTTGTATTTCCATAAGCCAAAATCACCTTTGCCATCGAACTTTTCAACGTCAAATTTTCCTGTGACTGGTTCCATGACTTGTAATTTTGATTCTTACTTTCCCTTCTCTTCTCAGGTACCCGAAGAACAAAACTTTCAGAGGTCTAAGATTGTCGATGAGTTCTTCAGATAAGTACTCGTGACTATCCCTTGTTATGACCTAGTTTTTCGCTTGCTCCACCCACGAGAATACCATAGCACTTTTGACCTAGAACCAGTGCTCTGATACCACTTGTTAGGATCACTACTTTAGATCTATTAACTCGTTAAGTGTATTCTTGCCTTGCTTGTTGTTGTTTAAAGAAAGGTTTAAACCTAAGCTTATAAGAACACACAGATTTAACGAGTTCCCGGCCTCTAACCGGTACTTCTCGTGGGAGACTGTCCTCCCAAACTTCACTAAGAATAAGAGAGTACAATAAAGATCACAAATCGTGATTAAGCTTGTGAAAACTCAAGCTTTGTATCTGAGAAAACTTAGAAACTTAGACCACAAGACATCTTAGGTTTTGTTTATATATAGCTAGCAACAAAACCCTAATACTCATTATTTGGTCTTGGGCTTACGCAGGGATCCAAGAAGCTGAGGATAGGCCCAACACGGGCTTGGGCTTGCGCCAACAATCACCAACACATCTGAACGAAGGCCATCCAGAGTTCAGTAAGGGCCTCAAAACTGTATGAAGGGATAGGAAAAGAAAAGCTGCAATCCTTGAAGTATGTGAAGTACGCCCCACAATAACCTGGAATCACGATCTCCAGAGTTCTGCCATCCTCAGGAAGAGATGCATCCACGTCATAACCAACTCCCCAAAAATCTTAGAGCTCATCTATTGCAAACCCTCGAGGATCGATTTAAGGTGAGAACCAAAATTTTTGTTCGCCATCGATTTTGAAGAAACAAAAGAGAGAGAAATAATCTTTTCGAAGAAAACAGAGAGGAGAATGAGCGAGAGAGAAAGGAGGGATACAAGGAAAAGTACATAGAAGAGTAAGATAACTTCGTTTATATATATCGATAGCTATTCGAAATAGTTTTCGAGGAAATGCAATCATAACTCCCCAAGAACGGCTAGTTTCAACCAGACGATTAGAAAGTGGAGTTCAAATTTTATCAGATCCAAGAACGCGCCAGTCACCGTCTTTAATTCCATCATGGCGTCGATTGTAGAACCCAAGAAATATAAAATCAAATAATTTAGGGGGTTAGTCCAAATTTTTGCCCTTTTAGATTCTGTATCATCCTTAAAAGAGCTGAGGGACAATTGTTGGACCAAAAAATTGAGCTGAGAGGAAAGCCTAATGGAGAAATCCTCCTCGAAGAGGGCGACTTCAAGTGGTCAGGCCCGTTAGCAAATACTCCCTCTGTTTCTAAATAAGTGTCACTTAGACACATTTCACACATATTAAGAAAATGAATAAATATACTAATATGCCCTCATTTAATGTATATTTATTTAAATAAAATGATTTTTAAAAACATCTATTGGCTAGTTAAAAGAGTAAGAATGAGATTACATGATAAAAGTTGCATTGGAAATGTAAAGTGACACTTTTTTTTGAAACAAGAAAAAAATGGTAGAGTGACACTTATTTAGAAACAGAAGGAGTATTAGAGAAGGACATGTCCAATATGGAGGAGAAATACGAAGCTCGACTGAGTCAATAGATTCTCCATGATCTTCAGAGATGGTTTAAATATGAAGAAGCTATAAAGGAGGAGGAGCTCAAGGGGATCACATATTCGAAACCCTAGACTCTCTACGATCTCAATCTTGACCTCGATCTCCGACTACTAGTACTTTTGTCTTAGTTCCTAATATTTAGTCTCTTTAATCCCATCTCAGTGTAACCATAGTATTAGATCGATCTCAATTAATAAAGTCTATTTTTGTCAACCAAAATCTCATTATATCGTTTTGTTCTGAGTATATTGTTGACCACATTATCTCTTTCCTAATCATTTACAGACAATTCCTACCAAATGCTTAGTGTGGATTTTAAGATCCACTGTATGTTAATTACTTATATACTTTTCTTTTAATATTAGTGTGTGATAATTATTTTAGATCAGTGTGGTGTACTTTATATTTTCAGCGACTATTTATTCTCACATTCTCATTTTTAGTAGTTTAATTCATTAGTGTTATGTTTATTTGATTAAAGGAATCATAACTTCATTAGCTAGAGTTTTCAATATTTTAACAAATTTTATTAAATAATTGCTTAGTTTATCGATTTAACAAAATCTAGATTTTTCTTACATAATAATTCTTGTTGTGATTTTTCATGAGTTTCTTACTAAATTCCTTCAACTTGAGTTTTTGGTCGTGAAAAAGAAGAAAAGTCCATGAGATACATATATTCATTTATGATTTTCTTGTTTATTTTTAATATTTGTTATTTTAGATTATGTTATCTATATTAAGTAACATTCTCTAATTTCATTAATTTTCATTGTTTTATTTGTTATATTTAACTACCTATCAAACAAAATTCTTTGGTCTAAGTTGATTATGTTTTATTCATTGTGTAACTTCCCAAACTCGGCCTGTAAATGTTTTTAAGGAAAGATGGTGTTGTGTTCAAAATCAGTTACGACGGAATCAATATTTCAAAAATACTGCGGGAATCTTTTCTCTCTTCCAAATAAAAGAAAACGAGAAAATATCGTCTCCGTGCACCTCATGTTCTTGTTCATATCACCAGTAGACAACTGTATCGCCTCAACATCTCGTCGCAAATGGGAGACAAGATCATCTCCAAGTCTCGTGGCCTGTGGGGGACGAGACACAAGCCGTGTCTCAACTATATGATCAATTTTTGTATTTCGCGGAACCAACGATACATAAACCAACATTATATGAAAAGCGCTTAAAGTCACAAAAACGGCCGAAAAGGTCTAAAACGCAACAAAAGACCCATTTACGATTTTGGACGAGAATGAGCCAGAGTACATTGACGATTACCTAATTTCCGCAAAAGATAAATGGAAAAGAAGATAAATCTTAAGTTTCAAGATAATCATAGAAGATCGAGAAGATAAAGCAGATTCCCGCGAAGAGATAAACTCGGGTCAAAGGCAGAAAAGGAAAGACGGGTGACCTTGGAGGGATATATAAGAGAGGCTAAGGCAAGGAGACGCAGGGACAAAATTCTCAGCAAACTTAGCACTTAGAAATATTTTAGAAGTTTCATTTTTGTTATCGAGCTGCGACTCAAACTAGGTTTAGGGCATAGGTTGTTAGAACTAAGAGACTCACCAACAGCTCTTACTGTCGAAGCTCTTAAAACCTGTTGTATCATCGTAACATTCTTACGCGATAACGATTCAATAAAATCTTTCTTTTTACTTGCACATTCGTATTCGATTATATCGTGTTTTGTTACTCATAATCTGATCACTTATCATAGGCTCAACAAAAATCCGGGACCTTAGGGAAAGTTAAGGTTTATTGGCCTTCCACTAATTATGGAAAGTGTGAATTTTGGTTCTCACAGTTTGGCGCTAGAAGGAGGGGAGGGGGGGGGGTACAGATCAGTCTAACTCGCAGCCGCGAAACGCTTGGTCAGATATGACTACAGACGCTCAAAACAATCAACCAGCTCGTGATGAAAAAGTCGCCGACGACAACGTTGAAAGCACTCTTGCAGGAAACGTCTTTACAGTCAATGATGATGCTAACACCGCAGCGTTCTAGGAGATTACAAAGTTGTTATCGAATCTCTAAAAGTAGTCAGAAGAACAAGATAAACTCACGAGTACTCTCGCTAAACAGGTGAAACCCTAACAGCGAGGACCAGAACAATTTTCTCGCACGGGACTACGATCGGGTCCGTAGGGCAAGAAGGCTTGACTTCGCGACTCCGTTGGATAGGAAAGAAAACGCTCAAGAAAAACCACAGGGACAAAATCCCGATGAGATAACTCCCAAAGCAACATGGAAGAACACTGAAAATCCTTTGCCTAACAATCAGGAGGAAGAAGAAAACGAGTCAACTTGAATCCCAGTGATCAATTTGATCATTCGGACAAAGACACTGACGTACATCCGAGAAGGACAAGAAGTCGCACGGCTCGGAAAAACTATTTGTTCAGGAAGCCCATGATAGAAGAGGAAGAAAATATCTTCTGGGTAGGACAGGAGAAACTAGCCAAAGAACAGGCTCGGATCACCCACAGAAAATGCCGACACAATTGGAAAACTGCTGGCGACTTTCTCGATGAGATGCACGATCTTCGCGACTATATCACAAAAAAGACCGAAGAGGTAAAAGCGGTGAATTCTCAAATTCACCACGCCACAAGCGCTGCACCCTAAATCAATAGGCTACTTGAAGAAGCCTGGAAGGCTCATTTTATTGCCTGCATCACGGAGACAAGAATCTTAGACCCTGTGAAGATCAAAATCCCTACCTACAATGGCACCAACCATCCCAAAGCGCACATGCAGACCTTCCAGATCGCGATGGTTAGGGCCAAACTCAGGGAAAATGAAAGAGACTCCGGATACTACCGCGTCTTCGTCGAGAATCTCCAGGGAGCAGCACTCGAATGGTTTTCTTGCCTAAAACAAAACTCTATCGAAAGTTTCCACCAACTTAGCTTTGGATTTTTTCAAGTAATACACTATGTTCATACACAGATAAACCTCCGACGTCAACCTTTGGAGTATATCCCAAACGGAAGACAAACCTCTCTGCGATTTTATGAACATATTCAAAATCGTCATGCCGAGAGTTAGTGGAATCAATAATAAGGTTGCTATTGACGCGCCCAGAAAGACGCTCTGGTACAAGTCAAAGTTCAGGAAGTGGATATCTCTCGAGAAAACGAGCACAATCCAGGATTCTCTCCACAAAGTCACAGACCCAATTGTGATCGATCTTGTTATAAAGTATCTCGAGGTCGCCAGATTTCTCGTGGACAAAAGAAGCACCATCGACATTATCTTCCGCGAACCCTTCAAAAGAATGAACATCGACCTGTCTGAAGTTACACCAATACCGAGACGACTGCATTTTTTCTCCGGTACAACTTTGATGACCGTCGGATCGATCATAATCCCGGTCATGGCCAAAGAAATCACAAAAATGTTAATTTTATAGTCGTTGTTCATCCTGCAATCTACAAAGTGATCAAGGGAACACCCTGCATAAACTCCATGAAGGCAGTCTGATAGTTCCTAATATATACCCTTTTAGACCATGTTATGGGCCAGATTTAGAGTCTATTATGTGTGTATACGGTTGTTATAGAGTGCTTTCAGGTTCAGGTACGTTTTGGAGAACTTTGGTAATTTTGGAGCTTTTTGAGATGCAGAACTGCGCATACACGTCAGCAGTTTATCTATGGATGGAGGCCTACAGTTAGATTGAGCTTATGTTTTGACACTAAATAGATCCTTGTGTTAGATTTCTAATTCCACCAGTTAGAGGCAATCAGAATCTTATAGCAGAAGTTGTGCCCATTTTACTCAAGGGTGGTATGTCTGCCTTGTGGGAGGAAGCTGTCAAGGAGAAGAAGTAATGTTGATCGACGACAGACCCTTGGTGTAGATTGACGGTGATGCCATGACTGGGGAGCGGTATTTTTGAAGACCGACTTAGGCCGAGAAGTTATCACACATTACCAAAAATCCCCTTGAACGACCTATAACCCTATTTATATGTTTTCTAAGCCATTGTTGATGGCTACACTTTATTCTATTCATTTTCTTAGTTTATGGTTGGAGAGAAGAGAGGAAATCTTTCAGAGTCTTCTTGGAACTCAATTGGTTTTATTATTTATTCTATTTCATATATTCTTCTATTCATCTATGATTTGTGACAACTATATATGGGAGTAGATCCATATGCTAGGTTTAGGTTTATTAATGGTATTCATAAGTTAGCCAAACAATAGAACCGCTAGGGTGTAATAAGATACTTCAATAGAATTGTGTTTATTGCTTGTCTTCTAGAGTAATTAACTAGAACCTTGATCTTAGGATAATTGACAACTGCGAGAGTAGGATCATTACCTAAATAAATCTTGTTGTCTTAGGTTGCTAGACACATAGGAGTTGGTTTAATAATTTCAGTGAACATATAGAATTAGGTCGTAATACTTGATTTATGTGAGCATCGATCGACAATTTATTTCGAGTTCTCAACGAAAGTTGTTAACAAAGACTTAAATCATAGATAGATTCACTACTTGATATCTTACTGTTTGCATTCGAGTTCTAGGATACAAAACCCTTAGCTTATATCATTATAATCCTGATTGCCTGAAACCCTAGATCTAGCTATTTATTATTATTACTTACAAACCAATCAATCAATGAACTGCTTTGCTTTATTTAATGCTTTAAATTTTTTTTCCTAGCTAAATCGCCACTGTATTGAGTTTATTGTGTGCTCACACTACATGTGGATTTGATCCCTATGTACTACCACTGGACATATTATTTGAGAGAGTGATCAGAAGCTCTAGGGTAATTTGAGCACATATCAAATTTGTCGCCGTTGCCAAGGAGTTAGGATTCGCCATTAGACTTAATTTGTTTAATTTTGTCTAGGTTATTTTTCAGGTACATACATCTTTGTACTAGGAAGCAATGAGAAGAGGTTTTTGGGTTCTTCAAAGAAGGAGCCTTCTGATTCACGAACGATCCGTAAGTCTACGAGGAAAGTATCCATCGACACTTTCCAAGCAGCAGCTATCGATAGCGTTAACCAAGCATCAATCAACACAAACTCGTCAGTATCAATCGACCATACTTGCATGAAGACAGATGGGGTCGAGGTAAAATACTGAGTTTTGACAAGAATGACGTTTTACGAGATGAAGAAGGTCGCGCTCGCAATAGTGCATGACAATTGATTTAGGGACATGGGACTGCAATACTTGATGCTACTGTTTTTGCTATGAATGCTAGGAATGAACTAAAAAGACACTTAGAGACTACAACAGTCCTGAAGAGTTCTACGCTAACAGGTGTGCGATGCATCGTTCTACACTCTAGAGGAATGATTTTGAGCTGAATCCTGCATATATATCTCTTGTGGGTCAGCATCCCTTTCATGGTCTTCCTCATGAATGTCCCGTTAGCCACCTTGAAACATTCAAAGATATAGCGTCGACCATTAAGTGCAATGTAATTTCTGAAGACTACTACTTCTGCAAACTATTCCCACACTCTTTTGTTGGAGAAGCAACATGTTGGTTATGGAAGCTACCACTAGGATATCTCACTGCCTGGAATGATATCACAGACGCCTTCCTCAACAATTTTCTCTATGATGATGCAGAAAATCTAGAGATTGTGATGGAATCTATGTTAATATATATGGTATAGGATGATGAATAGCATGGAAGCTGATATTAGTGATCCGACCTCAACATTAATCAACACAACGATCTCAAAATCGATCAACAGCACCAATTCAGCATCGATCGACACATATCTCTTTTGTCGATCGATACCTCTTGAAATCTCTGAAAGATTGAGTTTTCCTCAGGACATTACAGACTCGACACTGAAGAGCACCAATTTATCAAGCTGTGATCTTGCCCGTGATGTAGACATATAAATCACCATGGAAAATTTCTTAGAGCTTGAAGAATTCCTAAAGCTAGAGGATGAAGGACAACCTGAAAATTTGGGTCAGAACACGGAGATGAGGCCTGACGATGATCAACACACTTCGGGAGACATCTGAAAACTTCATCAAAAGCTACCATTGCTCGACACCCACCCGATACTGTTGATTGTCATCCACCCGATAGCATCAATCGACACCCAGCTGAGAGCACCGATCGATAGTCATTGTTGGAGGAATTGCAGAGTTGCAGATTGAGGAAAGAAAGTGCAAGTCTGAGGCCTCACACCTTGATCTCACTAAAAATATGCGAACACCTATTTGCACAGAAGAAGCTGCTAGGTTTCACAAAAGAGTGAAAATGATACATGACCCATTAAAGATTGTGGTTCCCTACGCTATTTCTGACGTTAAATTGCCTATTCCAACAGAAAGAAGTGTGCATCTGGATTCTTACATTGGGGTACTTAATCATCCTCTACATGCAGAAGGTTCTCATAGAGGGTTGAGATTTAAAAGCAACGTTGACACGGCCCATTAGAGGCAGTATCGAACGACACCAACCCGATATCATTGATCGACATTACCACTTCATTGTCGATCGACACCCGTCGCGTATCAGAGCAAAATGAGTATAAAGTGTCTCAAATTCTTTTTTGTAAAGGCACCACCACGCGATCAGACAAGTCTAGGGGGAAACAAGATGAAGAACTGGAAGAAGAGAAAAAATATCAAGGGTGATCCTCAGTTGTCATTGATTCTTTACTTCTTAGATGGTGTCAAGAAATATGCATAGTGCGCAGCAAATGCTTCTCTCTGCTATTTGCAATGATTTGAGCACTCCTTATTGCTGAGATGATAGACAAAGGGGAAGATTCTATAGAGGTTTTCACAAAAAGTGTGATTAAGCTGAAGATATTGGACTTTGGGATTTTTTGTGGAGCAAGTTCCTAATCTCATCCAAACTAACTTAGAGTTCCAAACATCAAGATTATGACTTAAAATAAGCGCTGAGTAGGAGGAAACCTACTATTAGCTATGTTTTAAATTTATTTTATTTTCATCAATGTTACTAATTTTCGTATTTTTTTTATTTACAATAAAAAACGGAAAAATTGAGAACCGCCATCAGTCAACAACGGAGCACAACAATCAGGAAATATGCATAGTGTGCAGCAAATGCTTCTCACAGATATTTGCAATGCTTTGAGCACTCCTTATTGCTGTGATGATAGACAAAGGGGAAGATTCTATAGAGGCTTTCACAAAAAGTGTGATTAAGGTGAAGATATTGGACTTTGGGATTTTTTTTGTGGAGCAAGTTCCTAATCTAATCCAAACTAACTTAGAGTTCCAAACATCAAGATAATGACTTAAAATAATTGCTGAGTAGGAGGAAACCTACTATTAGGTATGTTTTAAATTTATTTTATTTTCATCATTTTACTAATTTCGTATTTTTCTTTATTTGCAATAAAAATAAAAGGAAAAATTGAGAACCACCATCGGTCAACGAAGGAGCACAACAATCGGTCGATACCAATCACCATCAGTCGACATCATAACATTACCAACGATCGATACTCGTAAATAGGTCTGGTATTTTCGATTGTCTTCATTACTTTTACTTATGTTTTAATTTTAACCAAGTCGGGATAACACTAGGGATAATGTTATTTAAGTCTAGGGGAGGTTTATTGATTTGTATTTCTATTATGGACTTTTATTCTTATGTGTTTGTTGAATTTTATTAAACTAAGAAGGGGATTATGATCAGATTTAAATTTGTAATTATTATCTGACCATTCTATAGCACCACTCTAGATATGTTGATTACAGAAAGTACTAGAGATACCAAAGTGGATCATCCTTCCACTATATCACACTTTCTTAGAAAGTTTGAAGGAACATATGCTAACCTCTAACCTAATTTGACGTATTTGCTTGCTTTGGGGTTGACATACATTGGATCATATTCCTCTTGCAAGTCTAGAAGGTAAAAGTCTGTTTGCTTCTGATTTCCTTCTCTCTCTCTCTCTCTCTCTCTCTCTCTCTCTCTCTCTCTCTCTCCTCTCTCTTTTCGGCATCTATAAACTTAAAAGATTGAAATGATTTCCTGAAAGATGTAGAGAGGTAGGAAAATTTCTTGTGATCCCATTACTCTAATTCAGAAAGGAATGATCACACATTGTGGACGCGAGAGATAGGTAAGTTACATGTAACCTCATTATTTGCCTACACTTTATCGAAAATAAAAAATAAAAAATAAAAGAGAGAAAATAATATAAAAACATTTAGAGGAGAGAGAATAGATGGAAGAAAGGGATCACAGAAGATTATCTATGAGTTCAGATACTTGCTTGTGTAAGAGTCCATGCGTTCTTTGGACGATACTCCCAAGATAAGCCCACACTTTTATTTTATGCATGAAATGAGGTTAGTAGAGAGGTGAATCAAACTAGTATTCTCTAAGTTGTTGGTAGAATGAATTTGGCTGATATACTAGGATAAAGTATATAAAGTTCCTCTAAGATTAGCATTTATTTGATATGGTTGCAACATAGTATAGGTGATAATGATAAGTTAGAGATTTTGTGAGTCCCTGTTTTTCAAACCTCTTTCACAGGTTCACCCTTGTTTTGCTTGAGGACAAGCAAAAGGTTAAGTATGGGGGACTTGATAGGTCCCAATATTTACCACTTTTAGACCATGTTATGGGACCTATTTAGAGTCTATTTTGTGTGTATGGGGTTGTTTTAGAGTGTTTTCAGGTCCAGATATGTTTTGGAGAACTTTGGTTATTCTAGAGATTTTTAAGATGCAGAACTGCGCAGATGTATCAGACGTTTATCTACAAAGGGAGAACTTCCCATGATGAGATTGATCTGATATTGTGAAATAAGATAGAGCTTTGTGTTACCTTTCCAATTCCACCGGTTTGAGGTCAATCAGCCTTCTATAGTAGAGGTTATGCTCGTTTTACTGAATAATAGTATGTCTACCTCGCGAGAAGAAGTTGTCAAGGAGATTAAGGAAAGTCGATCGACGACAGATCCTTGGTGTCGATAGAAGGTGATGCCAGAACTCGGGCCAAGTATATTTCAAGACTGACTTAGACCCATAATGTATTATAAATTACCAGAATGCCCCTGGATGACCTACAGCCCTATTATATGTTTTCTAAGCCATTGTTGACAGCTACACTTTATTCTATTCATTTTTCTTAGTTTTAGGAAGGAACTCCTTCAGATTCCTCTTGTAACTCCAATAGTTTTATTATTTATTCTATTTCATCTATGATTTATGTAACAACTATAATGTCTGATTAGATCTATCTGCTAGGTATAAGTTTTTAATGGTATTGATGGATTAGCCAAAAAATAGAACTGCTAAGCTGCAATAAGATCTTTCAATAGAATTATGCTGATTGCTTGTGTTCTAGAGTAGTTAACAAGAACCCTGATCTTATGATAATTGACAACTGCGAGAGTAGGATCATTACCTGAATAAATTCTGTTGAGTAAGGTTTCTAGATACATACGAGAGTTAGTCTAGTAGTTTTGGCGAACATATCAAATAAGGTTGTATATTTTATTTATGTGAGAATCAATCGATGCTAGCTAAATAACATCGATTGACGGTCTATTCCGAGTTCGCAACCAGAGTTGTTAAAAGACTTAATTCATAGATAGATTCACTACATGACATCTTATTGTTTGCATTCGAGTTTTAGGATACAAAACCGTTAGCTTTTATCCACTATAATCATGATTGCTTGAAACCCTAGATCTAGCTATTTATTATTATTACTTAAAAACCAATAAATTAATCAATCAACTGCTTTGGTTTATTTATTTGAAATCTATTTACCTAGCTTAATCTTGACTGTATTGAGTTTATTGTGTGTCCACGCTCCATGCGGTTCCATCCCTAAGTACTACAACTGAACTTCTTATTTGACAGAGTAATCACGAACATCGCCAAACCCAAATGCGCGAAGACAACTCAACCATCGGCTGAATACGCTTCAGAAAAAATGATCCCGAATCATCGACTCTAGCGACGACTTTGGATAAAGAAAGCAAACATATTTCCGAGCCCAACGCTCTAGCCCAACCGGGGGAGACAAACCCAAAAGAAGTCGTTAATCCAAAAACATTCACCACGACTAAGAAAATTAATGCAACCCCGCCAAATGAGTAGAACACTAACGGCAACAAACTGAACAATGAGACAGCTTGATCCCCGAAAGGGGTACATAGGCAAATTTCAGATGTCCCTCTCTCTAAAAAGGAGGGAGAGGAGTGGGTGCGTATACGTATACTTGTCAGAACCAAAATTCAAACCTTCGATTTCCGTAATTGGAGGAAAGTCAAGAAACCTTAACTTTTCTTGAGGTCCTGGATTCCCTGCGTAAACACACGAATACAAAAAAGAGACAATAATAAGATATTAAAAGAGATTTCATAGAGGCTTTTTATTTATTAAGATGAAGTAACGTTACAGTTATTCACTGAAAACATGATGGACGAAAATTCGTCAACAATGGAGAACAGAAGAAACAAAAAAAAAGTAAAATGTTCTATGTATCAAACTCGCTAGTGTAGCCGCCTAGATCCTAAGTTCTCTTAAAGCTAACAATAACTTCTCCCAAAACCTTATTTCTGATTCCATTGATCTTTTTCTTGGCTCATCTTATGTAAGTCTCCAAGGTCGGTCGTCTTTCCTTTTCTGCCCCGATTCGAGTTTATCTTCCGCCGAAATCTTCCTTATCTTCTCAATTTTCCATAATTATTCCTGAAACTCGACAATTATCTTCTTTTCCATTTATCTTCTGGGGAAATCCGGTAGACTGTCAGTGTAATTTCTTTCACTCTCTTCATAAATTGCAAGTGGGCCTTTATCGCGTTTTAGATCATTTCGGGCCATTTTGCGATTTTTAGAAATTTTTAAGATTTCTTTCGGAGAAATCTTCCTTCATACGTTCACAAGATGTTGGTTCCACAAACTAATAATTCAATCATGTAGTTGAGACAGCCTTGGTGTTTAAGTTTTACCGTTATCGTTTTACACAATCGACTTGAATTTTAGTGAGAAAAGTTTTATGATATTTATCGTAAAACTTCAACGTAAACTCCAATCAAGACAAAACAAGAGAAGTCTTGGCAAAGATATGATGGAGAGAATGATGAAGATGGTGTGTCTAATATCCGACGGGTTATTAGACATTGTTTGCGTGTCTAGTCGCCCATGGGCGAGAAGACAATGTTGCTTGCCTACTCGCCCATGGGCGACTAGACAGTGTACGCTGTTCTTTGTCGTCCCAAAACTTATTCTCTACGATTGTTTGGAAAGAGTTTCCTTTGGAGAATAGTCTTAGAAATCGTGGCCATTTATTTCAAGATTACCATTTTGACCCCAATAATACTCGTATACTCCCACATTTTAAAATATTTGCCTTTGTACTCAACATTTTTAAAAGGATTTTCTATGATAAGACAACTCAATATGATTCCCAAAAATCTTGTAAATCTCTTTTATCGCATAAATACTCAATCTCGTAAATTACTTTACAGCCAGACTGGCAATCCATGATTCGCCCAGAAAACGCCTAAGTAAGTACAAACAATTACAGTATAACCCGCAAATGGAAATCATACGAAAAAGAAATCAAACGACCAAACAGTTAAAGGAAACCTTTAAATGCTTTCAAACAAGCTACATCCAGCTTAAATATCAAACAATATCTTTGATCGAAACTTAAAATTACCTCACCAAAAGAAAAACATATTCTCATAAAATGCAAGACGTTGCAAACTTCCGAAAAATATATTTCCGAAAACTCAAACAAAACAGTCCTAAACGCGACTATAAATTAATAACTAACACAAGTTAGAAAAGACAAGTGTTTTCTCTTATATCAAGATCATCGACTGCCCCCGACTGACATATAACCTGTTCTCAAAAGAACGCTAAGACCAACCTGCTCATTTCCTAGAATTGGCCCTCATACATTCAACACAACGATAAGCACGCTATAAAAATCTGAAATTTTGGTCGGTACTTCCAAAACTTTAAAACTTTTCGGAGAGATACTCGATTCCCGAACGATGGAAATCACATAACCTGAGAACTCATCGCAGATTTTAATACCAAAACAAAATCAGGTCGAAATGAGTCAAGTAAGCCGGTATCAACCCCGCATACTCCAGTCACGAAAATAAACCTAGATCTTACCCTAACCCCACTCTCAAGTCTCAAAGGCATAGTATCATTGATACGAGATACAAAAAATTGCCTCTTTGTTGATACTTGGACGTTCATAAACTTCTCAAAACCCTACGTCTCAAAAATCTTCGTCCTAAAAACAATACAAGCATCACGATCTGCTAGGACGAAGGAAATGAGGAACACACACACACTCCCTCGTTTTCGTTGATGCTTTGGCCGTAAAAAAGACAAGGCTACAAAACGGGAATATACTCAAAAAGCCTCAAGGGGCGAAGTATGATACATGAACACATCATAAACATAAAAGAGAACATGCTCCCTCCAAGTACAGTTACCCTTCACGAGCTATAAACCAAGTTACCCGAGATCGAGTAATCACTAACGCCGAGCAGGGCCGGAACCTGATCCAGTTCAATTTTTTTCTCCCGGTCCAGCAGGTCCGACCTCCTTCTAGTCAGGAGAAACATGGATCGGGGCCCAATGCTTCCAAATTTTCCCTTCAATCTGAGGGATCATTGGCCCCGTATTGGCGAGGTTGGCCAAATACTTCGGCATCTTCGTTTTCTCAGTCACGAAGTCGTAGTCATCGGCCTTTGTGCGCCATAAATCACCTAGGAAACCTCGACACTTGCGTCAGTCTCCAAAGGAATTATGCACCTGCTAAAACTCTCTGAAGTCAGCTGCAAACTGAACCGAGTGATCGTTCAGGATCGAGGCCATCTTCCTCAGTCCGGCTCGACGCGCATAACAAAATCTAGAAGCTTGCTCCAGCTTGAGGTATTTTTTCGCGAAAAGAGCGAGCCTCAGCCTCGCTCTTCAAACGAGCAATATCTTTCTCGGCCATCTCGACCTTAAACTAAGTCATTTGCGCTTCCAAACAGCTCGCCCTAAGAGCCTCATTCATCATGTGAAGGCCTTGCTGAGAGTTTTTTAAAGAATTAGAGGGTAAACTCGACAAACAAAATCAAATCATAAACGAAAACTAACCCACATGCATAACTGTGACGCCTCCGCGAACTTCTCTGATCTAGCAGGCTCTTTGTTAGCCGCAGGCTGAACCGGCGGAACGTTGAGTGGGTAAAGGTAGGCATTAAGGTCAGATCCACCTCCAACCGACGGAAGTGGGGTATGACTGGTACCGCTCTATCTCCATGAAGAAAGTGTCGGTACCCCTCATCTGTGGGCAGTTCAATCCGCTCATAGGAAACATCGCCTTCATCAGTGGCAATTTGTTTGTTCTTGGGAGATCTTTCCCTCTCCCTCACAGCAGGAATA
Source organism: Moricandia arvensis (assembly GCA_905132765.1). Classification (NCBI taxonomy): domain Eukaryota; kingdom Viridiplantae; phylum Streptophyta; class Magnoliopsida; order Brassicales; family Brassicaceae; genus Moricandia; species Moricandia arvensis. The sequence continues at coordinate 114,086 of CAJHQP010000025.1, read as the reverse complement.
TCATATGGAACAAAGTCATCCATGACCAGATCTGAATCTTCCTCTATACCGTCTCAAGCCTGTTGATACGCAACCACCGCTTAAACTCGTTTCAGAGAGATAAAGCCCCAGTAAAACGAACTGCCACAGAGAATATCCTAATGGTAAGAACATCTGCGGGAAACGGGGGAAGAGGATCCACAACTGCAAAATAAAGAAAATTGATAAGTGATCCGACATCGGCAAAAATAGCAATGACCAAACTATCCAATCATGATACCCTTGGGAACCATCTACACATAAAAATAGGGATGCTTTCTTCTGCAACCGAGGCGATTTCTATATGCACAACGAAGTAGTGTTTATCCCAGCTGTGGAAGTTAGACGTAAACACGTTGATCATCTCCATATGGTTCATCCTCTTGAGACAGAACCGGAGCGGAAAACTTGTAGGTTGTGGATACAGAAAAGGCTCAAGATGATCGACACTTAACTCCATCCCTCGCTCGTAGCTGAAAACCACAAGTCCAACGAGATTTTATAGACCGACAGGGGAAAGTTGACTTATTGACAATTCGAAGCGGTCTAAGAATCAAATTATAACCTCCGGGATGGGAAACCATAGACGACCAAATAGAAGGTGTAACTCGTAACACATAAAGTAACCATGAGGGGAGCATCAGCGCTTTCTCCATGTCTTGGTATTTGAAACTCCACCTCCTCCAGAACTTGGCAAAAGTCTCGGATGGTGGTGAGGTAAGAATGCCTACATTTACTTGGCCCATCAGAAACTCCTCTAAAGTTGGGTCTCACCGGGTACCATGACTCAGCTAGGGGTGTGCCATACCGCATGTAGCTTTTCAATACGCAAGCACCTCTTTGGAGTCAATGGAGTGCGGCAAGAACTCAACTTTCAGAACAATCTCACATCTTGAACGCGTAAGATCTTGGGTACAAAGAGGAGGGCAATGCAACATCAGATGTTCTCTTACTAGGAGCCATGAAAAAAACAACAAAGAAAAAGAAGAGAGAAAGAGATATTCTACCTTAAAGAAAACTTCTTATGGAGGTGCGCAAGCAAGGAATTTGAAAACTTACTCCATATACTTATTGGAAAAATCCACTATTCACTCTCAGAACTTTTACCCATCAATTCCGCTTAACATACCTAACACCTAACGAGAACATCACAACGATTCTCGCAAGTTGGGGGGGGGGCTTATTGCTGGAGTCAAAATCAGTCACGAAGAAATCAATGTCTTAAAATTAACGCGGGAATGTTTTCTCTCTTTCAAGTAAAAGAAAATGAGAAAACATCGTGTCTGAGCACCTCATGGTATTGTTCATCTCACCAGAAGACAACCATATCGCCTCAACGTCTCCTCGCAAAAATAGACAAAACCATGTCTCGTCGCCGACTCACTTCAAATTCTCGTCACCCACATGGGATGAGACTCTTTTCAAAGTCTCATCGCCCACAGGCGACGAGAATCTCTCCAAAATCTTGTCACCCGTGGGCGATGAGACACGAGCCATGTCTCTTCGCCCACGGTCGTCGAGACCATCTATACTTCGTCACTCTCTCCTTCGGGACTTTACCGTATTGGTTCTCATTTCGCCTCGATTAGAGTTTCCTTTGAAGTCTTACGATAAAAATAGTAAGGACTTGTCTTCTCGTAAAAACTTCGAGTCAATCGGACAAAATGATAACGGTTAACTTAATGGAAATACTATCTCAACTATACGATCGATTTTACTATTTCGCAGAACCAACGATATGTAAACCAACATTATCGTAAAAACTCTTAAAGTCACAAAACATCCCAAAAAGGTACAAAACGCAAGGAAAGGCCCATTTATGATTGTGGACGAGAATGAGCTTGACTATAATGACGGTTTACCTTATTTCCACACAAGATAAATGGAAAAGAAAATAAATGTTGATTTTCCAGATAATCATAGAAGATTGAGAATATAAGGAAGATTCTAGCACAGAGATAAACTCGAATCATGGGCATAAAAGGAAAGACGAACGACCTTAGAGGGATATACGAGAGGCCAAGGCGAGAGGGCGCATAGACAGAAAAGTCTCAGCAAACTTAGCACTTATGAAGATTTTAGCAATTTTGATTTTGTTATCAAGCGGTGACTCAAACTAGGTTTAGGGCATAGGTTGTTTGAACTAGGAGACTCCCCAACAGCTCTTATGGCCGAAACTCTTAAAACCTGTTGTATCATCACAACGTTCTTACATGAAAACAATTCAATAAGATCTATATTTTTTCTTGCACTTTCGTATTCAATTATGTCACGTTTTGTTACTCATAATCTGATCACTTGTCGAGGCTCAACACAAATTTGGGACTTCAGGAATAAGTTAAGGTTTCTTGGCTTTCCTCTAATTACGAGAATCGATAGTGTGTATTTTGGTTCCCACAAATGGGCTTGTCTACGACCCATTATTTATAAAATATGGGGTTTCCTTTCTTTCATATAAATAGGAGCCTCCCTTCTCTCTTTTTCTCCATTCTTAAACCAGACCGGAGCCCTGCAAAGATCTAGAGAGACTAGAAAACCCTAGCCGTCAAGATTCTCTTTTTCCTCTTCTCTCTTCCTTTCCCTCATGCCTTTCTCTTTCTCCTCACCTTCTCTCTTTCTTTCTCCTTGCCGCGGGACCAAGCCAAAGTCACAAGTGGTGGTGGTGGCCAAGTGTTGGTTATTAGAGCTTTTGAAATTTCGTCGATCCATATTCCCTTTTTCCAGATCCAGATCTATGGATCTATCAGATGTATTAGTGAGGTGATTCGAACCCAATTTTCTGTCATTATCTCTATATTGGTTGATGAGGAACTAGGATTTGGTTAGACCCTGTTTGGTGTTAGGTTGATAGAACATAATGGATGTTAGGATGTTAGATATATGATTCATATTGCATAAGAACCCTCATATTGTTGAAGGAACTTAACGAACTGCCATGTTTGATGTGAGAGATTGTTTACTTGATTGTTGTGATTGCTTGGCATGATTGTATTGATTGAGCTAGGTTGCTAGAAAGACTTAAACATAGGTTGACAGATGAATGTATCAAACCTGAATCTGAATGATGTGTTTTTGCAAGTTGAATTGAGTGTGGCACCAAGAACTGGCGGCGTCTTGAGTGAGGTCATTTGTTATGACTGAAAGTCAATAAGAATGATTGATGATAAGAATGAATCTCGATTAGATTGAAAGTCAATAAGATGGTAGGCGTTATGACGTCATCAAGGAGACATGGTGAGTGTCGGTTTGGTGTGTGCCGGTTTGGTGAGTACCAGTTTGGCGAGTTCCAGTTTAGTGATTCCTGGTTTGGAGCGTTTCAGTTTGGTGAGTGCCAGTTTGGCGAGTGCTGGTTCTGCGAATGTTGGTTTGGCGAGTGACGGTTTGGCGTGTGCCGGGGTTTGGTGTGTGCTAATTTGGCGTGTGACAGTTTGGCGAGTGTCGGTATGGCATGTGGCGGTTTGGCGAGTGCCGGTTGTGCGAAGAATGGTGAAGGGGAGTAAGACCATGGGGGTGTTCGGGAGGTTTGCTTGGGGGTACTCATGGATTAAAGGTCTAGAGGTGTAGAACACTTATATATTAATCTATGTGTGGTGATGACTGAATTCATTACAATGTGTGGTGTTGATAACAACATTGATTACTTGATTGTTAGTGGCTATTCGGGTCTCATTTCACATTGAGAAGTATAAAGGTTTTTGCGGAGAGACTTGTTTATAACTGCTTCATTGAGTAACCTATTTACTCATGCCCACATTTTTCATTTCAATGTGTGCATGACTGTTAGTAGAAGTTATGGATATGGTTGGGTTGGTACTTCACACAAGGTAATGCGTCTGATGACTCCTAGGACCTGTAGTGGGACACGCTAGTAGGTCAAAATAAGTAGGCGCGTGTAAATAACTCCATGATCTCTCTCTCTCTCTCTATCTATCTATCTATCTATCTCTCTCTCCTCGCCGGAGGCCGAGTGGTGGTGTTTGTGAGCAACCCCGGATTGGAGCTTGTGGATTTCCGTAGATACATATTCTCGTTTATGTCCCAGATCTCCAGATCTATCATACCTAGTTACGGTGAGGTGTTTCGAACCCAATTTGTTCTTATATTCTCATATTCTGTCTGGTGTTGGAATTAGGATTGGTTAGACCTGTTTGCAGTTAGGTTGATAAAACATATGAATGTTAGGATGTTAGATGCATGATTCATATTGCATAAAAACACTCATACTGTTAAAGGAAATTAACGAACTGCCATGTGTTGATGTGAGAGATTGTTTGTGTATTGTTTGATTGATTTTTGTGATTGCTTGACATGATGGTATTAATTGAGCTAGGTTGCTAGAGAGAATTGAACATAGGTTGATAGAAGAATGTATCGAACCTGAATCTGATTGATGTGTTTTTGCAAGTTGAATTGAGTGTTACACCGAGAACGGGTGGCGTCTAGAGTGAGGTCATTCAGTATGATTGGAAGTCAATAAAATTAATGACGATAAGAAAGAATCCGGTTAAGATTGAAAATTAATAAGATGGTAGGTGTTATGACGTTATCGAGGAGACATGAGGTTGTATCGTATTGTGGCGAGTTCTGGTTTGGCATGCCGGTTTGGCGTGCAGCAGTTTGGCGAGTGCCAGTTTGGCGAGTGTTTGTTTGTTGAGTGCAGGTTTTGCAAGTGCCGGTTTTGCAAGTGCTGGTTTGGCATGCCGGTTTGGCGTGTGTTGGTTTACGTGTGCCAGTTTCTCGAGTGCTTGTTTGGCGAGTGCCAGTTTGACGAGTGCCGGTTTACCGTGCTGGTTTGGCATGTGCCGGTTTGGCATTTTCCGGTTTGGCAAGTCCCGTTTTGGCATGTGCTAGTTTGGCGTGTGTCGGTTTGGAGAGTGCATGTTTGGCGAGTGATGGTTTGGCGATTGCCGGTTTGGTGTGTGCCGGTTTGGCAAGTGCCAGTTTTGCATGTGGCAGTTTGGAGAATGTCAGTTCTGGGGAGAATAAGTGAAGGTATGTAAGACCATGGGTGTTTGGGCGGTTGGCTTGGGGGCACTCGTGAATTAGAGGTCTACAACACTTAAATATAAATCTATGTGACTGAGTTCATTACATTGTGTAGTGTTGATAAAAACATTGAGTGCTTGATTGTTAGTGGCTAGTCAGTTCTAATTTCGCATTGTGTAGTATAGAGGTTTATGCGGAGAGACTGATCTAGAACCGCTTCACTGAGTAGTCTCCTTTTCCATTTCCATGTGTGCATGACAGTTAGTAGAAGTGATGGATTTAGTTGGATTGGTACTTCACACAAAGTATGTCCGATGACTCTTGGGACCAGTAATGGGACATGCTGGTAGGTCTAAAATGAGTACACGTGTGTTCATAATTCCATGCTCTTAATCCTGGATCGGACTTGGGGGAGCAGGGCGTTACACATTGGATGTGGTTCCATCATTTTGTTTCTTACTAATATTTTGAAGCTTGAGTTTGATGATTAAAAGAAACCAAAAAAAAAATCCGTAGAATACCTATTTTTTTACTGTCGTGTGTGGATTTGTTGAAATGTGAAATAATATTGCGAACAGTTTACTCTTCTTTTTGTTCTTCTGAATTTTCTTTATACCATTGTTCATGTAACAATATTGGTTCTTTCCAGTACAAACACCTAAAAGGACACTCGGCAGACTAACAAATACTCCATAAAAAAATAAAAGCAAACCAAAATAATGCTGTAAAATTGATATCACCACACATCATTGTGCAAATTGAATTGGGTCCTTTTGACTACGGATCATATCTAATGTAAGTTTAGTTACACCGCAGAATAATACAGCAAAAATACCCAAAAAGAATTAAATCTTCTAACTTAGTTGCCTTCTTCCTCTCATAATCAGTGATTTCCGTACTAATAATTGATATGATAAAACCCAATCATTAAGCATTACCAAAGATCCTTTCAATCAATAATTAAAAAAAAAAGCTAATTGAAATATTTATCTTCCCGTTAAGTTAAAAGTCTGTGGAGACTTCATTTTAGGAAAATTGAGTTCTGACTTTTGATTTTAAGAAGATGATGTTTCTACTTTTTGATTTGGGAAAGAAGATGATAAGAAACAAAATAGAAGAACGTTAGGAGTCAAATTAATGTTACTTATTATTGTTAATGTTGTACAGTCAATACTAACAACAGGATTGTATACACCATAGTTCAAAATTTAAACTGTTGATTTCAATTAATTCAGGAACTAAATGATCATTTTCTTTGTAAGAGAGACTGAGTTTCTAAGGTGGTAGGCGGTACAAGCTAAACATGTTTGCGACGAAGAGGACAATACATAGGTGGCGTATGATAAATTGTTATAACTCAATTTACTGTTTTTTTTCATCGACATAAACAAACTTATGAAGACTCTGTAAACCAAACTGATAGTTCTGCATCCATATGAACGATAATCGATGGTTGTTTCTTGGCACAACGTGCGAAATTGTCCGCCTTATTGTTATGCTTCCTTGGTATATGAATGAGCATTGAGTGGTGAAAACTGCTTTTGAGGATCCTGATATCCTCCAAATAACTTGTAAAGACTAGTCATTCTTCTGGTTCAGAAATCATCTTTACCAATTGAGAACATTCTGTTACAAAAATGACATTATATTGTAGCAAGTTTCTCTTACATTCATTGCCCCAATGAGCGCCTCAATTTCTGAATGAAGGGGTGAGAGTTTGGCCCTGGTATGCCTTGTTCCCTTCAGTCCATCAAACCTTCAAGCGTGATGTACCAACCTTGTTCCAAGTAACTTTCCCGCACTTTCCACGACCCATCCGTAAAGCACCATCTTCTGGGTATAGAAATTAGAGTTAAGACCTCAACATCCGTAGATTGGCGACCCTCTGAGAAAGTGTATCTTGTGCCTCAACCCAAATTAATGATTTTGTCTCTTTTAGTTTGAGAGTAACTATGGGATCAATATCCAGATTACTAAATACTTTATTATTTTGTGCTTTCCAAATGTACCACAAAATCCAAGCAAAATGATTGTCATCCATATGCGGAGAAACTCTCCAAAACAGATGATCAATGTTTGTAAAGAGAGAAGAGCCGGGAAGATATCAGAATTCGATGGAATCCGTGAAAGTGCCAAAACTTACACCGCTGAAGGACACTAAAAAAACATGATTTATTGATTCCTCAATTGCTCCACATCTGACACAATGCATATCACATTGAATCCCTCTCGCTCTCAAATTTTTCTTAAACGCAATACGTCATGATACTAGTTGCCAAATAAAGTGTTTTATTTTTGGTGGACAGCGTTTCCTTGTCAGGATAAATTTGTTCCACTTGATATCCTTATTTCACCGTATATTTTCCATTTCTGGTGAAGGGCCCTCCATCTCTGTCTGCTATCTGAATCCGGCTCAATGTTATACATTCAATAATCTTCATATCAAGAGTAACTATCAGAGACCGAATTTTCTAAGTGTTCCATGTTTGCGCAAAGCGTTGATGAGATAATCCACTGTAAGGTCAGGGTAAAGGTTTTGTTGATTTTTATTTGCTGGTCTTGGGCGAGTCGATTGGAGCCAAGGATCAATTTATACTAAAATAGATTATCATGTTCCCACCCTTTTGATTAGTCCTTTGCTAACCAGAGATCTAGCAGAAACAATACTATGCCAGCCATATGACGACGGGTGTGATCTAATCGGCTCTAGGGGTGATGCATTCTTGAAGTAGCGTCCTTTGAAAACTTGAGAGAATAAAGTGTTCAGCCTCTCAATTAAGCGCTAGAATTGTTTTCCAAGCATTGCCATATTGAAATCCGTGAGGTCTTTAAACCCAGCCTTCCTTCGTTCTTATGATGACATAATTTATCCCACGATTTCCAGTGCATACCTTTGGTATTTCCTCCTAACTCCAGCAGAATTTTTTGACAACAATCGTCAATTTTGGCTATTCGAACCATTCACTCAGTGTCTGAGTTGGTTGGGAGGATGGCGATGTTGAAAACCAACCTGGCCGAGAAGGCTAGACTAAGGTCACATGCACAGTCTACCCCGACCAGCAACAGCAACGATCACAAGAGAAAATGGGACCAGGTCGATGGGGGTAGAACTCTGAATGGTAGACCTGTGTGCCCAAAAGTGTGGTTAGTCTCATCCCGGTGAATGCTGGAAAGCCATAGGAGCTTGCATCCGATGCGGTAGCAAAGAGCAAACGATTCATGACTGCCCTCAACGAGGATACAGTCCAAGCAAATCATCTAGAGGAGATTCAAGAGCTTGTTTCTGATGTGGTAAGATGGGAAACCTCTCAAAGGATTTCCCACAACCACAATCAGGAAAAGCAACGGGTCGAGGGGATGTTGCGAGACCAAACCCGAGAAAGGGTCCTCGAGTATATGAGCTTTCAAAGGGCGACAAGGAGGAAGGAAACTTCAGCACAATCACTGGTAAAATTCTAAACCTATATTTTAAATATATAAAAGCATTGCATGGTATGGAACCTAGAAATGTAGATGCTTTGAAATGGGGATCTTGTGGGGACCCTAGAAATTGGTGGTGTGAAAACAAATGTGCTTTTTGATACCAGAGCTACACATAGTTTTGTGAGTCCTGAGATGATCGGAAGGGGAATGTTCCAAATGGGAACAAAAGAGCCTGGCAGTATAGTGAATGCGGCTGGAGGCCAAGAGTTGCGTTCAATAAGACTGCTCGAGAACGATTCTGTGATGATTATGGGCAGGAATAAACTTGCTGATCTGATAGTAGTCCCCCTAAACAATCACGAGGTTATCTTAGGTGTGGACTGGTTGGGAAAGTATCGGAATACCTTAGACTGCCACCGAGGGTGTGTATGGTTTAAGGACGGCCAGGAAACGATCAAATTCCAAGGAATAAAAGCGACTCCTGGAGTAGTGGTAGTTTCAGCAGTTCGTGTGGAAAGAATGTTGGAATGAGGATGTGAAGCGTATATTGCACAATCGCCACTAGGGCGGTCGTTGGGGATGGTAACCTGAACGAGATTTCGCTTGTCAAAGAGTTTGAGGATGTTTTTCAGACACCTAAGGGCTTACCCCCTGACAGGTACGATCCATCTACAATAGAACTAGAACCAGCGATGGCCCCGTTGTCCAAATGTCCGTACCGCATGCCTCCTGCCAAGATGGCTGAGCTCAAAAGGCAATTAGAAGAATTGCTAGTTAAAGGATTCATACGGCCAAGTAATTCGCCGTGGAGCACCAGTCCTCTTTGTGAAAAATAAGGATGGTAGCTTCAAACTGTGTATAGACTATCGAGGGTTGAACATGGTGATTGTGAAAAACAAGTACCCGTTACCTCGGATAGATGAGTTATTAGATCAGCTCAGCGGAAAAATGTGGTTTTCCATGATTGTTCTGGCTTCAGGGTATCACCAGATCCCTATATAACCCAAATACATGAGGAAAACGTCATTTAGGACGAGGTATGACCACTACGAGTTTGTAGTTATGCCATTCGGTGTAACCAATGCACCTGCTGCTATCATGAAATGATGAACAACATTTTAGGGATTTCTTGGACGAGTCAATGATTATCTTTATTGATGACATACTGGTGTACTCTAAGGACAAGGAATCTCATGATAAACATCTGAGAGCGTCTTAGAACAATTACGGGAACATAAGCTTTATGCTAAAATCAGCAAGCAGGTTTTGGCAAAAGAGCAAAGGGTTTCTTGGGCACATCGTAGTTGATCCGGAAAATATTAAGGACATACGTTAATGGCCACAACCCAACAGTGCCACAGAAGTGAGAAGCTTCTTAGGTCTTGCGGGTTACTATAGGAAGTTTGTGAAAAGTTTTGCAAACTTGGCACAGTCTATGACTCGGTTGACTGGGAAGGATGTAAAGTTTACATGGTCTGAAAAGTGTGAAAAAATGTTTTTCAGCATTCAAAGACATGTTGACCCAAGCACCAGTCCTGGTTCTTCCGGAGGCCGACCAACCATATGTGGTCAAGAAGGATGACTCTATAACTGGAATAGGGTGCGTGTCAACCCAAAATAGGAAGGTAATTACCTATTCATCTAGGCAACTAAAGAAACATGACAGGAACTATCCCACCCACGACCTGGAGATGGCCGCGGTGGTCTTCACCTTTAAAATTTCGCGGTCATACTTGTATGGAGCCAAATTTCAGATACTTACGGACCATAGGAGTCTGAAGTATATATTTACTCAGCCTGATTTGAACTTGAGACACAGAAGGTGGATGGAGTTCGTATCTGATTACGATGTGGAAATTTCCTATCACCCGGGAAAGGCTAACCTTGTTGCTGATGCCTTGAGTCGGAGGAGGGCAGATGTATCAGCAGAACGAGAAGCAGATGATCTGGAAAGAATGGTTAGTGCTCTACACTTAAATTGATTAACTGGTAGGGAGGAACCATTAGGTTTGGAGGCAGTAAACAAGGCTGACGTACTCACTAGAATTCGGATAGCCCAAGGACTGGACAAGAATCTGAAAAATATCATCCTAAAAGACAAGACGGAGTACCAAACCGCAAGCGATGGTACCATCTTGGTCAATGGGCTGGTGAGTGTACCTAATGATAAAAGTCTTAAGGAGGAGATTATGAGGGAAACTCATAAATCCAAGTTCATAGTGCATCCTGGTGCTACCAAGATGTACACAATCTTAATAGATACTATCATTGGATACAAATGAAGGCTGATGTGGCTGAATGGGTGGTAAGTGTCCAACTTGCCAACTCATTAAGGTCGAGCATCAGGTTCCGAGTGGGTTACTACAAAGTTTACCAATTCCAGAATGGAAGTGGGACCATATCACAATAGACTTTGCGACTGGGTTTCCCACAACCAGAAAAAGGAAGGGCGCGGTTTGGGTAATTGTACATCGATTGACCAAATCACCATACTACACACTTCCTCGCCATCGAGAAGACTGATGGTGTGGACCAGATCGTATGTAAGTACAAAGATGAGATCGTGCATTTGCATGGTGTTCCTGCCAGCATTGTCTCGGATAGGGATTTCAAGATTTACTTCTTACATCTGAAAACCTTTTCAAAAATCTTTAGGAACATGAGTAAATATGAGTACAACCTATAATCCACATACATATGGTCAGTCGGAACGTACCATCCGAATATTGGAGAACATGTTGCGAGCATATGTCTTGGAGTGGGATGATTCATGGGAAAGACACTTACCGTTAGTGGAGTTTGCTTACAACAATAGTTTCCATTCAAGCATAGGCATGTCACCATATGAAGCTTTATATGGGCGGCCATGTCGGATACCTCTACGCTGGACCCAAGTGGGGAGGGGGAGCACAACATGTTGGGTCCTGAGATCAAGGAAGAAACCACTAAAAATTCAAATTTGTTTTGGAGAATATGAGGGAGGCACATGATCGACAAAAGAACTACGCGGATCGAAGAAAAGATCTTTAGTTCGAAGTCAGTGACATGGTCTATCTCAAAATAACTACCCTCAAAGGTAAGGTAAAATTTTCTGGAAGAAGGAAATTAGATCCAAGGTACCTAGGTCCATTTAGGGTCATAGAAAGAATGGGGGAAGGTAGCATACATGTTGGATTTGCCATCCGAGATGGAAGCATCCCATAACGTGTTCCATGTTTCCCAGCTCTAAAAATGCCGAACGAACCAAGACATAGTTGCACCTGAAATTTCTACAGATCTTGGTAAGAACTTGACCTTAGAAGTAAGGCCAGCTCGAATTATAGACAGGACGGAAAAACCAACGAGAAAGAAAACAACTCAGATGGTCAAAGTGATATGGGATTGTAATGGAAGAGAGGAAACGCCTTGGGAAACCGAAGCTAGAATGAAGGCCAACTTTACTAAGTAGTTAGATCAGTTTCTAGACAAGGAAACACTAGGTTCAGATTCGAGGACAAATTCATTTCAAGTGGGGGAGACTTTTCACATCCCCATACCTGGATAATGTCATCGGGACAGGCTATGGTGTGAGGAAACGAGCAAGTCAGGTCATATGACCTTAGGACGGCGAGTTGGACTACTTGGTTGGTTTAATGTTCGTTTCTCTCGAGTTTTTTGGCTCGAAAACTTTCGTCGAGACGGTATCGAGACTGCATTGGTATGGAAACACAGTTTTTAGATGTTGATTTTGAGAGTAACTTTTTTGACCCCAACACTAAGTAAAATACATCTATGACTGGGATATGAATAAAATACAAAGTAACGATCTAAGTGTAAAGATGTGGGTCTATGTGGGTCTATAACCTGAAGATCGGGTACACCTTCAACTTCTGACATGACACCTTAGAAATGATTTTGTATCGTACAATACAAAGGCTTATCGGCCGTAGATCCAACATCCTTGTTGGCCTCTCGTTTTAGGAATCAGAAAAATATTTGTAATGTTTAGCCTTGTATCCATCTTTCCAGTGATCAAAAATATTGTTGACCAGGTCCACCACGTCCTTCTTCATAATAGGCCAAGAGTGTTGATAAATAGGTGCAGTCATTCCATCAGGTCCATGAGCTTTCTCTGGGTGCATCATGAAAAACGCTTGCCTTACCTTATCCTTTGTTGCATTCCTAATTAACCTCTGGTTCATCTGAGAAGTAATACTTGGTGTGATCTTATCCAGAAAACTCTTGAATTCTAAGGAAGAAGTAGTAGTGAATAAATCTTCAAAATAATCAACTGTTACTCTTTCTACTCCTTGTTCCTCTGCTATCGAATGTCCCTCTCCATCATGCAGACCCACGATCCTATTACGAGTACGGCGTTGTTTTAGTTAGAGCTTGATAAAGCTTGGTGTTAAGATCCCCTGATGTATGCCACATATTTTGACTCTTCTGTTGCCAATATTCCTCCTCATCCTTACACGCTTCTTGTAGTTTCCTCGAAACTTCCAGTATTCCTCCTCCGTTCTACTATTATCGGATTGTACTTATTCAAAAGTTTGTTGAAGCTCACTATTTTTTCCTTCCCATATGTGGGTTATTCTTGCGCCATCGAACAATTTCATGACGTACAGTTACTAAGTTTCGTAACAACGTCCCCTGAAATACCTGCATATGTATCTAACAGGCCTCTAGCAATGGATTCCATTTAATCTTCCTGCCCAATTCATCTTTTATCAAAACGAAATTAGACCCAACGTCGAGGTATCTTATCATCAATATAAGCCACAATTCATTAATTGTCAGATCCTACCATTTCCAAACATTTTGTGTAAGAGCATGGAAAGAGCATATACCAGTCTTCGTTTATTAATGCTTGGTCTAGTTGACACCAAATCTTTTCTTTTCCTCTTCTTTCTTGCCAAGACATTTTATTTCCCCTAGATGGGGATTATAGAAGTCCAGTATTCCTAATCATATAATAAAAATAATAAAAAGATCCTGCATGTATTAAGGGAACACCTTATTTTCATGATTTCCCGTAATGTCATTCAAATCTCCAATGATAAACCACAGTTAGGATCTCCCTAATCCATATCTGGTTAATCTTTCCCATTGTTCTCTAAGTTTTTGAACCGGGTCTCCATATACAATATGAAGATTGTTTTCTTCAGTGCCACCGCTTCCACACCTATCATTCGATTACTTAAAAACAAAACCTTAACCCGGTACTCATTATTATAGAATAGAGCTAATCCTCCACTCGTACCATTTGGTCCACCGTGACCAGATTATCAAAACTAAGATACGCTTGAAAACCTTGAACAAAAGCAAAATCTGTTTTTGTTTCCGATAAAAAAATCGATTTATAGTTAGACCATCTCTCTGAAATAACTTACTATCCATTCGTTTCCCATGTTCCTACAATTCTAACTTAGGACTCTTATAAAAATATAATTTGATATGCTCCTTTGAGCAGGCGATCGGGTGTAATGATACCCTGAATAGTAAATTAACCATTTTCTTAATTAATACTTTAACGTAGGCATATTAAGCCATTTACTTTCCACGACAGTTGATAACCAATTTTCCATGTCCACACTTCGTACGTTATTGATCTAACCAAAGCGTAATCCACCATGTCTTCCATGATATGCCTACCCCCTCTCTTGATGTAAGCCTAAGCTGTCAAAATCTCACAATATCCTTGGATCAAAGATGATGGACGATCCAACAAGAGGGGATGTTTGTACAATCAATGTAATCGACTTTAAAACCGGCTGGATGGAAGTGATGATGATAGTAATGGATAGAATGGGTTGCTGAATGATTCCACATTCAATAATGAAGTAGGATACCTGATTCCACAAGCAGGCTAGCTCGCCAATCACCCAGACTAGTGAATCCACACAAGGCTTGATGATCAAGATAACTCAAAGACACAAAAACTTCAAAGAAAAGAAACTGAAAAGTTTTTAATTCTTGAGTAGAAAATTTATGTCTAACAATGAGGGTTCTAATGAGCTAAAATAGGCTCTTCACAATAACTTAGAAAGCTAACGAAAGTAAGAAAACATGCTGAAAATCAGAAACTAGCCATTAGGCTTTAAATGAGAGAATCTCGGCCAGAAGAAAAATATAATGAGTTTCTTGTATCTGGACAGTTTTAAGGGATAGTTGAGCCTCCTGGGAACCTTCTTTATGGTCTCGAATGTGCTGATGTTGTGCATTGACTGAAGAAAAAAAAAGTCGATGGAGCTTTATTGCAAGATACTCAAAATAAGCCAAGTTGAAGGAAGTGTGGATCCTTTTAAACTTATGCTTGCTGGTCCATGGTAAGATGAATGCAGTACGTCCTGGATGGTTAGATATGTCTTCTGGATGGTTAAAATTATCTCCTGGCTTCCATAGATATGTTTGGGTCGGACCAAACTGATTGGGTTGAAGACCTTCCACAAATAATATGGGTTTGGCCAATTGATACAAACCGGGTCTATCTTCTTGTGTGATTGGAATCCACCTGATCCAGTGTATTGTAGTGCTTCCTAATATGTTTTGGAGTTCCAATGAATGATTTATAAGGTCGTCTGGTTGCAATTCTTGAGTTTGGTTTGATGTGAATCCCGAACCTTCCAAATAAAGCAAGCGCATAACTTGTTTGGCCGGTTTTGAGAAATTTATCATATCTTCCAGTTTCCTTGACCGTTTCTCGTGATCTTGGGCTTTATGGAAATATAATAAACTCCTCTTGATTTCTAAATTTTTTTTTGGTTCAGGCCGGCTCTTGGTTGGGCTTAAATCGTCTTCTATATCCTGGTACTCGCGGATGGATGGGCTAAGAAACCTCTGGTTTGTAAAATCTATATCTTCTGGCTCTGAGTAGCTCTTGGAATGATTTCAATTTTATTGGACTTTATTGAATTTGGAAATTGGGAAAATTAGCCTCGTGGATATATTCCTTATGGTCGGTAAGATATGGCATATTTACAGAGCATATGTCCTCGATAGTTCTTCGGTTGGTTGAGTAATGGGTCTCGTCGACCCCTGGTTTAGAAATGGATTTCATGACCGCATCACCCTTGATAAATTTTTTGACCTCTTAACTGGATAACCTGTGTCAAGATATAACAAGTCAGGTTTCATTTTCTTTTGTGATTATAAGGTCTTACCTTGGTATTGTTTCAGTTTGGAAATGTGTCGCACGTCAGGTGGTTCTCCTTTGAGAAGATTGGATAGGATCACTCCTCTGTCTCTCTTCAGTTTAAAAATTCTCTCCTTGAACTGAAAAGTGTTCGTGGTATTTTCTTCTTTGGTGCAATGGTGTTGATCACCATTTGGAGTGGTACCTTTGGTATGTCATGGTTTTTACCAGATTTTACCCATGATATGTATATGGTTTTACAGTCTTTTATATGCAATTGGTAGTGTTTAAAAGTCAATACAGGTTCAGGTACTCATTTGAAGCAATTAGAGCTTTTAGATCATTCTGGAGCATTGAAGAATGCTCAGCCGAAAACTAGAAGTCAAAAGCAGAAATAATCCCTTTGATACGACGTCAATTTTTTTCGGGCCGTTTCTTGACTAGAAACTAGAAGTCATAAGTGTGATTTTTGTCGTGTTTCAGAATTTTTTGGGCCGTTTCTCGACTTAAACGTTTTTTGTATTTCTTCGAAAGAGTCCCTTTGATACGATGTCAATTTTTTAGGAACGTTCGAATTAATTGTATAGTTTAGGCGAAGAGGGTGATAAGTTAACCGTTGCCATTTTATAAGATCAATCTGAATTCATACGAGAAAACAAGTCTTTGCGGTTTTCATCGTAAAGTTCCAACGGTAACTCTAATCGAGATGAAACAAGAGACGTTTCGATCGAGATTCCGAGGAGAACGCAAAGGTGGAGGTAAGGGCGAGTAGGATGCCCAAGAGGGCGAGTAGGATGCCCAAGGGGCGAGTAGGATGCCCAAGAGGGAGAGTACGACACCCAAAAGGTTGAGTAGGAGCAAGCCAAGGGGCGAGTCTTACTTGTTTTTGTCGAAAAATCTCGATGGAAACTACAATTGAGATGAAACGAAAAGCGTTTTGATCAAGATTCAAAAGAGAACACAAAGGAGAAGCTCATCAGGGTTGCCTAACTCTCCATGAGGGGAGTTGGAGGTAATAAATCCAACTCGCCATTGGGCCGAGTTGGACGGGTTGCGTCCATCTTGTTTTAATTGTAAAATTTCAACAAAAACTCCGACTGAGACAAATGAAAAGCGTTTTGATCGGGATTCAAAGGAGAACGCAAAGGTGATCCAAATGACTGCTCGTTTTGTCCAAGTCGCCGAACGGGCGAGTTGGATGACTCGTTTAGTCCAACTTGCCGAATGGGCGAGTTTGACGACTCGTTTGGTCCAACTCGCCGAATGAGCAAGTTGGGTGGCTCGTTCAGTCCAACTCGCCTGTTTGGCGAGTTGGACGGCTCATTTGGTCCAACTCACCGAATGGGCGAGTTGGACGGCTCGTTCGGTCAAACTCACCGAATGGGCGAGCTGGACTGCTCGTTCGGTCCAACTCGCCGAACAGGCGAGTTGGACGGCTCATTTGGTCCAACTCGCCCGTTTGGCGAGTTGGACTGCTCCAAGTCGAGTTTTGAAGGTATGCTGGTGCAGTCATTTTGTAATTTTTTCAAATTTTTTTTACGAAAGTTGTATCATAAAATTATAACTCGTTTCACTTGGCAAACAATGTTCCATAAAATATTGTCAAGTATATTTTCTGTTTCGGAAAATGTTGTTGAGCCCTAATTTTATGAATGTTATTCCAAAAAAATATCACGATTTTAGTTTTACGAAAGATGTTTCGTAAAATGTTGTTGAGTTTAATTTTATGAAAGTCTTTATGTAAGCGTGTTTTCGTGTTTGGCTGTACGAGAGCCGTTTTTTCCGAAAAACTCACGTTATAGCCTCTGAAACTTTGGCTGTGATAAGCTTTATTATCGGGAGTCGGCTTAATCGGAGATTTCCTCGTTTCTGCAGGATTGATCTGAGGGAATTTTGAGTAGTTTTTTGAAGTAAGTGTAAGTGACATTCATCGAGAATTCGCTGAATATGGCACGTAGAATTGAAGCTTGAGTTTTTATGAAATCTTTGGTTTCAGAATAGATTTCAGAAGTGAGGGATATGATCTCTTGTTTTGCTATAGTTTAGTTTTCGTCAGCCGTTTTAGGTTTCTAGTGATTCAATAGAGATCAAGTTCGTTTCTTCGAAAATTGTTCGGAATAAGTACAGCAGTGGGGGTTGTGCGCCCAATTTTCAGTGCTTCTTTCTGTGTGAGTAATCTAGGATTTCTCCGCCAAAGTTTTATTTTTTCAAAAAAGGTCTTTTGTCGAACTCTTAGCGCAGAGATTTTTTTCATCTCGGTAATGAGATGAACTTTACGGGATTTGATAGATTTTATCTTTGCCCTTTCTTTTTTGTGAGAAAAATCGGGAGCTTGTTTTTGTGCTCCGCTTGTGGCGAAAAGTCGGGACTAGGTTTTTGATTTTCTCAAGCACTGGGGCGTTTGCATAAGCATTGGCGATGGGAGCAGTCACTGCTGGAGTTGTTTTACCAGCGTTGTTGCGAGCTGCGGTGTTTTGTTTCGTATATTTAGACATTGTTTCGATCAAGCGTTTTATGGCCATGATATAGAGTAATCCGACCCCCCCCCCTCCTTCTAGCACCAAACTCTGGGCACCGAAATTCACATCGTTGATTTCTATAAATTAAGGAAAAGTCAAGAAACCCTAACTTTCCCTGACGTCATGGATTCTCTGCGAGAGCCAACGACAAGTAATTGCATAAATGCGGAAATATGAAAATATAACAAAACATATATATAGAAAAAGCAGATCTTATTTCAAATCCGCGTAAGAGCGTTGCAATCATTACAAAGGATTATCAAAGCTTCGGCCGCAAGATCTGTTAGCAAGTTACCTAGTTCTAGCAACCAAAAACCTTAAACCTTTTTGAGTCGCAGCTTGACAACAAAAGCCGAAAAATATATGAGAAGAGTTTTTTTATTGATTTTGGACTGAACCTTATGAAAGGCTGCCTACGTACCCCTTTCGAGGATCAAGCCGAACATAGTTCAATTAACAGAGTGGACCAAGAGATCGAACTGTCGGAGCAAGTTCCTATGGTAATCGAGTTCCAGTCATTGAAACTGGGCTTGTCGAGAATAAAGCTTAGGGATTCTAAGTGCAATGAGTTGTAGAGTATAAAGAAATTAGAATCGTCGAACAAAGATGGAGACACGTGGGAGTATAACTCTTCTGTTCTTGCCGCCTAAGTTCTATTTCTCTAGGTCTAAATCTTTGGGTCCATGCGACTTTAGCTTTAGCTCCCCTTATATATGCCTTCGGGGTCAGTTCCTCTTTCTTTTCTACCCTCTGTCGAGTTTATCACTTTCTGGGAATAATTCATTTCCTCTGATCTTTGTGTTTATCTTTGGAATTTTCACATTTATATTTCAAACGTAACATTTATCTTCTCCTTCAAAGTAAAATATAGACCATCGTATCGATTGGGCTTGAATTCGTATAAAATCGTGAGTGAGTTTTTAGCCGTGTTTTAGACCTTCTCGGGCCATTTTTGACTTAAGCGTTTTTACGGTTTATCGAAAGAGCGGTTCCGAAACGACGTCGATTCCAAAGAGAGTTTGAGTTTCTTATATAGTGGAGTCAGCTTTAGGTATTTATTTAACCATTGCCATTTTATATGATCAATTCGAACTTTATATGAGGAAACAACTTTTTGCGGAAAATGCCAACGGCAACTCCGATCGAGACGAAACAAGAGCGAGTTCCATCAAATTACGAAGGAGGGAGCTACAAGGAAGATATGAAGATGGATTAGTTGATAGAACTCGTCGAATGGGCGATTTTGATTGCTTGTTTGACCCAACTCGCCAGTTCAACGATTTGGACTGGTCCAACTTGCCGAACTAGTTAGTTGGTCGGCTCGTGCGGTCCAACTCGCCTGTTCGGCGAGTTGGATGGCTTGCTTGATCCAACTCGCCTATTCAGTGAGTTGGACGATTGAGCCTTATAGTTGTTTAGTTGTTTTGATGCTCAGGGGTCTGTTTGTCTGAGGCCTAGACTATCCTTTCTCGAGAACTTATCATATGAATCCTTTTCAGAATTCATACGAAACTCGATTTCGATTTTCCCATTTCAAAAATCATCTCTTTCTTTTTAAAGAGAATTTTTTTGGAAGTTTCATTTATTGATTTTTTCGTAACCGATTTTGACCCCAACATTGAACTAGAGGGCTAGAGAACACATCAAACACACAAATTGCATTTGTTTAGAAGTAGTGTCGATCGATACCATGCAGTAGCCATGGATCGACACTCCGTTAAGAATCACGAGAATGACTTATTTAAACCCTAGAGTTTGAGTTCAGAACATCGCTTTATTAAAACCCTTAGCATTCTGTTAGTTTGTATTGCCTCGTCTACCTGAGAGTTCCCCAAAGTCTAATCTTTCTTAATAATCTTAACAAATTAAACCAATCTTTAACTCACTGTTCATAAATCAATGCTTTCATCAAGCTATATTTTGAAGAAATAAATTTATTTTGTTATCTTATAGAACGCTAAACCTCTTATTTGAGTGAGTAAAAAGTAGCTCATAGGATTAAGTTGAGAGTGCATAATAAAAGCTACATAAAATTTTGCGATGTTGCCGGGAACTCTTTCTTATTGCCATTAGATTTAGTATAGAATACAGTCTAGATTTCTACTTTATTGTTGCTAACCTATTATTTTCTTACTCCTGATGAAACATGTACCTTTTGAAGAGAATATGAACTCTGGACGTCAAAAATCGATCGACGGATATCTTCCAAGAATGATTGACATTTTGCCAACAACGTCAGACGACACTCTGCTACTCTCATCGATCAATACCAATCAGCCGGAAGCAGGTAAGTCCACCTATACTGAATTTTTTAATGAGGAAGTAGTTTTGAAAGATCCAAATGATCATGAACGCAACAAAGTAAGTCAAATCATTAATAAACATGGGACTGCAATCCCTGACCAAATTATCATATTCTCCACAAGATGAAATTAAAAATAAATTGCCAATGCTTGAATACTTAATCCCCTGTAGAACCGATTCATATAGGTCCGCTATCAGATTACCAGAAAACCTTGCAGGAAACTCTGATCTTAACACTGATTACATTGCTTTGATAAGTAAGAATCCGTTCAGTGGCTTCCCCACTAAGCACCCAAACAATAACATCGACCTTCTAGAAGACATGATGTCTGGCGACTTAACTGTTGCAAGCTTTTCCCTTTTTCCCTTGTAGGAGAAGCCAAGAGGTGGCTAAACCTGCTACCACCAGGATCCCTAACTTGCTAGAAGGATATTAGAAACGCTTTCACTAATCACTTCTTTGACAAAGAAAGATATTGGGAAGTGAGGAGAGAAATTTCGACATTCCTTCAAGGTGACCGCGAATCCTTTAAACATGCTTGGGAAAGATTCAAGAACTACCAATTCACAAGCCCACACCATGGTGTCTAGGAACCCCAACTCATCAACACCTTATATAGATGGCTAAGGCTAGACTATCAAACCCTCCTTGATACAGCCAGCAAGGGGAACTTCGGTTCTCGAAATCCTCAGGACGCTAAGAGGCTTATTGAAAATAAAGTTTTGGGTAAATCAATTGAGAGGAAGAATACCAAAAGGGAAGGAACCATCAACGTCGTAAGAAAAGAAGCACTTTGTCCAAGTTAAAAAGACTCTGGCTTCAGTAGCAGCTCTTTTAGATAAACGCGCTCAATCAGAAAAATGGCGAAAAGGATGATTTTTCTTCATGGACGAGTTAAGTTCACGAATGCGATAAATTCAAGCAATCAACAATTTGGGGAAAACATTGGTAGTTTCTCAAGAAACTACGTATAAACTATGAAGAAACATGAAAGAAGTTATAAATCAAGAATGGATCAAGTATTCACAGGAAACCGTAGGGTAGACGCCAACCTTGACAATAAATTAGACTTAATATACTCGGAAATGATGAAAAAACCGAAACTCTGAGTGAGCAAATTAAGAGGATCTACAACCAAGTTGGAAATGACGCCATGTCTATCAGGAGAGAAGAAGGTGTCCTACCTGGTATGAAAGACACCAACCCAGTGCGTCATGTTGATGTTGTAGCCTTACGTAGCGGAAAATGACTAACTCTCAGTGGAAAAGAAAGCATCACCATTGATGAATTTGCTAGAATTGTGCAGGACTAGAAAGAAAAATCAAACCCCATTCACATTGACATTGACGAGCATGGCCTTGAAATTCTTCATGAAACAGAAATTTCAGACCACACTGACGACCTAGAGGAATTACCAACAAACTCGAAGGAGAAGGAGACGGAAATAACAAATAGTGTAACCGTCGATCGACAGCCTGCACCAAGAGTCGATCGACAGACTGGACCAAGAGTCGATCGATATCTAACATACAATCCAAAATTATCCGAACCAGTCAAAACTAGGATTTGCCAACAGCAATACCTTTTCCCTCATAATAATTCGAAAGCAAAAAAAGAGTTTGATCGAGCGATATGCAAGAAAGCTTTTGACAAACTAATCCTCGTGATGCCACTTAACGATGCCATAAATGTTTCATCTGCAATCAAGAAATACGTGAAAGAGGTAGTGTCACGAGGACTAAGTAAAAAAAGAACATAGCAAAAGGATGGTACCATTCACAATGACAGATTTTAAAGATCACTTCTGATTTGTCTTAGATTGCACCATACACAATGACAGATTCCAAAGATCACTTCTGATTTAGGCTCTGTTGTAAACTTGATGCTTTACTCAGTTTCAATTGTCTCGGGTTAACTCAATTTCAGTCTACAGGGTCACTCTCGTTTTAGCCGGTAGATCCATTATGATTCCAGAAGTTGTACTTGAAGATGTGCTCATCTGCATTAATGATTGTATTATAACTATAGACTTCGTAGTGCTAAGATATGAGTAAGAACCCAAAAATCCTCTAATTTTAGGAAGACCATTCTTGGCTACAACCAGAGTGATCATTGAGGTCAGAGAAGGACACATATGTCACAATCTCAGTGATATACCGATGGTTTTCAACATGGAAAAGATAATCAAGGAAACCTTGATTGACAGTCAAGCCTACCATATAGATCACCTTTCTGAAGTAGCTGAAGAATCATTTATGGATATATGATCTAATAATCCTTTGGATCGAGCAATCACATCTCCGGAAAGCAAAATATTTGCATTGGATGATCGAGCTGAGGAATATGCTAGATTGATGGATATTGCCAAAGAAGTAATGCACGTCGACATGGAAGAAATCGATATATCAACCACAGTCGATCGACAGACAGAGCCCACCGTTGGTCGACAGCCTTAAAAAACCGGAGACTGGAGTAAGGAGAAAGCACCCAAGGTTGAGCTTAAACCGCTCCCAGCTGGACTTAAATATTTCCTTTCTTTATGAAAACCCCTATCCCGTCATCATCAACGCCAACCTGAATAGCGGAGAGCAAACACTTTTTCTCAACAACTTGCTAAAAATCGCAAGGCTATCGAATATTCTTTAGATGACATTTCGGGAATTACCCCCAATTTATGCATGTATAGGATACACCTGGAAGATGAATCAAAATCATCAATTGAAAATCAGAGAAGGTTAAATCCCAATCTAAAGAAGTAGTAAAAAAACGAAATCATGAAACTTCTAGAAGCATGCGTTATTTACCCAATATCAGATAGTAACTGGGTCACTCCGATTCATGTTGTCCCGATGAAAGAAGGAATCACGGTGGTGAAAAATGACAAAGACGAATTGATCCCAGTGAGAACTGTGACCATAGACATAATGTGTATCGATTACAAGAAACTAAACGCTGCCACACGAAAGGATCACTTCCCTCTATCTTTTATTGATCAGATGTCAGATAGGCTCTCATCCCATAAATATTATTTTTTCTCGATGGGTATTCAGAATTTTTCCAGATTCCTATAAATCCCGACGATTAAGAAAAGACCACTTTCACTTGTCCTTATGGAACATTCGCATACTGCAGAATTCGCTTCGTGCTGTGTAACGCTCATGCGACTGTGTAACCCTCATGCGGCTGTGTAACGTTCCTGCGACAATCCAGAGATGCAGACTTAAAGGAAGTTTTCGTGGACGATTTCTCACTTTACGGTCCAGATTTCAAACACATGCATGGATAACATGTGCAAGGTTTTGGAAAGATTCGAAGAAAATAATCTAGTCCTAAACTGGGAAAAGTGCCATTTTATGGTCACAGTGGAATCATTTTGGAACACAAGATCTGAGCAGCAGGTATTGAGGTGAACAATGCCAAAATCGAAGTAATGGCATGTTTACCACCAACCACAAACGTGAAGGATGTTGGAAGCTTCTTAAGACATGCTGGATTTTATAGAAGATTCATAAAAGATTTTAGCAAGATGGGTAGACCTCTTAAAGCACTCCTATGTAAAGAAGTGAAATTCAACTTCACACCCGAATGTCTGATAGCTTTCAAGGAAATCATATCAGCCCTCGTATTTGCTATGATTGTGCAAGCACCAGATTGGAGTTTACCTTTCAAAATTATGTGCGACGCCAGCTATTTTTCTGTAGGCGCTGTAGTTGGACAGAAAAAGGACAGAAAGCTGCACGCTATATATTACGCTAGTAGGACTCTGGATGATGCACAACGAAATTACGCGATAATAGAAAAAAATGACTAGCTCTGGAATTCGCTTTCGAAAAATTTCGCTCTTATCTAGTCAAAAGTTATCGTCCATACTGACCACGCCGCCCTGAAGTACTTAATGAACAAAAAGGATGCGAAACCTAGGCTTATTAGATGGATTCTCCTCTTATAGGAATTTGACATAGAAGTCAACGATAAGAAAGGAGTCAAAGACGAAGTCGCAGATCACCTATCTCGAATAAGAGTCGAAGACGACATCCTTATCAATGATTTCTTACCTATAGAAAGTGTCTACCAAGCAGAATCGACTTTCATTGGTCATGTGCCTTCAAAAGATGAGTAAGAATCGATCGACGACTGTGAAGAACCGTCGATCGATACCATCCCCGAAAAGCAGGACGAGATTACTAATCCACTCATTGCAAATGTCGGATGCGATCCTTAGATACCAAACATTGATTCCCCTAAAGGTAGAAGTTTAAGTCGGGGTGTGTGCTATGAACACTTATGATAGACCTTGTTACGCAGATATAGTGAATTATCTTGCAGCTGACATAGAACTGGAACTTTTTAAAGGATACCACAAAAAATAAATTTCTGAGAGAAATCCAGAGATTTCACTAGGACGAACTATACCTTTACGATCATTTTTTGGCGGCATATACAGACGATGCGATGCCAAAAGCGAAACCGCAGATATTTTGTATCATTGTCATGGATCCGATTACGCTCGACATTTCGTTAGTTTTAAGATAATGTCAAAATTTTTACAAGCAGGCTTTTGGTGGCCAATCATGTTTTGAGATACACAAGCCTACATAGAAAAGTGTGATCCCTGTCAAAGAAGAGGGAAAATCAGCAAGAGACACGAAATGGAACATAATTTCATACTTGAAGTTGAAGTGTTTGATTGATGGGGCATCGACTTTATGGGCCATTTCTCCTCTTCGCATGGGAGCTAATACATATTAGTCGCTGTAGACTATGTATCCAAATGGTTTGAAGCAATATCCACTCCACAAAATGACGCTTCTGTAGTCGTCAATCTTTTCAAAAATATAATTTTCCCCGATTCAGAGTTCCACGAATCGTAATAAGCGACGGAGGTACTCACTTTAGTAACAGAGTGTTCGAAAAATTATTCAAGAAACATGGAATTAACCATCGAGTAGCAACACCCTATCATCCTCAGACTAGCGGATAAGTATAAGTGTCCAACCGTCAAATCAAAGAAATCATTGGATGACACACTTTGCGCTTACCGAACCACGTTTAAAACACCGTTAGGAACCACTCCATTCCACTTACTCTATGGAAAAGCATGTCATCTCCTAGTTTAGTTAGCGCACAAAGCAGAATGTGTCATCAAAGCAACAAATTTTGATGCCAAACCCGCTGCAGAAAGGAGATTAATTCAATCAAATGAACTGGACGAGATCAAGTATCACGCCTACAAGAACTCGAAATTGTTCAAGGGGAGAACTAAAGCCTAACATGACAAAAAATCATTTCTAGGCCTTTCGCACCTAACGACCAAGTACTCTTGTACAACTCTCGGTTAACTCTATTTCCCGGGAAATTGCATTCTCGATGGTCAGAACACTTCACCGTGAGAAAAGTTACACCTTATGGATCAATTGTTCTGATTAGCCCAAAAGGAGAGGACTTCACAGTGAATGGGGAAAGAGTAAAGCATTAATGGGCTAGAGCTAGCTGAAATTTCGCATTCTTAGACCACATGTCTAGAGTTGCCAAATCCCGATTGACAAGCCCAATTTCTTGTCAAGCTTACGACCTTAAACAAGCGTTGAGTGGGAGGCAACCCACTTGTGAATATGTAAATTTTAATTTTTGAAAGCTTTTTAGGAAATTTAGTTATAATATAATAAATAATAATAATAATATATAAAATAAATATATGGTTATGCACGAAAATGAAATAAGGGGAGCGAAGTTCGATCGACGTCACTATCGGGCCATCGATTGACGGTGAAGCGTCGAGTCTATATTAGATCAATGGAACCCTTATGATTATACACTCTCCATAACCGCCAAAACCTTGCAAATTTTAAAAATTTCTTTCTCAATCTTTTGCATATTTTGCTCCTTCTTGTGCCTAACCCACTCAATTTTACCTCCTCCATCTGTTTGGTTCACTAAATCAACCGATCTTCAAGGTATGTTCTCTAAATCTCTTAGTATAGGGAGTTTCTAGGGCTTGAGAGAAAAATCGAAAATTTTAGGCTATTAGTTGGAATTTAGAACGTTTTAGGGTGATGAATTACTAGAATAGAAGTTATCAACCAATTGTAATTTTTGTTTGCACAATTTTTGGTTCGTTTTGAGAGATCAAAATCTCATGATAATTGCGACAGACCATCGATCGACGCCTTCGAGGGACCGTCGATCAACAGTCGTAACGACTTGAGCGTAATTACTGATTCTCATTTATTTTGCGATTGCAGTTGAGCGAGAGAAGAACCAAGGCGTGCATCGATGTTGGTGGCTCCAGTTCTTCACCATCAGGACCTCCATGCCGTACACCTTGGCTTAAGGAGAAGAGGGAATTGATTGACACGTTCGAGCATTACCCTGACCCTAAGGCAGCTGTAGCCTCGAGAGGATGCACCCACAAGGCTGTGTCTCAGGACTGAGACCACTACGACTACCTTTACTAAAATGCATGGCAAGGCGTCATGACCAAGCTGGGGTTCCAGTCTGATGTCTGCGATATGATGAGGGAGCTGGGGATGGGAACCATGGCTACTAGGCCATATTCACTCTATCCCGACCTAGTACGACAGTTCATGGCCACAGCTAGGATGATCTATTAGAGTTCAAGGGAAAAAAGGTCGACCGAGGCCGATTTGACCTTCATGATCAAGGGCATCAGGTACAACATCACCATCCCTGACCTCTACCACATCTGCGGGTTTAACAACCCTGAGTACCTTGGCTGTACCGTCCTTTCTTTGCCTGGACAGACAGCCTTCTGGGGGCTCATTGCCACAGGTCATTTCGACTCCAGCTCAGCTACATATACAGACGTTCACCCATCCATATGCTACTTTCTGAAGATCCTTGCGAACACCTTGTTGTGAAAGATGGAGCCCAACAAGCGGAGGGTTACGGAGCTTACACTGTTGTACGAGTCAGTCAGGGGCTTGATTGAGCTTGATGATGAGGTCATTTCACTACTCGTGGGCGACCAGCTGGTGAACCCGGGGTACATCTTTGCTGAGAACTTAGTATCCCTGAAGGGTAAACCCTTCAAGGGATCCAGAATGAATAAGGAGACGGTGGGGAGCATTCTGACACTCATCTTTCTACATCTTGGTATCAGCGTTCAGGGATCCCCTATGGAGTATGAGTTTGAGTATATTGATGATGCTCACGTGACAAGGGCATAATGTCTGAAGGAAGGACACTTCTGGTCCTTTGTAGATGATTTGGAGTCCTCCCAGAGGCCTATGTGACGGATTTCGCTGACACCCCTGCACGCTTCAATTTCAGGCCGGACGAGCGCCTCATGCGGAATGCACCTGTTTGTATAAGACGCAGAGGAGGACTCAGAGAAGCATTTCCACATTTCCAAAAGATCCCCACCCACGATCACGGAGACTTCCAGAAATTCGTGGTGGGAGCACTTCAGGCCATATGGGGTACGTTGGAGGCTATGACCCGGTGCCAGTGTTTCAGTCATCCGCATACCATGGCGAGGTCGCCACCAGCAGCCTACATTTTTTGCTCTCCTCCCTTTTATCTTTATTTCGGACTCGTACATGACTTATTTTGTTTCGTTTATTTTGTTAGATTTTAGAACTCATGTTTATGATACTACTTGCTGCTTTAACTTGATTTTTGAGTTTCTAACAGTCCTGACACAAAGAGAGATGATCGGAATGTGGAGGTCTTAGACATTTTTTATGGTTACTTGTTGACATGTTCATACTGTCCGTCGACCATCAATCCATAGCCGTTAGGCACCATCGATCGATGGCGACTATGACAGAAAGATACAAGTTCTTAAATCCTAACAACTAGCTTATTTAGATTCCAATTTATTTACTCCCGCCAATCTCAGACTTTTTTCACACCGAGACAATGTTATTCAAGTTTGGGGGATGTAGTTACTAAAACTATATTTTATTTTTGATGTTTTATTTCTTACTAACGATTATCAAAAAGTGTATTTTATTGAGTCAAAGTTAGAAGTTACTTATAGATATAACATTTTCTGGAACAGTTTGTTGCACCATTTTGTAGCACCTTTCTGAGGTTGAATGAAAAAGCTAAGTAGATTGATTATCCTGTAATACCCACACTTTCTAAGAACTTTTGAAGTAACCAAAGCTAACCTCTAACATAAGTAACTATATTTTATTGTTTTGGGGCTTGGTATACATATGATCGGATTCCTCTTGAAAAACTGATAGGTAAAAATACTTTACTTCCTGATCGTCCTTTCATCTTTCTTCATAATTAGTAAGGAAAAGATTGAGATGATTTCTTGAGATGCAGAGGGGTAGGTACATTACCGATGACCCCACTATTCTAATTCAAAGGAATGATCACACATTGTTGGAAGCGAGGGTGACGTGCGTGTTTTAGTTGTTCTACCAGGGTATAAATATCTTAAACAAATCACTATCAAATTAACCCTAGTCTTTTACACACGAATAATACTCTTGCCAAAAGAGATCAGGTGTAGTACTTAGGGATCGAATCCACAGAGAGCAATGACCCACAATAGATTTCTTATTCCTAAAGATTAAGCTAGGTGAGTATATAAATATATATAGGTTGGCAAAAAATCAATTAAGGAAATATTACTTTTCAAGAAGTAAAGATGCAATATGGAAATATGCTAATAATGCAAATATGGAAATAATGCAAATATAGAAATATTCTAATAAACTAACTTGATGCAAATGTTAATATTCTAGATCTAGGGTTTCAAGCTTAAGGGATTATAGTGGATAGGAAGCATAAATATGTAAATATACTAGGTCTCAAATATTAACTATTCTGACCCTTTTAACTTCAACTCTCGTATGCGAGCAAAAGGAAAGACCATCGATCGACGGCTATGGCTTAGTGTCGATCGACAGTGAAATCAGAAGGAAGTGTGAACGAGATTTGATAATCCCACCAGACTAGTTAGACCAGCTCTCGCATGCACCTAACAGCCTAGTTCATTGTAGTATGCTCTGGTACAGAACTTACTCTCGTAGTCGTCTATGTCCTACGTTTGAGATCCTAGTTAGCTACTCTAGAATGCCAGCATTAAGCATAACTCAATTGATGGATATTAACTTAGTTAGCAATCCTACTTTTGGGCTAATCCATAATTTCTATCATTCAACCCTAAACCTAGTTGATGTCTTACTCAGACATAATCAAAGAAAGAATAATAAACATAATAGAATGCATAGATAGAATATTGGGGTTCAAATACAAATCTCCCTAAGGTGTTATGACTCTTCTCCCATAAAAACCTAAAACTATAAAGCTATGTGGGTTGTGTCAAGCCTTGCCTAATCTTGTACTTGCACAGCCCTCTTGCTCTCAATACATCAGCATAAATATAAAAACCCTAAAATAGGTCAAAACTCGTCCAGGGCATTCTTGTTTTTTGTCTTATGAACTTGGGCTTTTTAGTCGTCTGTCTGCGAGTTGGTCGTCGATCTATGGAAAGTGTGCAGGATCGATCGACCTTGGTCTTTCATCATCGGTCAATTCCATGGTTGTGTCGTCGACCGACGAAAGGTTTGCACTTCGACTCCTCAGATTGTCAGGTACGGATTCTTCTCCTCTAAATGCTCCAAAAGCTCCAAGTATCTCCATTTATCTCCAAAACGTGCCTGCACTTGTAAATACTTTTAAAACATATCCTAGACACACGTAATATACCCTAAATAGAGCCTAGAAAATAGCCTAAAACTGGTAATAAATAGGCTTCATCAACTCTCCCATACTTAATCTTTTGTTTGTTCTCAAGCAAACTAAGCCTGTGAAAGAGGTTCGAAAAGCGGAGACTCACATAATGTCTAAGTATAATTGTCACCTTACTTTGTTGCAACTACATGCTATCAAGTCAATCATAGAGAAACTTTATATAACCTATCCTAGTATAGCAACCAAATCTAGTCTACCAACAACTTAGCAAATACTAGTCTGACTCACCCCTCTACTGATTTCATTTTTTGCGTAAAATAAAATGTAGGCTTTACCTTGGGAGTATCTATCAAATGACACATGGACTCTATCTCTGTAAGTATCTAAACAACTAGGCACAAAGTCTTCTCTAATTCCTTTCTCCCCCCTTTCTCTATGAATCTTTCTAGATCTAAAATTTAATGGACAATGATGCTGATACAATCCATCTTGCCATCTCATATTTGGGTTTCCTCTTCTTTTTCTTTTCTTTTCTTTTTCTTTTTATTTTCTTTTCTTTTTGTTTTTGTTCTTTTGATTTTTGGGTAAAGTTGTAGGTGAATAATGGGGTCATCGATAATGTACATACCCCTCGCTCCCAACAATGTGTGATCATCCCTCCGAATTAGAACAATGGGGTCATAGGTTCATATCAATCTTTTAAACTATTATGTAAATGCTGAAGAGAAAGAGAGAAGGGAACCAAAGGTGCAATGACTTGTACCTGCAGACTTGCAGAAGGAGTCAGATCCAGTGTACACCAAGCCCCAACGCAAGCAGATAATGTCCGGATTAGTGTTGGAAATCAGCTTCGCTTCCTTCAAACTTTCTAAGAAAGTGTGATATAGTGGCATGATGATCCACTTTGGTATCTCTAGTAATCCTTGCAAAAACCTTCTAACAATGGTGCTAAAGTGTGGTTAGTCAATAATAAATCTTGATCGTAGTCCCATGCTTGACTCAATAAACTTTTTGAAAAACTTATATATATATATATATATATATAGCAAATAAAACTCAAAAATAAATAAATAGCATTAGCGAACCTCCCCCAGACTTAAATTACACCGTCCCCAGTGTAATCTGCCATGGATTGGTTAGAAAAAATTAAATCACAAGTAAATATATTGGTAGAAAAACTCGATACCAAACTCTGTGAAGAGTATCGATCGATGGTAGGCATGTGTGGTCGATCGATGGTCGCGATCCAGTGTCGACTGATTGTCCCTCTATGGTGTCGATTGATGGTGACAAAAACAGTTTATATAAAACAATGTAAAACTCGAAGTAAGTAGTAGTATAAGTAAAAACGAAATAAAAGCTTACTAAACTATGGCTTGTGTCCCACTTAGCGCTTGGTTATAGTCTTTAGCTCGACGTTGTAAAATCTCTGACTAGTAGGAAGTTGGATCAACACTTGGAAAATAAGTGTCTACATCTTCTTTGCTCTTGTGAAACCATGTACTAATGAAGTTCCTTACTGCCTCATATTTTCTTGTTTTCTCATTCCTTGTAACCGTTCTGAAAAAGGCTATTGATTGCATTCCTTTTTCTAGCATCTCAATATTGCGATGTAGCATCCTAAGTCTGGCAGCTTTAGTCTTTGATAAATCCTCCAATTGCTGAGAAATATCTTCCTTCATCAGGGTATGAGAAAATGCAATCTCATCGAACCTATCTTCTAATTCCACTTCTGCTGCTGTCTTTTGTTCATGTTCATCAGTGTCAATCGATGCTTTGATGTTGCCGTCGATCGATTCTCGGCTATCTGCCCCAATCGTATGCTGTCTCTGAACAGTATCCAAATCTTGCATCATCTCATCCATGTGTGCAGTCAAACCGGTAAGACAGGTGTCTATAGGATAGTAGACATCATCCAACCTCTTGTAAAAATCATCCAGTGAGGTATCTTGAGTTCTGTAGATCACATTGAGAATATCATGAATCTCATCTTTGATGTATGTCTGTTGACCCTTCTAAGACATAGCGGTCCTTGCTACATGTTCTGGTAAACATATGTAGCTCTGCTCAAACAAATTAGCTCTCTTTAGAACCGCTCTAATGTCGTCAGCTTGCACATTCACTACCCTTCGGTCTGTAGCTCGTGCATTACTATTCTCATCTCTGTAAATGCCATACTCATCTTTCTTTTCCTAGTGGAAAAGTCTGTTGCCTTCAGTATCGAAAGCTCTCGTACCTTGCTCATAACGCCAATCGATCGATGTCCGGATGGTTGTGTCGATCGATGGTGGCTTGAAAGTGTATGGATCAGTACGGATTGGCTCGTGTCTCTGCTCCTCAATATCGATTAATGTTGAATGGTGTGCGTTGATCGATGGCCTCTGCTGCTGTCCAAATATATTATTCGATCCATTAGCCATAATAAGGGCATTGGCTACATCCTCCTTGGATAAATGTCGGAGTCTCCCATCAAGATCCCGTGCATGTCCCTCGGGGTCTCTGAATTACCAAACTCATATGGTCTAAGTTTACCAATATCTGTCTCCTCTCCTCCATCTTGGTGTTCTGGTTCGCGCCTGATGTCATTCAAAGGCCATGAGTAGCATGTGATTGATGCTTGATTATCCACTATCTGGTTCATCACATAACGAGTTTCCTCTGATCCTAGGGCGCGACATTCAATCTGTTCTTCTTCTCTGTAATATTCATCGTATCCTTCGCATACTGGACGCGTGTCGATCGATGGTGTATGGTGACCGTCGATCGACGCTCGATAACCAGACTGTTGCGCAAAAAGGTTTCCAGCTCCATTAGCCATGGCAAGAATTTCTGAAATATCTTCCCACGTGACATTAAGTAGTCTTCATAACTCTTCTGTGACCGTATGTTTCTCTCACAATACCAAATTCATCTAGTTGTAAATAACCATATTCCTTCTCGCGTTCTGCAGCTGAATCTGCTTCGGTTGCTGCTTAGATGTCAGTATTGATCAATGGCGTAGGGTTTCGGTCGATTGATGTCAAATTACCGAATTGATAGGAAATATGAAAAACACCAGCCTCTTCCATAGCAATACCACGGTACTCGATCATCTCTTCTTCTATGTAGTCTTCGTCGTACTCGGGGTGGGCAATCGGGGTGGGCACTCGGGGTTGGCTATGTTGTAATCACCATCTCTGTGGTAGGCGTTGATCGGTTCTAGAGTATTAGTGTTGATCGATAACAAAGGTTGGTATTGACCGATAGCTGATTGCAAGCGTGTCGATCGATAGTCTGGGCTGGGTGTCGATCGATGCTCCATCTTCTGACTCTTCATCGATGTCATAATCGCAGAAGGATGTGGCCACAAGTCATGAATTATCACTCAACTTCTTGAGGGAAGGTTTATTCTTACAAATTTCATAATAGACATTATGATCAATCAAGGAAAGGCACAAATGTTTGTCCTCATGTCGCAGATAGCTCCCACGGTAGCCATGAAAGCTATTCCAAGTAACATGGAAGATTTCCAATTGATCTGGATATCCATCACATGGAAGTCTATTCGGACTAAGACATTCTGAATTTGCAGTGGGACATCTCTACAAATACCTCCTGAATCTACTCGGAAAAAAATCCATGTTGGGGTAAAACACGGTACTCTCGAAATCAGCATCTAAAAATTGTGTTTCCATACAAATGCAATCTCGATACCGTCTCAACAAAAATTTCTAAGCAAAAAAACTCGAAAGAAAGGAACACTAAACCAGTCGAACTCGCCAAACGGGCGAGTTCGACATCACATACCAACCAACTCGCCCATTCGGCGAGTTGGACAGCACGGACCGACCAACTCACCCGTTCGGCGAGTTGGATAGCGTGAGCCGACCAACTCGCCCGTTCGGGGTGGATCAAAAACGTCCAATTTGCCCCTTCAATGAGTTGGACAAGCCCAACTCGCCAAACGGGCGAGTTAGGAAGCACAAGCAATCCGACATGCATGTTCGGCAAGTCGGATGAATCAATCCATTTTCACCTCATCCTCGTAACTGTCTCTTTCAAAACTTGATCAAACTTGTCTTTGTTCCATCTCGGTCGGGATTGACATTGGAACTTTACCAAAAGAACTCGTTTTCTCGAGAAAGGATCGGGTCAATCGTATGAGACGGTAAGGATTAACTAAACACCTTGAATCACATGTCCCATACGAAAGATCCTAACTCTCGGATGACGTCGTCTTAGGAATTATCTTTTTATAAAATCGTAAAAACGCCTAAGTGAAAAAAACGGCCCGAGAAGGTCTAAAACTCAGCTAAGGGCCCACTCGCGATTCTATCCAAAATCGAGCCCAATATTTGTGATGGTTTATCTTTTATTTTGCAGGAAGGGATAAATGTTAAGTTCGGAAGATAAATGTCAAGATCAGAGGATAAATGTTAACTTTGCAAAGATAATCATGAAGATTGTGGAAAAAAAGAATATTTCGGCGAAGCGATAAATTCGACCAAGGGAAGTGGAAAGAGCAAACCGCCTCTAGAGAGAATATAAGTACTTCGAGGGTGATGATGCAAGACACACGAAAATATCCACTCAGAACAAACATAGGATCCCGTCGACAACTCTCATAGCCAAGGCTCCTATCCTGTTGTAAACGCTCATATGAAAAATTCGGAATAAGACATCTATTTGCTCTCTTTTTGATTCTTACTTTATTTTTTGATTTTTACTTCGTATTCTGACTGATTGGCGAGTGGTTTAGAAGATATCTGGGACCTCCGGGAAACTAGGGCTTACCCTACGTTCCTAATTCAACGGAAATCGACAGTGTGAATTTTGGTTACCACAATTAGGCGCTAGAAGAAGGGGGCTTCGGATTATCTAACTCAAAAAACCACCACACATTTGACACATAATATGCTTGACGAAACGGACAGCAATGTCATCTCCTTTAAGGAAAGAACAACGACCAACCCGGTCAAACCTCTCAACAATCTCTTTGTCATTGAGCTGACAGTCTAGAATATCGATGTCGTGAGGATATTGGTCGACACCGGAAGCTCGGCCAACATCGTCTTCAAAGACACACTCAAGAAAATGGAATTTGACCTTTCCGAAATCGCAGAAGATCCAAACCCAATAGTAGGGCTTTCAGGGGAAGCTACCATGACTCTCGACACAATCGACCTCTCGGTAAAAGCCGGTAGCGTGTCAAAAATCGTACAGTTCCTGGTCATTGATCGACCCACATTCTACAATGCAATCGAAGGAACCCCATGGTTAAACTCAATGCAAGCAATCCCGTCGACGTACCATATGTTCCTCAAGTTCCCAACCCTTGCGGAATCGAGACCATCTGAGAGGATCATAGGATCTCACGAGTTTGCTTCGCGGCAGAGTTGAAATGAAAGAGCCCATTAGCTGAACTTCAACCTAAAAATAAAATAAAATTGTCTACGGTTGTCAACGCACCAGAACAGGGAAGATACTGAAATATTTTGGCAGTCGCGAGCAGCCAAAGCTTTGGATGGGAAACGAAAACCAACCTGCGAGCCCGTTGTCTCGCTATGTATAGATGAAGCATTCCCAGATCAATGTGTAGAGATCAGTGCGAACCTGAGCGAATCTCTGAAAATCGAGCTTGTAGCTTGTCTGAAGAAGAACTCACACACATTCGCATGGGCCGCGAAATATATGCAATGGATTGACATCAACGTCACATGTCACAAGCTCAAAGTTGACCCGACTTTCAAGCCCGTCAAACAAAACAATATGCTAAAAAAAATTATTTCACGATTGACAGAAAAATGTCTGCCCTTCTACGATACTCTGAAGGGGAACAATATATTCGAATGGACATGTAGAAGGTGATCCGATGTTCCTGTACATTGCAGTATCAACCACGACAGTAAGCGGCGTCCTTATCCAAGAAGAACGCGGTGAGCAAAAGCCTATTTTCTACGTAAGCAAAACTTTTCTTGACGCAGAGACGCGCTATCCAATGATGGAAAAACTGGCACTCGCAGTGGTAATGTCAGAACGAAAGCTAAGGCCATACTTCCAGTCCCATACGATCAAAGTGCTCACATCATTCCCACTGCGAGCTATTTTGCATAGTCTCAGTCAATCTAGGAGATTGGCAAAATGGGCAATCATACTAAGCGAGTACGACATCGAGTATCAAGCTAAAACCTGCGACAAAATAACAAGTACTCGCCGATTTCTTAGTGGAACTCCCTGGACCCTCCATGTCGATGGATCCTCATCAAAGCAGGGTTCTGGGAATTGAATCCGACTCATGTCACCAACGGGGGAAGTACTGGAACAATCATTCCAACTAATCTTCCACACCTCAAACAACGAAGCTGAGTACGAAGCCCTGATCCTAGGATTACGATTGGCACATGGATTAAAAATACGCAACATTGAGGCTTACTGTGACTCCCAACTTGTGGCAAGCCAATACAGCGGGGAATATGAAGCAAGAGACAAAAGAATTGACGCTTACTTAAAACTCGTTCGAGATTTAGCTCAAAATTTCGACCAGTTTGCGCTAACCCGGGTCCTGAGAGCCGAAAACGCTCGGGCCGACACCCTAGCATCCAATTTGGATCCAGGGTTAAGCAGGGTTATTCCTGTAAAGTTTATAGAGAATCCAAGCATCGGACCACACTTTGTCATAAATCTAATCAACTCTCCCGACAGCGATACCGACGAAGTCGATAACCAAGCCACGCAAGAGTACGGGCGTATAGAATACAGATTCAACGAACCTTGGATGAAGACAATCCTTGCGTATATTGCCGACGAAAAACTCCCAGCAGAAAAATGGGCTGCCCGAAAGATCAAAACCCAAGCCGCGCGATACGTCTTGGTTGACGGAGAACTTTACAAGTGGAGATTTTCAGGGCCACTCATGACCGGCGTAGAAGGAGAAAAGGTACGAAATATAATGGAAGAGGTCCATTATGGGTCATGTGGAAATCATTCTCGCGAAAGATCTCTCGCAGTCAAAATCAAACGCCACGGACACTATTGGCCAACAATGATCAAAGATTGCGAGAACTTTGCGCGGAAATGAGAAAAGTGCCAAAGGCACGCCCCAACTATCCATCAACCAGCAGATGTCCTCTCATCAATCTCGGGACCATACCCGTTCATGCGATGGTCGATAGATATAGTCGGACCCAAGCATAGGTCGAAACAAAAAAAAGATTCTTTCTAGTCTTGATGGACATCTTCTCAAAATGGGTGGAGGCAGACTCCTACAAAGTAATAATAGTCGTCCGACCAGGCTCGAACGAAATCGCGAATATGCAGGATATCAAAATTCCAAGAACTTGGAATGCATGCACCTCAAGATATACTAACATTAAACAATGATTAGAACTGGACTATGAGACGGCTTGATCCCTGAAAAGGGTACGTAGGTAGTTCGTCGCCAGACGATCTCAGCTGTCCCCCCCTCATCCAAAAAGGGAGGAGTGGGTACGTATATGTATACTCGTATACTCCCAAAAACTCAAAACTATTTCCTTCTGGATCCGGTATTTTCGAAACTTTTTCAAATGATACATCAGAAAAACTCCCACGATTCCCCAACTCGCTCCACAAAATCGACGCAAAAAATCCAACTTTCGACGTAGCGAGATGTCGCTAACGCTCGAAGGACTCCTTTATTTTTTGTAAAAGCTTTCCGAAATGGAATATTCACACTAAGAACAGTCCATCTACGACTATAAGACACGCACACTTTCTTAACACGTATCATTCGCGAAGAATCAAAAAAGGTAATATCCACTAATAAGTTTGTTGCTGATCACAATAAACTCTTAACGTCCTAAACAGACTAAGCCATCTCATAGAGATAGCTCTCAAACACCCGACACAAAGGTAATAGCGCTATAAAAGAATCCGAAATTTTGGTCAGCACTTTCGGGAGGCTTAAAAATTGTTCTCGAAGAGATGCTCGATTCCTACCATACGAGTCACTTAAGCCGAGAACATATCGCGGACTCTAAAGCGAGACAGAATCAGATCGAAAACGATAGGGAAAAAATAAGACATAGTAGTCACCGCACCCCCTAGAACCGTGATTAGACCTACCTCTTGCCCTAAACCCAGCACCCTGGTCTCTAACGTCTCAAGGCATGATATCAAAAAGATATGAGATCCTAAAAGCATGTCTCTTCGCCTATATCTAATCGCTCTCGAAACTTTGGAAAACTTTTCAAACATCCTGAATGAGCAACGAATAAGACGATCAGCAAAAGAGTTGTGAGCGAGATGACAAATCGTATCCTCCCCTCTATACTTAAAATCTAAATCTATTCAAACTCCTTCGCCCATAACAATGCTTGATAAAAACCTTGGAAACAAGGACATAGTTCATTTAAGAAGAAAAAGTCGTAGAAGCGACTACGATACAAAGCCACAAGCGGCCAGTCCCTAGATATAAACACGGTGACACTCGGCCGGATCAAGACAAACAAATAACATTAAAATAAACAAAGTCTCATACGAGACTGAAAACTCAATTGTCCTCCGCACGTGGAGCCTCACCTTCACCAATCACCCATTCCGTACTCGGAACCGCCTCGCTTGCGCCTTCCTCGGCTGTAGGACCCTCACCTTCGGCGTCACCCGACCAAAGTGGGGGGGGTGGGATACACTCGAATTTCAGGCCTGTGAGGATCAGGTCGAAGTCTCCATCCGCGTCCACCAAATCCGCTCTGCGAGCAGAAAGCTTGACCTCCTCGTTTCCCGGGGACAGAGGCGCATCACCATGAAACAACCAGACATGTTGCATCCCTCCCTTGACGCTTGCCAAGACCAAGTCCTTGATGTGGACGACCGGAAATTAATCAAGGGAGGTAGAAATCCTCGCCAGACGGGTCTGAAACTTGACACAAACGACCTCCTTTGCCTTGTCTATCGCACCAACCGACGATTCCTCCCCACTCTTGATCTTATGCTTTAGCTGGCGCAATTCTGAGACTTAGCCATTTTCGCCTCTTTCGCTTTAATCAAAGAGCTAGCGGTCTTCCCAAGATCCCAGTCCAGTTCACCAGCCCGAGACTCGTGCTGGGCTATCTCAAGGGGATGGAAATCCTCGATAACCTTCAACCTCCCTTCAAACTGTGATGACTTCTCTCGCGACTCTGCCAATTCCTTAGCAAGAAGGCCGGCTTCCGACCCACACTAACTGATCATCCCATCGATAACCGAGACAAACGGTGAAA
The DNA here is from genome assembly GCA_905132765.1 of Moricandia arvensis. Classification (NCBI taxonomy): domain Eukaryota; kingdom Viridiplantae; phylum Streptophyta; class Magnoliopsida; order Brassicales; family Brassicaceae; genus Moricandia; species Moricandia arvensis. The sequence continues at coordinate 74,828 of CAJHQP010000025.1, read as the reverse complement.
CAAGGGAAAAGGGGCGGTCAAGAATCGGTCGATGCACAGAAAGAAAAAAGGGACGAAAAAGGGAGAAGTTTATTCAAAACACACTTTAGCACAATCTCTGGACACCTTCGTAGGCAGAGAGTCATTCTCAGGCACCTTGGATTAGCGTAGGAGCCGAAATCGCGCTAGACGCAGGAAACACCAACACGATTGCCTTCTTGACTGGGGGAGGAGGCATCGATTCATGAACTGGCTCTACATCGACGACCTGGACCGAGGTCGTAGAGGAACCCAACGGATGAACCTCGGATGATAACACATACGCGTTGATATCCCCTCTGGTTGGAATAGAATCGCACATCGGGGGAACCTCAAGAGTCAAGGTATCAGCTAGAGCCGCATATCTCGAAGGCATGCCACATGCAGGGTTTGCCGTCTCTTCGGCCTCACGATGAGCCAACTCGTTATGGAAAGAAAGAAATTCCGTAATATGAGCTGGGACAGCTCCAGTGGTAGGAAGATCCAGCGAATTTTCACCAGAAGCGTTGCTCATCTCGACATCACCGATGCTTTTATACTTGCTGCAAGAAGACATTTCGGCGGAAGGAAAAAATTTCTAAGAGGAAACGCAAAGAAAACTTGAGAAAATGAGGGAGTGTGGAGAGAATGAGAAATGGGAAGCTATATTTATAGAAGAAACAAAAGTTGAAGGATTTTCCACATTAAAATAATCAGAAAAAAAACTTTTCGAGAAAAACCATACCGCATATTCCGATTTAACACCCTCACTCACACGTAAGAATCGTGCTCGAAACTTGCGACCTGGGGGCTAACTGTTATGGTAAAAAACGATACTCTCAAAACCAGCATCTAAAAATTGTGTTTCCATACGAATACAGTCTCGATACCGTCTCAACGAAAGTTTCCGAGCCAAAACCTCGAAAGAAAGGAACACTAAACCAACGAACTCGCCCTTTCAAAGAGTTGGACCAGTCCAACTCCCCGAACGGGCAAGATGGACGTTTCTGATCCACTCTACTCCCTCGTTCGGCGAGTTGGTTGAGCAAAGCAATCCGACTCGCCCGTTCGGCAAGTCGGATCAATCAATCCATTTTCACCTCGTTCTCCTAACTCTCTCTTTCAAAAATTGATCAAACTTATCTCTGTTTTGTCTTGGTCGGGATTTACATCGGAAGTCTACCGAAAAAACTCGTTTTCTCGAGAAAGGATCGGGTCGATCGTATGAGACGGTAACGGTTAACTAAACACATGGAATCACATGACCAATACGAAATATCCTAACTCTCGAACAACGTCGTCCTATGAATTCTCTTTCGAAAAAATCGTAAAAATGCCTAAGTCAAAAAACGGCTCGGGAAGGTTTAAAACTCGGCTAAAGGCCCACTCGCAATTTTATCCAAAATCTAGCCCAAACTTTGTGACGATTTATCTTTTATTTTGCAGGAAGGGATAAATGTTACTAACCTTATTTCTTCTCGCGTTTTGAAGGTAAATTTGCTTCGGTTGCTCCTTCGTGGTCAGTATTGATCGATGGCGTAGGGTTTTCGTCGATCGATGTTGAATTCCCGAATTGATAGTATATATAAAAAACACCTGACTCTTCCATAGAAATACCACGGTACTCGATCATCTCTTCTTCTTTGTAGTCTTTGTCCTACTCGGGGTGGGATGTGTTGTAATCACCATTTGTGTAGTAGGCATTGATCGGTTTTGGAGTATGAGTGTCATCCATAACTAAGGGTGGGAATCGATCGATAGCTGAATTGCAAGCGTGTCGATCGATAGTCTGGGCTGGGTGTCGATCGATGCTCCATCTTCCTACTCTTCATCGAAGTCATAATCGCAGAAGCATGTGGCCACAAGTTCTTCATTATCACTCAACTTCTTGAGGGCAGGTTTATTCTTATAAATTTCATAATAAATATTATGATCAATAAAGGAAAGGCACAACATATTTGTCCTTATGTCGCAGATAGCTCCCACGGTAGCAATGAAAGCTCTTCCAAGTAACAAGGAATAATTCCAATTGATCTGGATATCGATCACATGGAAGTCTGTCGGGACTAAGACATCCTGAATTTGCAGTGGGACATCTCTACAAATACCTCCTGAATCTAATCTAGATAAATCCATATTGGGGTCAAAAGCGGTACTCTCTAAAGCAGCATCTAAAAATTGTGTTTCCATACCAATGCAGTCTCGAAACCGTCTCAACGAAAGTTTATGAGCCAAAAACTTGAAACGAAGGAACATTAAACCAACCAACAAGCCAAATGGGAGAGTTTGACAGCACGAACCAACTAACTGCCGTACAGTGAGTTGGACAGCATGGACCTACCAACTCGCCCGTTTGGCGAGTTGGACAGCACAGACCGACCAACTCGCCCGTTTGAGGAGTTGGACCGCGTGAGCTGACAAACTCGCCGAACGGGTGATTTGGACGCATGGCTCAACTAACTCGCCCATCCGGCGAGTTGGAAAAGCCCACCTAGCCGAACGAGGGAGTAGGGTGGATCAAAAACGACCAACTCGCCCGTTCCAAACGGGCAAGTTAGGAAGCACAAGCAATCCGACTCGACTGTTCGGCAAGTCGGATCAATTAATTGATTTTCACCTCGTCCTCGTAACTCTCTATTTCAAAAATTTATTGAACTTATGTTTGTTCCATCTCAGTCTGGATTGACATTGAAACTTTACCGAAAGAACTCGATTTCTCGAGAAAGGATCGGGTCGATCGTATGAAATGGTAATGGTTAACTAAACACCTGGAATCACACGTCCCATACGAAGATCCTAACTCCCGGACATTGTCGTCTTAGGAATCCTCTTTCGATAAAATCGTAAAAACGCCTAAGTCAAAAGAAGAAAATAGAAGACTAAAAAAATATGGAATTTTTCAGATTTGTTTTATAACTTTTAAACTAAAAGGTTTAACAATGAAAATCAAATCTATCTTTTGGCCTGGTTGGGATCCCCCTGATCCAGTGTATTGTGGTACTTCCGAAGATGCTATGGAGTGCCTCTGAATTATTTAGAAGGTCGCCTGTTTGTACTTGTTGAGGTTGGTTTGATTTGAATCCCGAATCTTCCCTATAAGTTAACTGCATAATTGGTTTGGCCGGTTTTGCAAAATTGGTCTTATCTTCCCATTTCCTCGACCATTTCTCGTGATCTTGAGATTTTTGGAAATCTGCCAAAATCCTCAGGATTTCTAAAATTGGTTTTGGTTAAGGCCGGCTCTTGGTTGGGCCTAAATCTTCTTCTAAAGGTTAATACTCGCGGATGGACGCGCTGAGAAACCTCCGGTTTATAAAATTCATATATTTTGGGTCCGAGTAGATCGTGGTATGATTCTACCTGTGATTGTACCGGATTTGAATGTAGAATTTGGTAAACTTAGCATCATGGATAAATTCCTTCTGGTTGGTGTTGGAGCCGAAGTCCACACCGTCGATTTCCATAATTAAGGAAAGTCAAGAAACCCTAACTTTCCCTGAGGTCCCATATTTTCTGCGAGAGCCAACGACAAGAAATCGAATAAACGCGGAAAGTATGAAAAGATAACAAAAAAAAATTAGAAAACATTAGATCTTTATTTCGAACTTGCGTACGAGTGCTCTAGAGACAAAAGGAATTTGTACAACGCAAGCAGTAAAACAAGACTAATTTTGCTAGCTCTACCACATATGTCGAGAGAAACCTAGGTGTCTGCAACTCGCTTAGCAATAGACAAAAAGGACAAAAAAATATTTGAAGGATTTGGGACTGGACCTTAAGAAAGGGTGCCTACGTACCCCTTTCGATAATCAAGTCGAACGTAGTTCAATTAAAAGTGTGGACCAAGAGATCGAACTGCCAGAGCAAGTTCGTCTAGTAATCGAGTGCCAGTCATAGAAACCGAGCTTTTTGAAAGTAAAGCTTAGGGTTTCTAAATGCAATGAGTTGTAGAGTATAAAGAAATCAGAATCGTCGAACAAAGATGGAGAAACGTCTGAATATAACTATGTTGTTCTAGCCATAGGGTTTCTCTATGCAAACAGGGTTTCTCTAGGTCTAAATCTTCAGATCCTCGAACCTTTAGCTTTAGCTCCTCTTATATATGCCTTTCGGTTCGGTTCCCCTTTCCTTTTTTGCCCCTAGGTCGAGTTTATCGTTTCGCGAAAGTATTCCTTTTTACCTCGATCTTCGTCATTATCTTGGAAACTTGACATTTACCTTCTGATTTGGTGAGATTTATCTTCTTCTGCGAGTAAAGATACACCGTCATAATATTTCTGGGCTCCATTTCGTATGAAATCGCAAGTGGAGTTTTAGCCGCGTTATAAGCCTCTTTAGGCCGTATTTCGACTTAAATGTTTTCACGATTTCTTTTGAAAGAACATTTAATGATACAACGTCGATTTAACGAGGAAGTTCACACTTACCCTATAGTTTAGACACTTGTGGTGTTAAGTTAACCATTGTCATGTATACGATAACCATGAACCTCATTTGGAAAAATGAGTCTTCGCAATTTTTTTCGTAAAGTTCCAACGGTACCTCTGATCGAGATGAACGACGAATGGGTGGGTCGAGGTTTAATGGAAGGCATAAGGTCCGGTCCATGTTGCCTTACGGCGATTCGGTAGGGGTTGATCCAACACACCGAACAGGCGAGTTGGATGGTGTGGTCGATCGAACTCGCCCGCTCGGCGAGTTGGGCAGGTCCAATTTGCTGAACGGGCGAGTTGGACGATGTGCTCGATCCAACATGCCGAACGGGCGATTTGGATGGCGTGGTCGATCCAACTCGAAGAACGGGCAAGTTGGACTGATCCAACTCGCCGAACGGGTGAGTTTGACGATGTGCTCGATCCAACTCGCCCGTTCGGCGAGTTGCACTGTTCGTTTAGCTTCGTGCTTCATTTCTCTTGAGTCTTTACCTCGGGAAATTTTGTCGGGATAGCTTTCGTACAAAAACGCAATTCTAAGATTGATTTCGAGATAACAATTGTTGTCTTGTTGACTACAACAGTCGTTTGTTTTCCCAAAAGTTGTTTGTTTGATCAGACCATCCTATCCGAGAACTTGTCGTATAACTTATTTCTTTGAAATTACACAGAGGTTTCGTCTTGGATTTATACTTCTTTTTTAGATAAGAAATATTTCTTGGGAGTTTTCTAGCATTGATTTTGTCGTGACCGATTTTGACTCCAACAGTTAGCCCCCAGCTCGTTAGAACTGTAAGGTTCTAGCGAGCGGTTTGGCAGGTTTGGTAAGTGAGGCGTAATCAATGGTTGAAAAGGTCCGTTGAAAGTGTTCTACACATTCCTCTAAGAGCAGGATGCAGTAGGACTTGAGCTGCACCTTGTGAAGGCTGCCAACGTACCCTTGTAGAAGAGATCAAGCCTTTCGTAGTTCGTCCTAGAGTTAAGGTTCTTACTTTTTGTTCTCCAGTGAGAGCTTTATGGTTTAGTTGTGTGTCGTGTAGAGATTAACGGGCATATTGTTGGCAATGGCATTGTATATTGGACCAATGTCGGCCTCGAGACTAGCCTCGTAGGCTGTTTATTTTGGCCGAGTGTGGCCGTATTTATGCTTTCGGGACTGACAGCGTGTGGCTTCGGATCCCGGCCACTTTGTGACTTTTTTAATGAATAAACTAGGCTTTTTACTTGACAAGGACTTTAAATAAATTCTGATTTTTTTTTGTATAGAGGGAAGGAATCAAGTTGTCATCTCATTCCCAACTCTTTTGCGGATCATCCTATTTGTTGCTCATTCGAGATGTTTGAGAAGTTTTCCAAAGTTTTGAGAGTGATTAGATATGGAAGAGAAGAAATGCTTTCAGGATCTCGTATCTTTTCTATATCATGCCTTGAGACGTTAGAGACCGGTGTGCTAGGTTTTGGGGAACACCTAGGTTTAATCACGGTTTTAGGGGGTATGATGACTACTGCGGCTTACGTTTCCCGTATCGCTTTTCACATGATTCCATCCCACTTTAAAGTCTGCGATATGTTCTTGGCTCATGTGACTTGTATGGTAAGAATCGAGCTTCTCTTTGAGGACAATTTTTTTGTCTCCCGAAAGTGCGGACCAGAATTTCGGATTTCTTTTATAGTGTTATTACCTTTGTGTCGAGTGTTTGAGAGCTATCTCTAAGAGATGGCTTAGTGTTTTTAGGATGTTAAGAGTTTGTTGTGATCAGCAACAAATTTATTGGTAGATATAATAGTTTTTGAACCTTTGCGAATGATACGTGTTTAAGAAGGTGTGTATGTTTTATAGTCGCGGACAAACTGTTTTTTAAAGTGAGAATTCTGTTTCGGAGATTTTTGACGAAAATCAGTTCTCCGAGCGTTAGCGACGTCTTGCTGTATCGAAGGTTAATTTTTTCTTTCGTATGCAACATTTTGTGCTTGAAATGTTTGCGTCCTTCAAGATGTGTGGTATCGCAAGGTTTTTGTTTTAACCTTAAAGAAGAGAAATGTTTTGGTTTATTTCCGAGGAATTAGGACCAATGGAACGCGTAAATTTGTCCCTGAGAATATGCGACTTCCTTCACTGTTCTTTGTGAAGAGTTGGCCCCCTGAGACTTATTTCGTGTATAGTTAAGGATGCTTGTATAGCTCTAGGAGCTTCGTTACAAGTTTTTCCTAATGTGCCACTTTTTACTTGTAAGACATTGTGGGTTTAGAGTAAACTGAAGAACATATTCAACCTGCTTGGTTGTCGACGAGTTTAAGTTTTCTGTTAACCGTTCGGTGGTTACGACTAAGTTTCGATATTAAGAATTTGACGTATGATTTCCGATTTGGGTTAAACGATAGTTATTTTCACTTGGCGTTTTTAGGCTATCGTGGATTGTCGTTTTGCCGTTAAGTTATTGGATGGAGCAGTGGTCGCTCAAACATTTTGGCTCGGTCTGAAGGATGTCTTCAGCCGCATTTCCGAGGACGTTGCTGGTCACGGATTAGACTATGGCACATTTTGTTAACATTAAATTCATGTTAGTTTAGAACTGTCCAAAAGAGGATGCCGAAACCAGTTTGGATTTTTATCGGAAGGCGTAATTGGCCGAGCGCCAAAGAGAGTTTGCCGAGATTGATGAGCCAAGTCGGATTTTTCCGTGCTAAGATGGCCAATGGTGTTCGAAAAGATTTTCAAATTTAGGTATCAGTTATATAATGCATATTTCGTAAAATGTTTACCAATAGTCGTACAAAAATTGTTTTGTTTTTGTATGATGAAGACAAAACCTAAGAGGCTCTATAAAGAACCCGTGCGAGATGATTGCCTGCTCGGATGGAACAGAGGGAGATGGGAGGCAGAATTCAGCGAGCTGCATGGCCAAGGAATGAGATCTATAAAATTGTAGTGCAAATAGATAAAGTTTAGTTTTTTCATTGAGAAGCGAGTCATATGACTTTGTTTTTGGCTATACGCAAATTCTCCAAAACATTTCTCTGTAAAACTTGCTACGTTTGTTTCCGAAATTTTCTTCGCATATTTTGGTGTGTCTATATGAAGGATTTCTCGCGTAAGTTTTAAGAGAAGTCAATGGCATAGAAGTAAATTGAGAATGTCTCTTGCAGATTACTCATGATATTTGCAAACGAGGAATGTGTTTTCCTCATTCTCTTTTCCGCATTGCAAAGTCGTTTTTCATGACACCAATCTTGTTTTCTCGTAGGATCTTCCGGAAGTAATGGAGGATTAGTTTCATGAGGCATCGCATTGCCCAAATGATTTTCAGTCTACTGCTGGGAGAGTTTGCTTTGTCGAAAACATTTTCTTGAAGCCGAGACAAAAAAAATTTGAAGTATGGGAGTATACGAGCGTACCTACTCTCTCTTCTTTTTACAAAAGAAAACGGCTGAACCAATATTTTGAAGGGTTGTGTATGATTTTTCTTTCGAAGATTGGGATGTTCGACAATCCAAGTCGGTTTAAAGGCGACGCAAGGATTTTGACTTGATGACTTTCGGGTTGATGACTAGGAATAGGTCGGGTTTAAGAAAATTACTAGGAAAGAGTCGGTTTTAAGATGACGTTCACGTATCTAGTTCTTTCTTTCCTTAGGAAGTTAGCTGAGTTTGCGTGGCGATCGTTTCTCAGTTTTCCGAGAATTTCGATCGGTTTGCAAGATCTGCCTGAGTAGTCGAAGAACAAAAGATCGAGACAGAAAACTGCCTGAGAATTAGTTCGCTAGACTATTCTCCTAGATCCTAAATTCCCTACAGTTTTATTGCAATCTCCGAAGCGTTTTTATTTCTTTGTACCTTCCTACGAAAATTCCTAGTCTGATTTAAAAAAGTTCCAAGCCGGCCAGGCCTTAGTTTTCTCGATAGTTTGAGTTCACCTCTTCTCCATTTTGTTTGCTCATCTCCCCTTCCTCTTCTCATTTCTGCATGCCCCTTAAGAATGGTAACAATATTAGTTCTTCCTGGTCGCGTTTAGGCTCTAACCTGTCTTGCGGTTTTGGTTCGTCGATCCATATTTTTTGATATTGGTGTTAATCCTTTGGAACTTGACATTTATATTTCGAACTTGACTTGTATCTACTCCTGCAAATAAAAAATAAACCTTCATAATATCATTGGGCTCAATTTCGTCTAAAATCGTAAGGGTGCTTTTAGTCGTGTTTCAGACCTTTTCGGTTCATTTTACGACTTAAACTTTTTTACAATTTTCTTCCAACGAGTACCTTTGATACAACGTCAATTTTTATAGGAAGGTTCAAATTGATCGTATAGTTGAGGCGAATAAGGTATTAAGTTAACCGTGGCCGTTTTATAAGATCAATCTGAATTCATACGAGAAAATAAGTCTTTGCCGTTTTCATCGTAAATTTCCAACGGTAACTCTAATCGAGACGAAACAAGAGACGTTTCAATCGCATTTCAAAGGAGAACACAAATATGGAGGTAAGCACAAGTAGTATGCCCAAAAGGGCGAGTAGGATGCCCAAGAGGGCGTGTAGGACGCCCAAAAGGTCGAGTAGGAGAAAGCCAAGGAGTTTAGGCGAGTCTTACTTGTTTTTGTTGTAAAATCCCAATGGAAACTCCGATTGAGATGATACGAAAAGCGTTTTGAACAAGATTCGAAAGAGAACAAAAAGGTGATCCAGAGGACTGCTCATGAAGTCCAACTCGCCAAACGGGCGAGTTAGACGGCTTGTTCGGTCCAACTCGCCCGTTTGGCGAGTTGGACGGTTAGTTCGGTCCAACTCTCCGAACGGGCAAGTTGGACGGCCTGTGTGGTCCAACTCGCCAAACGGGAGAGATGGGCGGCTCATTTAGTCCAACTCTCCAACGATGAGTTGGACGGATCGTTCAATCCAACTCGCCAAATGGGCGAGTTTGATGGCTCGTTTGGTCCAACTCGCCCATTCGGCGAGTTAGACTGGTCCAAATTGTACGTCCAATTTTTTTTAATCGTAAAATCTCAACGGAAACTCTAATTGAGACGAAACAAAAAGCGTTTTGATTGGGATTCAAAGGAGAACGCAAAGGTGAACGAAAGGACTGCTTGTCTGGCCAAATTCGCCGAACGGGCGAGTTGGACTGGTCCAACTTATAGAACAGGCGAGTTGGACGGCTCGTTCAATCAAACGTGCTCGTTCGGCGAGTTGAACTGGCCCGCCTCGCCGAACGGGCGAGTTAGACGGCTCGTTTGGTCCAACCCGCCCGTTTACCGAGTTGGACTGGTCCTACTCGTGTTTTGATGATATGCTGGTGGGTTCGTTGCGTAAATGTTTTCAATTTTTTTCTACGAAAGTTGTATCATAAAATACCTACTCGTTTCACTTGACAAACTATGTTCCATAAAGTTTTGTCAAGTTTGATTTTACGAAAGCTGTTTCGGAAAATGTTGTTGAGCTTTAATTTTAAGAAAGTTATTCCGTAAAATGTCATGAGTTTAGTTTTATGACAGCTGTTTCGTAAAATGTTGTTTAATTTTACCAAAGTCGTTATGTGAGTGTGTTTTCGTGTTTGACTGTACGGGAGCCATTTTTTCGGAAAACTCACATTTTAGCCTCTGAAACTTTGGTTGTGATGAGCGTAATTATTGGGAGTCGACTTAACCGGAGATTTTCTCGTTTCCGCAGGATTGATATGGGGGGATTTTGAGTAGTTTTTTCGAAGTAAGTTTAAGTGACACTCATCGAGGATTCGCGTAGAATCGAAGCTTGACATTTATTTTCCGAACTTGACTTGTATCTACTCCTGAAAATAAAAGATATACCATCATAATATCATTGGGCTCAATTTCTTCTAAAATCGTAAGTGTGCTTTTAGTCGTGTTTCAAACTTTTTCGGTCCGTTTTTTGACTTAAACGTTTTTTACGATTTTCTTCGAAAGACTACCTTTGATATGACGTCAATTTTTATAGGAAGGTCAAATTGATCGTACAGTTGAGGCAAATAAGGTGTTAAATTAACTGTTGCCGTTTTATAAGATCAATCTAAATTCATACAAGAAAATAACTCTTTGCGGTTTTCATCGTAAAGTTCCAACGGTAACTCCTATCGAGACGAAACAAGTGAAGTTTTGATCGCATTTCAAAGGAGAACGCAAAGATGGAGGTAATAGAAAGTAGTATGCCCAAGAGGGCGAGTAGGATACCCAAGAGGGCGAGTAGGACGCCCAAAAGGTCGAGTAGGTGCAAGCCAAGAAGTTTAGGCGAGTTTTATTTGTTTTTGTCGTAAAATCCCAATGAAAACTCCGATAGAGATGATACGAAAAGCGTTTCGATCAAGATTCGAAACAGAACACAAAGGTGATCCAAAGGACTGCTCATGCGGTCCAACTGGCCAAACGGAGGAGTTAGACGGCTTGTTTGGTCAAACTCACCCGTTTGGCGAGTTGGACTGTTTGTTCGGTCCAACTCGCCGAACGGCCGAGTGGGACGGCTCATTCGGTCCAACTCGCCAACTGGGCGAGTTGGACGGGTCCTTTGGTCCAACTCGCCCGTTTGGCGAGTTGGACTGGTCCAACTTGTACGTCCAACTAGTTTAAATGGTAAAATCTCAACGGAAACTCTGATTGAGACGAAACGAAAAGCGTTTTGATTGGGATTCAAATGAGAACGCAAAGGTGCTCCAAAGGACTTCTCGTCTGGTCCAACTCGCCGAACGGGTGAGTTAGACTGGTCCAACTCACAGAACGTGCAAGTTGGACTGCTTGTTCGATCCAACTTGCCCGTTCTGCGAGTTGAACTGGCCCGCCTCGCCGAACGGGCGAGTTAGATGGCTCGTTTGGTCCAACTCGCCCGTTCACCGAGTTGGACTGTCCGACTCGTTTTTTGATGGTATGTTGGTGGGTTCGTTTCGTAAATGTTTTCAATTTTTTTCTACGAAATTTGTATCATAAAATACCTACTCGTTTCATTTTGCGAACGATGTTCCATAAAGTTTTGTCAAGTTTGATTTTACGAAAGCTGTTTCGGAAAATGTTGTTGAGCTTTAATTTTAAGAAAGTTATTCCGCAAAATGTCATGAGTTTAGTTTTACGACAGCTGTTTCATAAAATGTTGTTGAGTTTAATTTTATGAAAGTCGTTATGTGAGTGTGTCTTTGTGTTTGATCGTACGAGAGCCGTTTTTTCTGAAAACTCACGTTTTAGCCTCTGAAACTTTGGCTGTGATGAGCGTAATTATCGGGAGTCAACTTAACCAGATATTTTCTCGTTTCCGTAGGATTGATCTGGGGGATTTTGAGTAGATTTTCCGAAGTAAGTTTAAGTGACACTCATCAAGAATTTGTGTAGAATCAAAGCTTGACTTTTTACAAAATCTTAGGTTTCCGAAAACGTATTAGCAGTGAGGGATACGATCTCTCATTTTGCTTAATTTAGTTTTTGTCAGCCGTTTTAAGTTTCGAGTTATTCAATAGAGATTAACTTCTTTTCTTTGAAAATTGTTCGGAAGAAGTACAGCAGTGGGAGTTGTGCGCCCGATTTGCTGTTTTTCATTTCTCCGTGAGTAATTTAGGGTTTCTCCCCAATTTCTGGGAGAGCAGATTTTATTTTTCCAAAAAAATCGAAAAAGGTCTTTTGGTCGAACTTTTATGAGCTGAGATTTTTCCAACTCGGTAATGAGAAGAACTTTACGGGGTTTGATAGATTTTATCGTTGCCCTTTCTGTTTAGTGAGATATATAGCGAGCATGTTTTGGTGCTCCGCTTGTGGCGAAAACTTGCGACTAGGGTTTCGATTTTCTTAAGCACTGCGGCGTTTGCATCAGCATTGGCGATGGGAGCAGTCACTGCTGAAGTTGTTTTACCAGCGTTGTTGCGAGTTGCGGTATTTCCATACATTGTTTTGATCAAGCATTTTATGTCCATCAATAAGAGTAATCAGACCCCCACCCCCTCCTTCTGGCGCCAAATTTTGGGAACCGAAATGACACCTTCGATTTCCGTAAATAAGGAAAGTCAAGAATCCCTAACTTTTCCTGAGGTCTCGGATTCTCTGCTAGATCCAAAGACAAGTAATCGAATAAACGCGGAAAGTATGAAAAGATAACAAAACGAATTTAGAAAACAATAGATCTTTATTTCGAATTTGCGTACAAGTGCTCCAAAGACAAAAGCGTACATGAAGCTTCTTAGGAAACGGGATCACAAAGGAATTCGTACAACACAAGCAGTAAAACAAGCCTAACTTTGCTAGCTCTACCACCTATGTTGAGAGAAATCAATGTGGCTGCAACTTGCTTAGCAATAGACGAAAAGACGAAAAAGGTTTGACGGATTTGAGACTGGACCTTAAGAAAGGCTGCCTACGTACCCTTTCGAGGATCAAATCGGACGTAGTTCAATTAAAAGAATGGACCAAGAGATAGAACTGTCGGAGCAAGTTTGTCTGGTGATCGATTGTCAGTCATAGAAACCAATCTTGTCGAGAATAAAGCTTAGGGTTTCTAAATGCAATGAGTTGTAGAGTCTAAAGAAATCAGAGTCGTCGAACAAAGATGGAGAAAACATCTGAGTATAACTATGTTGTTTTAGCCACCTAAGTTCTAAGTTCTTCTAAGCTAAAAGGGTTTTTCTAGGTCTAAGTCTTCGGATCCTCGCACCTTTTGCTTTAGCTGCCCTTATATATGCCTTATGGGTCGGTTCCCCTTTACTTTTTTGCCCATAGGTTAAGTTTATCGTTTCGTAGAAATATTCTTTTTTATCTTGATCTTCATCATTTTCTTGGAAACTTGACATTTATCTTCCAATTTCGTGAGAATTATCTTCTTCTGCGAGTAAAGATACACTGTCATAATATTTTTGGGCTCAATTTCGTATGAAATCGCAAGTGGGTCTTTAGCCTCGTTGGGCCGTATTTCGACTTAAAAGTTTTCACGATTTCTTTGGAAAAACGTTTAATGATACGACGTCGATTTGACGAGGAAGTTCACACTTCTCGTATAGTTTAGACAGTTGTGGTGTTAAATTAACCGTTGTCATTTATACGATAACCTTGAACTTCATTCGGGAAAATGAGTCTTCGTGATTTTATCGTAAAGTTCCTACGGTAAATCTGAGCGAGACGAAATGAGGAATGGGTCCGTCGAGGTTTAACAGAAGACATAAGGTCCGGTCCATGTCGCCTTACGTCGAGTCGGGAGGGTTGATACGGGGCGCCCGGTCCAATTCGGCGAACGGGCGAGTTGGATGGTGTGGTCGATCCAACTCGCCCGTTTGGCGAGTTGGACGATGTGCTCAATCCAACTCGCCCGTTCGGTGAGCTGGATTGTTCATTTAGCTTCGTGCTCCATTACTCTCGAGTCTTTAGCTCGAGAACTTTTGTCAGGATAGCTTTCGTACAAAAACACAATTCTAACATTGATTTCGAGATAACAGTTGTTGACCATAACAATCGTTTGTTTTCCCGAAAGTTGTTTCTTTGGATGGAACCATCCTATCCGAGAACTTGTCGTATAACTTCTTTCTTTTAAATTACATGAAGCTTTTGTCCTTGATTTATAGTTATTTTTTAGATAAGAAATATTTCTCGGGAATTGTCTAGCATTGATTCTGTTGTGACCGATTTTGATCCCTACAGTCGGTAGGATATGGCGGATTTACTGAGCATACTATCTCAATAGTTCTCTGGTTGGTTGAGTAATGGGTCTTGTCGACCTCTGGATCAAAAATGGATTTGATGACTGTATCACAACCTATATAATCCTAAGATAGCTTCTCATTCCACATTATGTTAACTAGTCTCAACTACTAGTCTCTTAACTTGACGTTGAGCTAAAAAAGACAGTATGCTCCTAAGCCATAATTTATATAAAGTAATATGGCGACACCCATCCTCCGTAATTTTGATCTTTTGAGCGAATAAACCATATCTCTGTTAAGAGGAAACCTGTGTCGATCCTGAAGATAATAATAGTCTTTCTCTAAAAATTCTTTATACCGGTAAAACCCAAAATCAAACACTCTGATGATAACATGTCTTGGCTTCTCCATACGCCTAGTCAGTGACTGATTTTGGTTTAATGAGATCAAACACAATACCTGTTCGATAGTGAACAAACTAATCGAGACATGCCAAGGTCTCGAGTGTAAGTAGCTTGACCAGAGATATCCAGCGATCCCAGGTTCACACCAGTGACTCAAATCCTTGCAAATGGAAGAAACAAGCCCCTTATCACCTTTCTTAACAAAATGAAGACACAGCAACACCAGTAACCAAAGAAACCAGTCTTATTCCAAATCATGATCTTATAAACGATCTAGCAAACATCAGGAAATAAGCAGAGAAAAAATAAACCACAAAGGTAAAGAAAATAAGAATTCTCAATGAGCTTATTTAAACATTAAAAACGAAAAAACCAGAGCTCGCCAATGTAAGATCAGATTCAAGGCTAGTTTATGTGTTCATGTTCATGTGCAAGCAAATATGAGTATAAAGAAAAGAACACAGAGAATTTGTTAACGGGGTTCGTTTCCTACATCCCCGGGACCACGTCCAGAACTCATCCACTAGAAAAGGCTGCAACAAACCGTTGCTATATGGTATCCAGCACACACCCGTGCCTACCACTCTAATCTAGAATTACAATGATAAGAATAAAAAACCACCAGTAGATCTCTCAACTGTCCGGTGGGACGACGTCACACACATCCATGTGCATATCTTCAATAAACCCTAGACGCGTGCCCCTTCATGTCACCGCCTCTTCCTTTTTATACTTCAAGAGCATGTTGCCCTAGGTTGTCACGTGGTTTATTTCCTAAAACTAAGGAGACTCCACCAATAGAGATATCTTCCATATATTCTATCTTTCCTTTTCTTATTTTCGGAAGTGTGCGTCACACCTCATCTTCCTTGTGTAACACCAGAACACGAACAATGCAGAAACTCATCAAGCTCCAATTTCTTGAGCTTACATTCTCCCCCTTTTTATCTGAGTGTGTCAACTCATGCTTATTCACAGCTCCCCCGGCATCATTGCATCGCATTCTCCCCCTGCTTGAGTGCACACTCATATAAAAACACCAATGCCTAGACGACTTGACTTGAAATCTGTTTGTGCCTCTAGACTATCTTCGTCTTTCTGAACTCTAGCTTCTTCTTCCATAATTTCAGAACTCTGTAACTCAACATAATACTCACTGAATCACGGTGTGACACCTCTGAATTGATGTGTGACACACACGCACGAGATTCCCCTTTAATGATGTCTTTTTCAGATTCCACAACTCCATGAAGAACTATTGCGCATACTCACAAGCTTGCTCAGCCGAGATCAAGCAGAACCACTATTTGACTGGAAATCCAAAACTTATTTATGGTGATAACCTCGATGAATCTGATTTTCTCCAAGCCAAAAATCCATGATCTCTTTTTCAGGATCTCACCTTGGTTCGAAGAACTCTCCTTCGTGTAGGTGTCCGGCTCTGATACCAATTGTAAGATCAGATTCAAGGCTAGTTTATGTGTTCATGTTCATGTGCAAGCAAATATGAGTATAAAGAAAAGAACACAGAGAATTTGTTAACGGGGTTCGTTTCCTACATCCCCGGGACCACGTCCAGAACTCATCCACTAGAAAAGGCTGCAACAAACCGTTGCTATATGGTATCCAGCACACACCCGTGCCTACCACTCTAATCTAGAATTACAATGATAAGAATAAAAAACCACCAGTAGATCTCTCAACTGTCCGGTGGGACGACGTCACACACATCCATGTGCATATCTTCAATAAACCCTAGACGCGTGCCCCTTCATGTCACCGCCTCTTCCTTTTTATACTTCAAGAGCATGTTGCCCTAGGTTGTCACGTGGTTTATTTCCTAAAACTAAGGAGACTCCACCAATAGAGATATCTTCCATATATTCTATCTTTCCTTTTCTTATTTTCGGAAGTGTGCGTCACACCTCATCTTCCTTGTGTAACACCAGAACACGAACAATGCAGAAACTCATCAAGCTCCAATTTCTTGAGCTTACAGCCAACTGGTCACAAAACTGTTATTCTGTACCAAGTAGATCCATAAGCTTCTTCTAGGGTTTGAAAGAGATGGGCTTGGGGTTTGAGGAACCTTCTTCTTCTCCACTTCACCAATAACCAAACCTTTTCCCTCTGCATCCCCGGCTTGTTTGTTTTCCTCTTTAAACTCATTCAAACCTTCATGCACCTTATCATTATCCTCTATCTTCCCATTGGTGAGGTTCTAAAACTCATCATAATTGTTTGTACCGAGTTCTGTCAAGGTCGAATAGACGGATGGAACTCATCAATGGGTCCTTTCAAACACGTTTTAACAGGATGGATCTGCTTTCTCTAAGGTTTAGAAGTAATAGTTTTCTTTATTAATACTGGAAACCCCAATCCTAGCCGCCCGGTGTGTTGTTCGTTAGCTCTCCCCTTTTTTCCTCAGTCTCCCTTCTTCATATATAGGCGCGCGGAAACTGGATGCCCTAGGTCGATTCTCCCTGGTGGGCTTTCTTGGTCTTTCCGGCTCATGGGCCGACGAGGATCCTTACTTGGTAGCTTTCTTGCAGATACGACGACGTCAAGGGCCATTTTTTGAGAGTTGGATATCGCGTTTCCGGATCAGTCATTCGCTTACTCGTGTATAATATTGGTCGCTGCTCGCCACGATGCTTTCTGAGGAGGACACTACTGACTGCCGTTTCGGAGACTGCGATGTACAAGGATAGTGTATCGCCTTCTTCCGGCTTAGATAAGACTAGAGGAGTTGAGAGATATTGTTTTAGCTGAGTGAAGGCCTCTTCGGACTTTTCGTCCCACATGAATTTCTTGTTTCCTCGTAATAACTCATAGAACGGGAGGCACTTTTCCGTGGAACGGGACATGAATCGGTTGAGCGACGCGATTCTGCTCGCTAGGCGCTAGACTTCCCGACTGTTTTTCGGGTTGGGGAGTTCGAGAATTGGCGAGATTTGTTTTGGATTCGCCTCAATTCCTCTCTGTGTAACGATGTAACTGAGAAATTCCCCTGACATCACATCGAAGGTGCATTTAGCCGGGTTAAGTTTCATGCCGTACTCGTTTAGAGTTTTAAAGCACACGCGTACGTGATCGGGGGGTGATCATCAGCGCAGAGGGACTTCACCAGCATGTCATCGATGTATACTTCCATTGTGTTCCCGAGCTCTCTGGCGAACATTCGGTTGACGATTCGCTGTTAGGTTGCTCCTGCCCTCTTGAGGCCCAAGGGCATTACTTTGTAATAGTATATTCCTCTGTCGGTGATGAAAGCTGTTTTCTCACGATCGTCGGGATGCACCAAAATCTGGTTGTATCCGGAGAAAGCGTCCATGAAGGTTAGGAGCTCATTACCCGCGGTGGATTCTACCAATCAATCGATGTGGGAGCGGATAACTATCTTTCTGGTAAGCTTTGTTTAGGTTGGTGAATTCGACGCATACGTGCCACTTGTCGCTTTTCTTTTTGACGAAAACGGGGTTGTCTAGGCAATCGAGATAGCGTACCTCCGTGATGGATCCTGCAGCGAGTAAACGCTCAACTTCCTCGTTCACTTCTTTTGATCGTTCGGGCCCTAGCTTGCGCCTTTTCTGTTAGATCGGCTTGAAAGTGGGGTCGACGTTTAGTTCGTGGGATGTGATTATGGGATCAATTCCCTTCATATCTGAGGTCGTGAAGGCCAACGTGGACATGTTCCTTTTGAGGAATACAATGATCGTATTTTGCATTTTGACGGGCAGACGGTCTCTGATGCGAGCGATCTTGCTCGGGTCGGTATCGTTGATCTAGACTTCGAGTATTTCTTCCTTTTGTGGGAAAACCTTGTGGTTTGGTCGTGCAACCGTGTTGACGTGCAACATCAAATGTTGTAGTTTGACGGTGGCTATCAGGAGGTCCCGCGCGGCTCGTTGAACTCCGCAGACCGTTCGGATTCTTTCTTCGGGGCCCGGGAACTTTACGCACTGATGGTAGGTTGACGACACGGCTTTCATTGAATGGATCCAGGGAGTTCCGAAGATGACGTTGTACGGGGCTTTTGTGTCGATGATGGAAAATTTGACCGTTTTGTTAACGCTGCATGCGTAAACCGGTAAGGGGATTGTGCCTATCATAATTTCTGATGCGCCATTAAAGCCGGTTAGGGGGCGAGAGGAGGGTTTCATATCTCGTAGGTTGATCCCCATTTTATCCAATGTTTCACAGAAAATGAGGTCGATAGAACTCCATGTGTCGATTAAGACTTTAACGACTTGGCACTCACCTATCCCTAGTTCGACCAAAAGCGGGTCGTTATGCGGAGTATGGACATGGGTCACGTCTTCCGATGAGAAAGTGATCTGCTAATCATTCTTGGGTTCGGACGGCCATTTTTGCGAGGTTATCGCTTGTCGTCTGTAATCCTTGACTGATCGGACCAAATCGCCATAGGGAGGGCATCCTCCCATGATGACACCGATTCATAGGGCACGCTGCGCTTCGAGTTGGTCCAATAGATCTTCGGATAAATCTTCGACGTGAGTCGCTGTTTTGGTTTCCTCTTTTTTCTAGCTTTTGGCGTAGGTTGGATTGGTTACGGCGATTGAGAGTGATCCTGAGGTCGTCGGCGATGGAGTTTATTTGGCTTTGCAGATCTATGGAGCGTGGCTTGAGATCAGGGTCAGCGTGTAAACCATTGACTCTTCGCACCTTTGAGGTCGTGATCGTAGTTCGCAGGTAGATGGGGACATCTTGTTGTGGGAAGTCGGTCTTTCGTTTGCGTATGTGTCGTAGTTCGCCTGGTTTGGCTGAGGCGTTGGCCTGGGGCCGGGAGTGTTCGAACTGGTCTAGGTTGGAGCGCGAGTTGTTAGTCGCATCGGGTTTTTTTGTCGTCATTCCGTGTACTCGACTTACCAATATTACGTTGACATGACACCTGTGCCTAGGCTGTTCCTCGTCGGGAGATACATCGTCGGTCTCGCGCTCATTTTTTGCATCGTCCTTGTCTTTCGTCCTGCGCTCGTCTTGGAATATCCTACCCTTTGGTCTTTGTGCCTTCATTTCCTTGTTCTTGCTCCAGCTCTTGCTGTTTTTCGGCTTTTTATTTGGAAGCTCGACGTTAGAGGTGCCCTTGCTATATGAGGCGCGCAAGGCCTCGAGTAGGTTCTTGCATTCTTTGGTGTCATTTCTCTTGACCTTGTGGTAGTCGCAGAACTTGCTAAGGTCGAGGGAGCTCGGATTCGAGCTGGTACCGTGGTTAGATGTTTCAGACGAAGCGAGAGCTTTTCCATCTGAGTCCCTCTCCCAGTGGTTCCAGCCTTTCTTTCGAATGACTATTGCCAATCCAGGGTGCTCTTCTTCGTTTACGGCGTAGATGAACCTCTTTTTCTAATTTTTCTTGTAATTGGCGGTGTGTTGGCGTGGTTTCTAACGCGCATCTGTGGTTTTAGCCGTCCCCTGCTTGGCAATATTTTGCTTATGGGTTATCGCCTGTGTATCTTCCTCCATACGGATGAAGTTATTAGATCGGGCTATCGCATCTTGTATCGACGTTGTTGTGTTTTGGTAGAGGTCGTCCCGGAACTTCGAGTGAATGAAGAGGGTGTTCATTAGGGCGTCAACGTCTATGTTGTCGGGCACGTCGACTTTTGAGACAATGGCCTGGAATTTTTCCATGAAGTCACGGAGGCTCTGGCCTGATGACTGAGAGAGATTACACAAGTAGGACGCGGTGGCTCCTTGTCGCGTGAACATGATGTATTGCTTTAGGAACACCGTCGAGAGGTTGTGGAAGCTGTTGACAGAGTTTTCAAGGAGTCGGGAGAACCAGTTGAGAGCCGCTCCTTCAAGATTGTCGACAAAGACATGAAAATTGCTGGCATCCTTCTCTTCGGGAGTAAAGTGCACGCGTCCCATCGCTATGTTGAACGATGGTCGGGCCGGTGTTCACGGAGAATGATGGTAAGCGGAGCTTCTCCGTTGGGCGAAGTTAAACGCTGGTGACCTGTGGAGAGAACAGAGTTTGGAGTGTGTCCGCGATGACGCGCTTGATCTGGGGGGGCGGACGTCGTCACACAGTGGATATTAGAGTGGATGTCATGGAGTGACAGCTTAAGTTTGGAAATCTTGCGGATCGTCTGTGGATTCGCGCTGCTGGGGGTTGGTGCGTTAGATCCCTCGGGGGTTTGATCAGGAGTTTGCGGGTTTCCCCCTATGATCTGGCTTTGTGTTCCGAGAGCCTGGTTCGCGGAGGTGGTATTGAATATATGCTGATGAATTGTCATCATTGGAGCACTAGGTTGTGCGGTGAGGGGCGCGAGGACGGCGACTAAAGAGGCGAGCAGTTTGGTTGCTGCTTTTGGCGCGGCGTTTTGCTGGGCGAACCGCTCCATGATGGCGCTCAAGTAAGCGGGTTCCTCCGGCGCGGCTGCGGCCGGGGGAAGTTTCGCAGTTTCGTGTTCCTCTCCCGAGGTGGAATCGTCGTGAGTAGAGCCCATCGTTTTGTGTTCGTTACTTTGAGGAGGCCCCATGGTGGGTGCCAATTGTTGGTACCGAGTTCTGTCACGGTCGACTAGACAGATGGAACTCGTCAATGGGTCCTTTCAAAGACGTTTTAACAGGATGGGTCTGCTTTCTCTGAGTTTAGAAGTAATATTTTTCTTTATTAAGTAAGTCGGAAAGTGAGTACAAGGCAGTCTAGATTTAGAAATACTGGAAACCCTAATCCTAGCCGCTCGGTGTGTTGTTCGTTAGCTCTCCCCTTCTTTCCTCAGTCTCCCTTCTTCATATATAGGCGCAGGGAGACTGGATGCCCTTGGCCGATTCTCCCTGGTGGCTTTCTTGGTATTGCCGGCTCATGGGCCGACGAGGATCCTTACTTGGTTAGCTCGTCCCGGCGAGCCGATCGGCTTCAGCTTCAGTCGGCTAAAAGCGGTCATGAGCAGTCTGTCGGCTCATCGCAGCTCGCCGAGCCGAGCTGCTCGAATGTCAGCATTGACAGGTCCGCTGGGCCTGTTATTTATGGGCCTTATGGTGGTGTCACGTACCAATCCCCTACAATAACCACTGTTAATTTCGTTATTCCCAACAAGATTAACCTGCTCGTCATCTAGATCAATCACATCATCTCCTAAATTATTATTCCCATCTCCTAGTAATTCATTTATCAAATCTAGATCATTCACCTCACTTACAGGATCCTGGATTAGTTTAGAAGGTTCTTTCTGGATCATAGTGAAATTAACCTGAGACGATGGCGGTGGCAACATAGGAGATATCTCCTGATCGTTCTGCTGAGCTTTCCTCAGCTCTTTGTTCTGTAACTTTCCCTCCTCCCGTGATTGCTTTGGTACACCATTTCGTGGACTTCTTTCTCTTCTAGAACCACGAGAAGACCTGATATACTCCTTGATATCATTCAAATTACCATATGAGAAACTTTACTCTCTCAAATAAGAGGATCAGTTGTAGTTTCTATGGATTGAATTCATAGGATGTGTGGGCACAAAATAGAATTCACAGGTCGATCAACACCAATGAGAACCGCCGAAGGACATAGAACTTTCGACTTGAAAGTCTCCTTCTTGAAGTTTCTCCTCCTTCACCACTTGCCATAAATAATCATCTATCAGTGCATTCACGTGATGTTTCTGTCCAGCCTCTCATTTTCCTTTAATGAGTGTTTCCTGCCTTCTAACAGCTTCACTGGTATGAACCACTTGAGTCTCTAACTTCTTTACATGGGTGTTTAGAGCTTCAAACTTGTCATTTAGGTTGGCGTATACATCATCTATATTCCCATTGAAATCCACTCTCAAGTTCTGCTGACCCTCAAGAACCTTATCAATCATAATCTCTATCTTACTTCCTTGAGTTGCTGGTGGAAAATTCTGGTTAGAAGAAGCTCCATAGTTCATGTTATTGTTGTTGTCGTTGCCATAAGGTCTCTGGTGCTGTGAACTCTGATTGTGATTACTCCTCTGACCAGTGCCATAGAAGTTCGTGTTTCCACTCTGATTCCCATACTTCTGAAAACCATTACGATTGGTGTAGTTCACATCCTCTTCATCGTCCTTGTCACTGGCGGTATCAACAGCCTCTACATATTATGCAAAACTCACCTGCTTCTTGATAAGCTTATGAACATTGTCCATCTTGGCCTTAACTTCATTTATCTTCTCCTTACCAGGGATAGAAGCCGATATCGTCCTTACCAAATCAGTGTTCTTGGTGCTATTGCTAGATGTCAAGTTCTCAATAAGTCTCACAGCCTCTTCTGGATTCCTAGTGGTGAAATTCCCATCACTAGCAGTGTCTAGATCCATCTAGTAAACCACAACGATGCCTCTAATGAAGGTATTGAGTAGTTGTACCTCATTGAATCAATGGTGTGGGCAGGCTCTGATCAAGGAGCTCTTGAATGATTCTACAAGCTCATGTGTGAATGTAGCATTTCTGTTTCTCAAGTCTTCAAATCGTGAATCATCAAGGAAATTACGCATGAAATTACCCATCAAGACGTTCTTGATGTTTTTTCTAGGATGTAAGAGATCCTCGTAGTAGTAGCTTAAGCCGATATGAAGCATCTCCAGCAAGTGAATACTTTAAGAGCTTACATCGATGATAGTCCTCAGGGATTCCATTGGCTTTGATAGCATATACTAGATCCTCAAACCTTTCAAGATGGTTCATTGGATGCTCATGTGGGTGACCATGATAAAGTGTATGTCCCAAGAGTGTAAAGTATGCAGGCTACAGATCAAAATGGTTCCTCTGGAAAGTAGGAGGACAAAAGCAGATATGTTGGCGTAGTATCGATCTAAGCGGTTGTAGTCAGCCAACGTTCTGGTGCGAGCAGCCACAGTTAGAGGTGTAGCAGGTTCCTCTGGTTTAGGGATTACAGCCCCTTGATCATCTAGTCTCTTTCTTTCTTCATTACACAAAATATCATCTTGGTCATGCAGGTTTCGGTTCTCATCCCTCGTTAGTATAAGAGTTGCCACCATGTTGCTTACTCGTGGGTTAGTTTCAATTGACAAAGGTGTACTCCTGTCGATCGTTGCTCGCCCACAAGTAGTATCGATTGACGGAAGACTATTGTTGTCGATCGATGTCGTGCGTCTCTCTTTGCGGATCTTTCGTCTAACAAAGCATGGTCCAATAATAATAGCTATTTTTCCTTGTTGGTTCTGGTACTGTTGGGCATGCACATGTAAGACAAGAATTTTTTTTGTAAGTAACTAAAAGAGAAAGTAAAACTAGAGAAAACCATTTAATCAAGTCTTTGGCGAATCCAATGCTCTCCGAAAACGGTGCCAACTTTGATATTACTCAAATTACCCTATGAGAAACTTTATTCTCTCAGATAGGAGGATCAGTTGTAGTACTTAGGGATCGAATCCACAGGGAGAGTGGCACACAATAGACTTATACATATTAAGATAAGCTAGGCAAGTAATTGTAAAGCAGTAAACAGTAGAGATTAACTGAGAGTTGGTTTGTAAAATTATCAAATGAATAGCTAGGTTTAGGGTTTCAGGTTATAGTATTGTAATATAGATGTTAAGGGTGTGTGGTAAAACTGTCCTAGAACTCGAATACTAAAGAAAACTATTCAGCTATCATTGCAAGTCCAATCAGATGACTAAGTCTTTGGTTCAGTCGTCGATTTGCAAGCAAAGAACGAGTGTCGATTGATACTATGGTAAGAGTGTTGATCGATACTACCTTAGACAAGCATTATTGTCCTAATCAATACGTTCACTAAGTTAATCTAGACCAGCTTTCACATACATCTAACAACCTAGCTCAATAGAATTATTATCATGAATAGATCCAACATTCGTATTTATATATATCCTAAGTTCATGGTTCTAGTTAGCTATTCTAGAAACAAGAAATGAGATCAACTCTGATGAAGGATCCTTATGGATTCACCCTAGCACTTCTATGGTTAGCAATACATATAAACCCTTATAAAACCCTAAATCTAACAAGGAGAACTACTCAGACATGATCAAACAAAACATAATGAATATTTGAATAGAATGCATAATTAGAATAAGGTAAGAAACAATGGAATTCCAATAGAAATTTTTGAAAGAGTCATGGTCTTCTCTGCAAAAAATACTAAAAACCCTAGGATAATATAAACGCTTCTAAGATTCTCTCTTCTCTCTTCCTAAGAGATAGTAAAGTACATAAATAATAGGTATTAAAATCATTCAGGGGTAGTCTTGTAATTATGTAGGACTTTAGGGCTTTAAGTCTGTCCCGAAAAAGTTAACTCATTTACTCCCATCACTGCCGATTGATACCAACAAGGTGTTGTCGATCAACAATATTCCTAATCTTGACTTTGACTTCTGATTCTTCAACAGCTACGAGTTTCTCATCTTTAAACTCCAGAAAGCTTTATATTCTTCAGATTACTCCAAACACTTATAAGAGTATCTAAAATACACATATACTATGGTTTATAACTGATAATCTCTTGACTGTAACCTCTTGATGGTTGCCTACGAGTACTTCTGTAGAGTGAACCTTCTTTGTCTCCTCTACAGTCATTTCGGTTTGTATAAGGCCTCTTAGTTTCTCTCTCAGACACTTTAACCCATTTTGAATCATGATTCTTAAACATCTTCCATTTTCCCTTCCCATAGTACTGTCTTTTTTCTTTTCCCTTAACATGATAACCCGCATCCCCATTGATCACTACTCATTTGTAGCTCATGGCCTGATCATCGTGCCTACCAATAAGTGCCTCTTTGAACCTACTCAATTTTGTTGTATATTTAAGTGAAAAGGTGAAACTTATATATTTAAGTGAAAAGGTGCAAGGCTTTATATATTAAAATGAAAGGGTGCAAAGCTTTAATATTTAAGTGAAAGGGTGCAAAGCTTTTATGAACCATTGCAATTGTTTATGTGAACAATTGCAACTATATAATTGAAAGCTTGCAACTCTTAATGATTGGCAACCTTTGGAAATAACTATATTGATGTTTGTACCCCTTGGTGATTAACCATTGTAACTCTTTGCTAAACATTACAACTCTTCATTAACCTTTGCAACTTTTGGTTTAACCATTGCAACTTTTGGTTGCAACTCTTCACTCTCTATATAAGAATATGTAGGCATTGAGAAATGACATAGAAAAAATCAGAAACTAGTAGTTAGTAAGAGAGAAAAAGATTCATTCTTCAAAGATCATCAAAGACTTTGAAGAAACACATATAAGCACTAAAGCTCTTTTTGTTTCTCTTGTATCTTAGCCTAGAACAAGAGTGTGACTTTGATTGTCTTATCTTACAAAGGGATTTCGTGTAACCCAAGGCTTGGAATAGGGTCGAAATACTCTTTAAGGAAAGCACGGCGATTCAATCATTATCCAAGTATATAATTCACAATTTCCGGGTTACCAACCCAACTAACCAACAATCTTAAAGAGTATTCTCTTGTGAATTATGGCTGGGGTATCTGTGCGAGAGATGACATCGAAGTTTGGAAAGTTAGATAAGTTTGAGGGAGTAGACTTTAGAAGATGGCAAAAGAAGATGCATTTTCTCCTCACAAACTTGAATGTAGTTTATGTTCTAAGCATGCCTATGCCTACAATACCAGAGGATGCTGAGAACGAGTCTTTGTATGAGACAAGGAAGCAACTTTAATGGGAAAATGACGATTACATATGTCGTGGCCATATTCTCAATGGTATGTCAGATCCTCTCTTTGATGTTTATCAAAATTTCGAATCCGCAAAAGAGTTGTGGGATGCGTTAGAATCAAAATACATGGCTGAGGATGCTTCGAGTAAGAAGTTCCTTGTTAGTAATTTTAATAATTACAAGATGTCTGATTCTAGGCCAGTTATGGAGCAATACAATGAATTGCTTCGTATTCTAGGTCAATTTGCGCAACACAACATGAAGATGGATGAATCCATCTCAGTATCGAGTATCATCGATAAGTTACCACCTTAATGGAAAGATTTTAAACACATGTTAAACACACAAAAAGGAAGAGTTGTCTCTTGTGCAACTTGGCAGCCATTTGCGCATAGAAGAATCTCTAAGGGCGCAAGAAGGTGAAAAACCCAAAAATAATGAGGCTGGTACTTCTGCCATCAATATGATGGAGGAAGGTGTGAGTTCTAAGAAGAAAAATTGGAGGAAACGCTCCTTTAATAATAACACTTACAATGGATCTAACAAAAAGCTCAAGAGCATTTGTTGGAATTGTAACAAGCCGGGTCACTTAAGTCGCGATTGCCGAGCAGGGAAGGATAAGAATAAAATGGGACAAAACCGTTTGGGACAAGGGTCTAAGGACCAAGGTCCATCCACTCATCAAGGTCAAATCTCAGATTTTAAACCATATTCTACTATGAATTATGTATCAAAGATTTATGAGGCATTTTATGTGCATGATGATGGAGTGGCATGGTGGATTGACTCGGGTGCAATAACACATGTTTGCAAGGATCGTGAATGGTTTATTACATATGAACAAGTTCAAGATGGATCCGTACTTCATATGGGAAACGAGTCAACTGCCCCTATCCTAGGTCGTGGAAAAGTGGTGTTAGAGTTTAGTTCTGGAAAAACCCTTGATCTCAAGGATGTACTTCATGTACCCGGAATTAGGAAAAATTTATTCTCTGGTAGTGTTTTAAATAAATGTGGTTTTAAACAAGTGTATGAATCCGATAAGTATGTATTATCGAAATGTGGTGTTTTTGTTGGATTCGGATATTTCTGTAATGGAATGTTTATGCTTAATATTAATAAAGTTAACAAAGTTACAAGCTCTGTTTGTATGGCAAGTTCTAGCAAAATCGATAGTTCTTTATGGCATGCTAGATTAGGACATGTTATTATAATCGTATGATTAATATGTCTAAAGAAGGGTTAATTCCTACTTTTGATATAGATTTAGAAAAATGTAGTACTTGCATGCTAACAAAAATAATTAGACAACCATTTAAAAGCATAGAAAGAAATTCCATAGTGCTAGGACTTATACATAGTGATCTATGTGATTTGCATGCTACACCATCTTTAGGAAACAAGAAGTATTTTGTTACATTCATAGATGATTATTCTCGTTTCTGCTATGTGTATTTGTTACATACTAAAGATGAGGCCCTAGATAGATTTAAGGTTTATAAAACTGAGGTTGAATTGGAACAAAATTGTTTGATTAAGAAATTACGCACTGATAGAGGTGGAGAGTATTATGATCCGGTATATTTCCAGTCTGTAGGTATTTTACATGAAACTACAGCTCCATATACACCACAACAAAATGGTGTATCGGAAAGGAAAAATAGAATCCTAAAAGAAATGGTTAATTCCATGTTATCCTACTCGGGATTGAGTGACGGATTTTGGGGAGAAGCCATGTTAACGGCTTGCTATTTATTAAATAGAGTTCCTAACAAAAAGAACAAACTTACCCCTTATGAACTTTGGTATAAGAGAAAACCAAACTTGAATTATTTTCGAGTTTGGGGATGTAGGGCAATTGTAAGACTACCCTAACCCAAAATTAAAACTTTGGGAGAAAGAGGTATTGATTGCATTTTTATCGGATATGCAGAGCATTCCAAAGCTTATAGGTTTTATGTAATAGAACCTAATGATTCAATAGCAGTTCACACTGTAATTGAATCAAGAGATGCAATATTTGATGAAACTCGTTTTTCATCTATACCTATACCAAAGAATTTGGTTCCAAGTTCAAGTGGAACTAGTAAAGGAGACGAAACTATTGTGCCTCCTAACATGTCACCTATGCTTCGTAGAAGCAAGCGAGGAAGGATTGAAAAATCATTTGGTCCTGATTTTCAAATATATTTAGTTGAAGGATCGAGAGATGAGATTGGTTCCCAATACTCATATTGTTATCATATTGATAATGATCCAAGAACTTATAGTGAGGCTATGAAGTCTCAAGATGTTGCTTTTTGGAAAGAAGCAATAAGTGATGAGATGGACTCCATCATAGGAAATAATACTTGGATCTTATCGGATCTCCCACCCGGTTGCAAGCCTTTAGGTTGCAAATGGATCTTCAAAAAGAAGATGAAAGTTGATGGAACAATCGACAAGTTTAAAGCTCGATTAGTTATTCAAGGCTTTAAACAAAGAGAAGGTATTGATTATTTCGATACATATGCTCCAGTTGCTAGGATCTCTTCTATAAGATTATTAATAGCTTTGGCAGCAATTAAAAATCTTGTGATTCACCAAATGGATGTTAAGACAGCATTCTTAAACGGTATTTTGGAAGAAGAGGTGTATATGAAACAACCAGAAGGTTTTGTTATGCCTGGTAATGAGCATAAGGTGTGTAAGTTGATCAAATCATTGTATAGGCTAAAGCAAGCACCTAAGCAGTGGCATCAAAGATTTGATGAGGTTGTCTTATCAAGTGGTTTCAAGTTAAACCAATCGGATAAGTGCTTATATAGCAAATTTGATGAATCCGGTAATGGAGTAATCATTTGCTTGTACGTTGATGACATGTTAATCTTTGGTACTGAAGGCGGATGTGATTCTTGGAATTAGAATCAAACGTGAAACTAAAGGACTATCTTTGACACAATCTCATTACATTGAGAAGGTACTTAAGAAGTTCAATTGAGAGAATTTTTCTCCAATGAGCACTCTCATGGATGCGAGTGTGAAGCTTATGCCTAATACAGGACAAGCAATATCACAAATCGAGTATTCACAAGTGATTGGCAGCTTAATGTATGCCATGACGAGCACTAGGCCAGATATAGCTTACGCTGTAGGAAGGTTGAGTAGATACACTAGTAATCCTAGTACTCAACATTGGCAAGCTTTAAAGAGGGTGCTCAAGTATTTGAAAGGAACCATTAATTATGGTTTGTCATATGTCGGATTTCCTTCGGTGTTAGAAGGATATTCAGATGCAAGTTGGATTACCAACATAGAAGATCATTCTTCTACAAGTGGTTGGGTGTTTTTTCTTTGGGGTGGTGCCATTTCATGGGCTTCTAAGAAGCAAACTTGCATTACAAGTTCGACTATGGAATCGGAATTCGTAGCACTAGCAGCTGCTGGTAAAGAGGCAGAATGGCTAAGAAACTTAGTGTACGAGATTCCATTGTGGCCGAAACCAGTATCACCAATTTCTATCCATTGTGATAGTCAAGCTACCTTGGCTAAGGCCTATAGCCAAGTGTATAATGGTAAGTCTAGACACCTGGGCGTTAGACATAGCGCAGTACGTGAGCTGATCACTCACGGGGTGATTACAATAGAGTTTGTTCGGTCTCAACAAAATTTAGCTGATCATTTGACGAAAGGATTAGTTAGGGACTTAGTGATTAAGTCTGTTAAATGGATGGGTTTAAAGTCCATTTGAAATCTTTGATGGTGGGATACCCAATTCCCCTCTAATACAACGTTAGAGGCTGAATTCAATGTGGAAAGCCTACACTTAAAGATTGAAGCACATTTATTTATTTTCATCCCAAGGTATGTGCTTGGACCTGTAAGAATGGATAGGTTGAAATATTTATCTTAATAAATACTTTGAAAAATGCATTTGCAGGTGCATGACTGAAAGTATTTACTTATATGAGTGTGAGGTGATGCCGCTTCAATAAGCTGGGACTTGGCTTTGTATGCGCTCATGAATGGATAGGGACACATGGCTTATAATAGTGTCAAATATAACACTTAGAGTAGTGTGGAAACATGTGTGTGTATTATTTTCATGTGCCCAAAATTGGTTGAGGGATTCAATCCGTAGGACATCCTGATTCTCGGACATTTGGAATGTGTAATACACTAAGATGAAAATTCAATTCTTCGAACATTTTCATTTATGCATGAGTTTGATGTATGTATTATTTATTTAATGAATCTATGATTTCACTTAAATGGGGGAGGATTGTTGTATATTTAAGTGAAAAGGTGCAACTTATATATTTAAGTGAAAGGGTGCAAGGCTTTATATATCAAAATGAAAGGGTGCAAAGCTTTAATATTTAAGTGAAAGGGTGCAAAGGTTTTATGAACCATTGCAATTGTTTATGTGAACAATTTCAACTATATAATTGAAAGCTTGCAACTCTTAATGATTGGCAACATTTGGAAATAACTATATTGATGTTTGTACCCCTTGGTGATTAACCATTGTAACTCTTTGCTAAACATTACAACTCTTCATTAACCTTTGCAACTTTTGGTTTAACCATTGCAACTTTTGGTTTAACCATTGCAACTTTTGGTTGCAATTCTTCAGTCTCTATATAAGGAGATGTAGGCATTGAAAAATGAGATAGAAAAAATCAGAAACTAGTAGTTAGTAAAAGAGAAAAAGATTCATTGTTCAAAGATCATCAAAGACTTTGAAGAAACACATATAAGCACTAAATCTCTTTTTGTTTCTCTTGTATCTTAGCCTAGAACAAGAGTGTGACTTTGATTGTCTTATCTTATAAAGGGATTTCGTGTAACCCAAGGCTTGGAATAGGGTCGAAATACTCTTTAAAGAAAGCACGGCGATTCAATCATTATCCAAGTATATATTTCACAATTTCCGGGTTACCAACCCAACTAACCAACAAATTTATTATTCAGTAATGTCCCAAATTTAAAACAAAAAAAAAGCCCACAAAAAAACCAACAAAACCAAAAGTCTTGAGCCATACACCATTGTCACGTGGCAGTTCCTCCTTCTCCTATTATCTAATGTGTCATCACCAAGAGGAAGGAAACTGCTTATTTATATATAAAGATACTTTCTCACTATATTTTTTTTTTGTCAACTACTTTCTCACTATATATTTTCTAAAAGTACGTCAATGCGATGGAAAACATTCAAATATCTAGTTTTAAAAGTTTTCAGTCATTTTCAATGAAAAATATTATTAGTATATCTGAGTTGTCACTTTCAGGAATGATTAAAGTATATGCATCAAGATTTTTAATAATTGAAAACAGAAAACAATTATGGTGAGTAGTTTAAAATAATAATTTTTAATATAATATAAAATTTAAAAATCTGAGCATCTAATATATTAAAACAGAAGTCACAACTTCACTTCATGTGTGATTTTTTAAAAAATGGACCTCCCTAAAAATCTATTAATTTTAAGACATATCATATATCACCCATCATTAACATTATTCCATATTGATACATATATATATATATATATATATATATATAATATTTTAAATACAGTACTATAAATTCAACCATATACTGTAGTGATGATTTTTCATGCGAGTTTTTTTTTAAAAATTGGACCATTCTTTTAAATATTATCATTTAAATATTATCAAATTTACATAAATTAATTATAATATTTATAATGCTTTATCTTTTTATCTGAATACAAATAAATATTTTTAAAAAACATTTCTAACAAAATCTTTTAAAAATATTTTCAGAATCAATTTAAATTTTATTTTCAAAAAGTATTTAATTTTAATTTTATTTATCATAAACTATAATCAGAAATTAAAATTTCTTTTAGTTTTTATTATATACAAAAATTTAAATTATATAAAATATTTTAATAATATATTTAATTCATGCGTGATGTTTCTTTAATTTGGACCATTCTTTAAAGATCGATTTTTACATAAAGTAATTATAATATATCTTAATATTTTATCTTTTTATTTGAATACAAATAAATATTTTATAAGAAAGTTCTAACAAAATATTTTACAAATATTTTCAGAATCAATTTAAATTTTATTTTCAAAAAGTATTTAATTTTAATTTTGTTTATAAAAACTATAATTAGAATAAATTTTATTTTTGTTTTGATCTATATACGAAAATTT
Source organism: Moricandia arvensis (assembly GCA_905132765.1). NCBI lineage: Eukaryota > Viridiplantae > Streptophyta > Magnoliopsida > Brassicales > Brassicaceae > Moricandia > Moricandia arvensis. Next base: position 42,568 of record CAJHQP010000025.1, on the reverse strand, counting down.
TAAATTGTGTAAAATAATTTAATTATATATTTAATGATAATAAAAATTTAAACTGACTAATTTTCAAAAATAAAATTTACAAAGATTTTGTTAAAGAGATTCATTTCAATTTCAAATTAAAAGAATATTTTATTCAACTTAGTATATTTCTCAAAGAAGATTTTACTACAAAATTGTTTTGAAGTATAATGTAATATAGTTTCTCTTTAAGAAAAATTCTGTTTTTTTTTTAGTATCTCAAAAAATCTTCTCTACTATATAGATTCAGTTTAATATGCTTCCATATAAACTGTAAATTTAAAATAAAAAGTATGTAATAATATTTTTATATAATACTATTTTAAAATAAATTTGTTACAATATAAGCCACATAAATATAGCTATTATAGAATCATATAATATATAAAACTAAGTTATATTCATTTATTGGTAAATTTTGTAAAACTAAGTCAGTTTAAATTTTTATTATCATTAAATATATAATTAAATTATTTTACACAATTTAAAATTTTCGTATATAGATCAAAACAAAAATAAATTTTATTCTAATTATAGTTTTTATAAACAAAATTAAAATTAAATACTTTTTGAAAATAAAATTTAAATTGATTCTGAAAATATTTGTAAAATATTTTGTTAGAACTTTCTTATAAAATATTTATTTGTATTCAAATAAAAAGATAAAATATTAAGATATATTATAATTACTTTATGTAAAAATCGATCTTTAAAGAATGGTCCAAATTAAAGAAACATCACGCATGAATTAAATATATTATTAAAATATTTTATATAATTTAAATTTTTGTATATAATAAAAACTAAAAGAAATTTTAATTTCTGATTATAGTTTATGATAAATAAAATTAAAATTAAATACTTTTTGAAAATAAAATTTAAATTGATTCTGAAAATATTTTTAAAAGATTTTGTTAGAAATGTTTTTTAAAAATATTTATTTGTATTCAGATAAAAAGATAAAGCATTATAAATATTATAATTAATTTATGTAAATTTGATAATATTTAAATGATAATATTTAAAAGAATGGTCCAATTTTAAAAAAAAAAACTCGCATGAAAAATCATCACTACAGTATATGGTTGAATTTATAGTACTCGCAGTAGATCACCAGAGCAGTTTGTAGTCTGATCCCAAGTTCTTGGAGCAAAGAACAGAGCCACAATACCTCTGAGGCTGTATTGGCAACGGACCGGTATTCGGCTTCAGTAGAAGAACTTGCGACACCTCTCTGTTTCCATGAAATTGGGTTTCTGCCAAGTTATATAACATACACATTTGTGGAGATGTAGTCATCAGTATCTCCTGCCCAATATGCGTCGGAAAAGCCATGAAGCGTGACCGGTGACTGTCTTGACAGAAAAATCCTTGAGGTATGAGTGCCAGCCAAATATGGCAGAACTCTCTTCGTAGCTTACTAGTGGTCCGTTGTAGGGGAATGCATAAATTGTGAGAGTCGGTTTACCGCGAAGGAGATGTCTGGACGGGTAAATGCCAGATACTGGAGACTTCCCACAACTGATCTATACTCCTGTGGGTTAGCAAGGAGAGCACCAGAACGTAGTGTGAGTTTCGGCGTCGTAGGCAATGGTGTAGAGACCGGCTTAGCATCCAGCATCTTTGTCCTTGTGAGTAAATCAACAATATACTTTCTTTGACGGAGGTGCAAACCTTGCTGCGTTCTTGTTGCCACTATACCCAAAAAATAGTGTAAATCCACCCGGTCTTTTATGGAAAATTTGTCCGCAAGTGATTGAAGAACTCGAGCAATTGTGGATGAGTCATTCCCCGTTACGATGATATCGTCTACGTATATGAGAACATATGTGAATGTTGAGCCAATGTTCCTTGTGAATAGAGATGCATCTGCTCGTGAGTTGACGAAGCCCGTTGAGGTGAGATGTTGTTTGAGAGCATGTACCATGTCCTAGGAGCCTGTTTCAATTCATAAATCACCTTTCGTAAACGACAAACATGATATGGATGATCCTGATCAACGAAACCGGGTGGTTGTGTCATGTATTCTTCTTGGGGTTCACCTTGAAGAAAGGGATTATTGACATCAAGTTGCTTTATTTCCCAATCTTTGTGAACCGCAATATCAAGAACAAGCCGAATTGTAGTTGTCTCGATTACTGGACTAAAAGTCTCAGCATAATCGACGCTGTATCTTTGTGTGTTCCCTCTTGCTACTAAACGAGCTTTAGGGCTCTCCACTTTACCGTTCGAAAGATACTTTGTGGTGTATACCCAACGACACCCAACAAAATTTTGGGATGGATGAGGAGGAACTAAATCTCATGTATGATTACGAGCATGAGCGTCATATTCAACGGACATAGCACCATGCCAGATTTTATCTTTTAAGTTTTGTGAAACAGAGGTTGGTTCATGGGAGAGGTGTGTGGTTTTTTTGGTAAGATAGCTAAATTTCTGGTTTGGTTTGTGAATTTTGTTTTTCGATCTGGTTTGCATAGAATGCTAGTTTGAAGGATTCCTTTGATTAGTTACGGGTGCCATTGTTGGATCTGAGGTGTTTTGAGGAGACTGATTTTGTTGGCTTGTTGTTGGTGTGAAGAAGAAAGCAAAGTTGGGTTTGGCTGTAAGGTAGGTAGTGTATTTAGGGGTAAAGTGTTGGCTGGGTTTTGGGCATGAGAACTGGATATGGTTTGATTATTTTGGGTCTGTGTTTGTAGGTTTAGTGGCTGGGCTTGGGGTTGAAGCCCATTATTGTGCTTGGAAGAAGGCCCAAAGTGGAGAGAAATAGAGTTTGAGGGATGTCGAGAACATACCTGAGATGGTGATGGAGGTGATGGAGTTGATGATGACGATGGCCGGTGAAGGATCTCAGAGGGGTTCCGTGTTGGCGTTGTCTGTAGAGTCGTCAGAGGGATTGCTGTAGACGATGGTGCAGTAGACTGAACCGAAAGTTCTTCACATGCAACATAGATGGATTTGTTGTGTGTCTTGAACGGGAACTCATGTTCCACAAATTGAACATGGCGTGTGGTGAAGATTCGTCATGTCTGTCTGTGGAGGCAATAATATGCACTTTGTGTGGTCGAATATCCCAAGAAGACACAGGGAGTGGACGTATCTTCAAGCTTATGGTCGTTGTACGGTCTCAACCATGGAAAACACATACACCCAAAAACTTTAAGCTTCTCGTAATTGGGGTATGCTCCAAACAATTTCTGAAATGGCGATTGCTGACCAAGAACTAGTGTTGGCAGAAGATTAATCAGATAAACCAATGTGGAGAAAGCATAGGCCCAGTAAGATTTAGGTATACCTGCTGTCGAGAGAAGAGTGAGACCTGTCTCGATGATATATTGATGCTTGCGTTCAGATAAACTGTTATGTTCTGGAGTAAGAGGAAGCGTGTGAAATGCCATGGCTTGCAATACACTCTCAACACTATGTACTCCCCACCATTGTCAGAATATAGAGTTTTGATCTTTGTGTTGAACCGATTTTTAACGAGAGGTATGAAAGCTTGGAAAATGTCCTGAACTTGCGATTTCTTTTTTGATAGGATAGAGCCAAGAATATCGGGTATAATGATCTACAAAAAGAAGATAGTATTTGTGGTTGTCTGTTGAATTTATCGGTGAAGACCAGACATCAGAAAAGACATATTCCAGAGGTTGTGTTGAGACAATGGTGGTTTGTGAGAAAGGAAGTTTGTGACTTTTATTGGAAAAACAATCAGAACAAGAAACGAGGTTTCAGAAGCATTCAACAATGGTAATGAAAACATGGAAATGATAGTGTTTAGGACAGAGGTATGAGGATGACCGAGCCTCGAGTGCCAAGTAGCCAAGGTAGACAACGATCTTGTTGAGGTAAACATTGCTCTCGCTTTTGTTTTGGACATCGGCCATTCATACAGTCATTCTCTAGTTTTGCCTTGAAGAAGTGGAACTCCCGTGCGAAGATCCTTCACCTGAAACGAAGCATGAAAGAATTCCACAGAAACATTGTTAGTGTTGCATAGGCGGTAGACAGATATTAAGTTCTTGTACACATCAGGAACACATAGGACTCTATCTAATAACAAGTTACGATGATTAGATAGAAGAATATTGGAACCAGTGTGAGTGATAGCCATGCTTGAACCATCTGCGATAATAACATCATCTCCACCATGGTATTGTTGATGCAGTGACAGGTTGTTCAAATCAGCAGTAAGGGAATGGTTGGCACCACTGTCGAGGAGCCAGCTATCCCCTGTGTAGGCAGTGTTACTTGCAAGGTTAGCATGAGGCTTCCATGGCGTAAATGGAGAGTTCGCAGAAGACGACTGCATTGAATGGAATGAATGAAGTTGAGGACATCTCTTGGCGCCATGACCTTGAGTGCCACAGATTTGACAGCGACCTAGATAAGGTCTTGGTGATCGGTTTGTGTTCCTGTTGTTGTTGTATTGTTGATTGGGCCAAGGAGCAGAGTTGTTTTTATGGTAGCTATTGTTGTTGACGGGACGCTGCTGAGCCACATTTTCTGTCACAAGAAAAGTTGCTGCAGGCAACGGAGTTTGAGGACTTTATGGTTTATGAGACGCTCATGTATTTCATTGATGGTAGGAGAAGTGCCTCTGGCTTCAATCTGGTTCTTAACAGACTCTCTGGTAATCCTTCTAAAATAGCATCAATTTGATCCTCATGATCATATGGCTTACCGAGAAGAGCTAGCTGGTCGAAGCGAGTGGTAAAACCTTGAATGTAAGTGTTGATTGTCTTATTCTCCTTCTTCCACACTCTGAGTTGTCCCTTGATTTGTTTGACATGTCCACGGCTCGGTTTTGCATAGGTGTTGGATAGAATCTGCCAGATATGAGAAGCATTAGCAGCTCTGGATACAATCGGCTGAAGGTTTGTAGTAATGGCACCAATGAGAGCACTAAATATGAGACGATCTTGGCGCTTCCAGAGAGTGTGTTCCTGGTTCTCAGTGACCACACCATTGACAGTCACGGTTTTGTGCCGGAGGAGCAATGGATCCATCAAGGTGATGTGCAAGACCATAACCATCAAGCAAGGTTTGAGCTTGGATACTCAACATGGAGGTATCAGAGGTAAGATTTGTGATATTTTTCATGTTGATGGCAAGGAGATTTGGTGTATTTGGTATGGTATTCTCGTTGAGAACAATGGGAGTAGGGTTGTTGTTTGTGGCGGCCATTTGGTTTGAATTTTTTTTTTTTTTTTGATTCTCTAGGTTTTAGAACCTGTGGCTCTTGATACCATAAAGAAGATATGAAAGCTTTTGTCATTCACTAGAAATGTACACGATATATATAGTACAAGAGGAAGCTAGGTTAGAGTTCTAATGATACAAATGAGACTAAGGTCCTTTACATTTATGAATTGGTTTCCTTAACAGATATGACCATGATTTCTAGGAGCCTTTTTTAACGACACACTTGCAGGTTGCAGCCAAGGTGATGGCTGGTATCGTGGTCCCCAAAACTGCACCTACTATGCTCACAACTAACAATTTCATACTGGGCGATGCATTTGACCATGTTCTTCTAACATCTGGTGAACACTTACTGGAAACATGAACCTGGCAGCTCATCAAAACTCTCTTGTATAAACCAAGATCTGTATCTACATGTAAGTTCTCCTTGTGGATAAAAATCATCTGCATCGACGTGTATACCTAATCTGACCGAAGCATAATATGTTCCTACCTCCCCAAAAACCCAGCTACCCCCTGAAACCAGGAACTTTGCTGATACCAATGATGAGGTATTTGACATTCTCCGTTCTTCGACGACAAACTGATGAAGCTGACGTTATCCCAGATTGGATGTTTATGAAAATGATGGGTAAATCACAATTGGGAAGCTGTATGCAACTAAATGGAACTATCAAATTGGTTAACAATCTACGCCATTAAAAATCTCTTTCATTTTTGACAATGCCGAATGACCAGACATTCCTTTGTACTTAGATGTGCCGACACCCGTAGTAATTGGCGCATACTTGTCGCTGAACATTTACAACATGTGACTTCTACTCCATCCACAAAGCACACCTATATCATATTTTCTCCCTTGAAACACACCAGAAGTACATGGAAAAGGCTACTTATTGAGTCATCGCACATTTCTATCGTTCCTCCTATGGTGACCTTGTCACTGGCCCTAAAGCTGAGCAGCTGCAGTAACTTATTTTGGAACACCTTTGATCTCTGCTTCTTATATGAAATGAAACAGGTCCAAGGAACATACGGTTACGGATGTCAGGTGACTTTCTGAGGATTAATTTCTACACCTGCCTGCATATTTTGAGAGGCTAAAGCTCACAAATCTTGTCACCATCACTGATATTCACACAGATTGATGAGTTTTAGTCCACCTGCTTCCTCAATGCCTTCCTCTCATTCAGGGCTTCTGTTCTAGATTTCAGGAAATTAAGGCATGCCATAATAGTTGATAGCACCCACCAATCAGGTAAATTCAAGGGTGTTTTATTTACCTATAGCGGCCACGATGTAAACTTGCAAGTTTTTTAGGCTTTCGCTATTGTTGACAGCGAAGATGATAGTGCTTGGACATGGTTTCTCACCAAAGTTGAATGAATCTATAACGCCCCAACCGCCCTTACCGGTGAGTCACCCATCCCTCTATCGGGCTCGTGGGCCCCACCCCCGTCCGATGGTCGGTGCGTTAATTTTTCCAAGGTTCGAAATCATTGTTTACTGACCCTGCAATCACCACCCGACCTTTCCCCGTGTTTTGGCCTCACTCACACGGTATCGCGAATTACTTCCGGATAGGTCACCCATCCTTTCACTACTCCAGCATAAGCACGCTTAACCCTGGAGTTCTAAACTGATGTGTGACGGAAAAGGTAAGTCAACTTTGGTGACATAGGTAGCCAAATCAATTCTCTTAAGCCTTTCTACATATCACAACTCGGGATGTTACAATTCACCCCCTCTCAAAGAACGCAACGCCCTTGTTGCGCCCCACGATAGGTCTCAAGACGCCTCTCGGGTCAGAACCGAGATGGCTAACCAGCTCTGATACCACTTATAACGCCCCAACCGCCCCTACCAGTGAGTCACCCATCCCTCTATCGGGCTAGTGGGCCCCACCCCTGTCCGACGGTCGGTGCGTTAATTTTTCCAAGGCTCGAAATCATTGTTTACTGACCCTGCAATCACCACCCGACCTTTCCCCGTGTTTTGGCCTCACTCACACGGTATCGCGAATTACTTCACGATAGGTCACCCATCCTTTCACTACTCCAGCATAAGCACGCTTAACCCTGGAGTTCTAAACTGATGTGTGACGGAAAAGGTAAGTCAACTTTGGTGACATAGGTAGCCAAATCAATTCTCTTAAGCCTTTACACATATCACAACTCGGGATGTTACAGAATCATTGCTGACACTACCAACCTCACTATTATATATGACCGCCATGGTTCAATAATCGCATCCAAGAAACTAGCATTCCCTAAAGCACAATGTGGAGCATGCATTTTCCATATAGTGTGAAATGTCATCTCTAGATACAAGAACAAGGACCTCATCAAAATGTTTTTTCAAGCTTTACTTTCTGGCGTAAAGATTTCAATACACACTTTGTAAACGTAAAATTGCAAACAAAGCATGTCACAACACTACAATAAAAAGGGAATTTCTGACGGATCATTTTCGTTGGAATTTTTGTCTGTTTTTTAATCCGATTTATTCCTTCATAAAGTTTTGACGAATTTCTAACGAAACACTAAACCGTCAAAAGTTTGTCAAAACCTTTCAACAAACCTTTGTCCATCTGAAATTTCTGATTGTTTTCCCACGGAATACCAAGCCGTCAAAAATTCGTTAGAGATTTCCAACCAATTTTTATTTTGTCTGAAATTTCCAACCGATTTTCATTCCTTCATAAATTTCCAACCAATATTCCGTCAGAAATTTCTAACGGATCTATGCGGCTAGAAAAACAATAAAAACCCAACTCTTATTTCCCATTGGTTTACAAATTCGATCAGCCTTTGTTCAGTCCATTTAAAGCCAATTCTCACCTAGAATACCAAGAGAGAGTCAGCAAGAAGTCTAGGTCGTGGCATGCCAAGAGTCATTCCACAAAAACTTTTATTCTGGTCCAAAATCAAGTCTACATTCCTAGTTTCTAAGTTTGTTATTTTCTGCACTTGTCTTTTGGTTTCTACATCTTTTGTAACCTATATAAGTGTAGGCACGACCAGAATATTATTGATTCACCTTTTTATCAAAATCCTCTCTAAATCTGTGAATCCCTTGTTCATCCATGAACAGTGATTGCTAGGAGTTCATTCTCTGCAAGCAAAACTTGTCTTTGATCACAAACAGAGTTCATTCCCTTGATCAAGGACACATCTACAAAAGTGTTGATCAATCCACAGATCCTCACTGAAGTTCATCAACCATTTCGACTTCTATCCATCAGATCCATCATTCAAACCATCAGATCAACCTTCGAAAGTATTAGGGACAAAAAGGATCTCCTCCTAAGGGGTCTATCAAGTGGTATCAGAGTAGATTTGAAGGCTCTTGATCTAGGGTTTGATTCTAAAAACCTTTGGACTTCTCTTTCTTTTTGGGAATCTGTTTCTTTCCTCTGGAAAATCTCTGCTGTTTGTTCTTCTCTGTCTATCTGTTGTACTGCAAGAGGGCCATCCAGATTTTAAAAAAACAATCAAAATAAGAGTTGAAGAGAAATCCAACTAGGCTGAGGAGAAATCCAGCCCTTGTGGTAAAGCCTCTTGCAAACAGAAATCTTGCAATCTGTCTATCTCTTTCTTCTATTTTTTATGGGGGTTTGTTCTCTAAAGGTTTGATCTTTGTTTGTTGTTGAGCTACTGGATTCACAGAAAAGTTTCCCAGAAAAACACAAGAGAGAAAAACAGAGAGGAGTGAGGCTTCGGCTATCTGTTTTTGTGCTCATTTTTCTTGTTTAGATTGTAACAGGAAGACATGTATGGAAGAAGCAATGGTAGATGTCCTCAAAAGGAATTAGATTATAACCAGTTCAACTCTGCAACAAAAGCAGCTTTGGAGAGAAGGGAAAAATCTATGAGAAAAAGAGATTTTTATGCTATTGATGAGTCTGGTTATGAGCAGGAAAGGATACAATCTAGGAGATCACTCGAAAGGCTTAACAGGAGGATAAAAAATCTCGATCAATTCAGTTTTTCCCAAAATGTTTGCTGGAAAAAAGACAGAATTTGATAAGAAAAGAAAAATCAGTTTTTAACCATTCTGATTATGTGCAGGAAAATGCACGACCAGTGAGGCAAGAGGAACCAACTAGGAGAAGCAGAGAACGTCCTAGACGTGCCAGAGAAGAGACAGGAGCTTTCTATGGTCGTGATCCCATAAAGAAGTCTCAGAAACAACTATCAACAGTTGATTATTTGGATAGCCAACAGTTTTAAGATGATTTCAAAAAGATTGCGCAACAAATACTGAAAGATTTTGTAACAGACCAGCAAAGGAGACCAACCTCACGTCCTTCCTCAAAGAGTGATGGTCCAAGGATTTGTAGCAAGAAAGAGCAGGCTATCCAAGAGATGGAAACAGAAACAACTAAGGTAAGGAGAGAATCTGAGACAGAACTTGGTTGTCTCTTTTCTCTCCTCAATCTGAACTTGTTATCAGTAATACTTGTGATGAACTAATCTGTCTTGAACCGGTGTAACCGAGTAGCCTTGTTTCAGTGTCCCAGGTCTTAGAAGAACACTCACCAGAAACAGAACAATCGACATTGGTACAAAGTGAAGTGTTGGAGCAGCAGAGCAGCTTGGAACAAGAAACAACTCCTACGGCTTTGTCTCCTGACTCACAAGAGCACTGTAAGGAAATTAGTATAATCAATTATGTGCCTGATTTGTTTGTTATGGTTATCTCCAAGGATGTAAAACGTTTTGGTCCTGATAAAGTGAATGAATTTTGTGTTTCAAACTCCGTTTTTGAAAACATGATTCATTCTTTTAAGAAACTTGAACCTGACAAATTCTTTGATCAGAAACGTTTTCAGTGTTGTTGACCACTTTCCTGGTCTTGTTTTGAGTTTTGATCAGTTTATGGAACACAACAAAAGCCTTGATCACCCTGAAAAGACATTAGAGATTGTTCTGCAACAACCTGATTTATGTTTCAGAAAATCTTGTGATTCATTTGCTTGCTTTACAGATAATGCCTTTGATCTGAATTTTTCTAGGCATGAACTAGTCTCTGATAATTTATTTGCATCTACTTATGCCCTGAACGAACCTAAGAAGTTGAAGGAACTGATATCACTTAGGGCTGAAACAGAGTTTGTTTCTGATTCTGTTTTGAAACCTGCTAGTTTATGTTCTGAAACTGAAAAATCTTGGTTTTTCTTAGGATTATGCTTGCATAATGATATTGTTGTGAGCTTTGATGATATATTAGTGTACAACACATTCTTTGAAAGTCATGCTAAACTTGTGAGACTACTAACTGGTTCTGAATCTGATCTTGAACTTAAACTTTTGTTTTATGAATCTGAACAAGTTAGGCACGTTTTGAAGTTGTTCTATGTTAATGCATGTCTTGATACCATTCTGGTTTACAACACTTACTTTTATATGCATCATCAAGGTCTGAAACGTTTGCTGCATGATCTAGGGAAAAAAATTTTGGATTTTGATATGAACAAGGGCATGTCTTGCACTAATAGTTCTTAATATCTAATCTCTGTTTTGAGTCTCTAGGATCAACAGGTTAAGACTTGAAGGAATGTAAGGAATGAGAGCAGAGACTATGCTTATCAGCCTGAGATTTGCAGATGAAAGTACTTGAGGAAAATGGCTTCAAAACTTCAAGGAAGTTTCTATCCAAAACCTTACTTCGATGTTGCTTTCATGCTTATCTTCTTGTTCATTTGTTTAGTGTATTACCTGTTTCCTTTTGATGTAGGATAATTGGATTTGAGGACAAATCCTTTCAGAGGAGGAGGGGATGATGTAACCCTGCCTAGCTGTGCAATTAACCAAAACTACCTGAGTTGGACCATAAAGAAGCTTGTGATGGAGAAAGACCAACCAGAGCTCAAATGGGAGTTTAGAGACTATCCCACTCCATAAAATGACCATGAGAAGTATTCTAGTCAAGCCAAAACCAGTCCAGTTCGTGGGGTTACAAGATATGATCAAAGAATTCACTTTCTCGGTCATATCAGTTCATGGAGGCCACCTGGTGATCTAATGAAGTTTTTGTTCCTCCTTGGTGAATCAGTGCATTATTCTATGAAGCCTAAATCAGTATTACATTTCCAAGATGTACAAGAAAGATTATGGCCACGTTTTGGATCAAGAGGCCGAAGGAGAAGTAATTTCAGCCCAAGAAGAAAGTCATAACAAATTCACTGTGGGCCTCTTTCATGCCAAATTCGACCAAACTTTGTTCAGTCAATTTACAGCCCAATCTCACCAAGAATACTAAGATAGAATCAGCAAGAAGTCTAGGTCGTGGGCATGCCAAGAGTCATTCCACAAAACACTTATTCTGGTCCAAAATCAAGTCTACATTCCTAGTTTCTAAGTTTGTTATTTTCTTCACTTATCTTTTGATTTCTACATCTTTTGTAACCTATATAAGTGTAGGAACGACCATAATAATATTGATTCAACTTTTTATCAAAATCCTGTCTAAATCTGTGAATCCCTTGTTCATCCATGAACATTGATTGCTAGGAGTTCATTCTCTGCAAGCAAAACTTGTCTTTGATCACAAACAGAGTTCATTCTCTTGATCAAGGATACATCTACACAAGTGTTGATCAATCCACAGATCGTCACTGAAGTTCATCAACCATTTTGACTTCTATCCATCAGATCCATCATCATTTATCCTTCAAACCATCTGATCAACCTTCAAAAGTATCAGGGACAAAAAGGATCTCCTCCTAAGGGCTCTCTCTCTCTCTCTCTCTCTCTCTCTCTCTCTTTGGAATTTTTATTTTTATTTTTGTAAAGGAAGGTGGATGAAGCAGAGGAGGTTGATGTAGAAGATGACAATGTCAAGCTCTTCCTCACCGGTGCTATGTCTCTTTGTCTGTGCGTCTCTGGTCTACAAGGATCATAGAATATTTTCCTATCCCTCTACATCTCAGGAAATTATCTCGATCCTTTCTTTTTTTTTCTTTTTTCTAGATGTTTAAGAGAGGAGAGAGGGGAACCATAAACAAACACACTTTTTCCTTATAAACCTGCAAGAGGAATCCGATTCAATCTATATCAATCCCGAAAACAAGCGATTGTGTAAATTAAGGTTGGAAGTTAGCTTTGGTTTCTTCAGACATACTCAACAAGCGTAGATGTTACTGGCGAGTCGATCCAAATTGGTGTTTCCATTCAGTTAACCATGAAGTTAGTAAATCTAGGAATGTTGCTAGAGAGTGGTTAGGCACTTGGTTCCCAGAAAAAGTTATTCATCCCCAACATACTTTATTTTTACTGAATTAAAAAACTTACTAACAATAAAAAAAACTATGTCAGTTGACACCTCCTCCAACTTAAACAACGTTGTCCCTGATGTTATATATGATCATTCATGTTTTAACCCGAAAGATTAATTGCTAGTGTACAGTGAAGTTTTCAGTAGTATGCTGGATAGAATCCACAAGAACCAAAGATCACATGAAGGGAAATAGATAAGTTAGTAGCTAAGTCTATAGAAGGGTTTTGTTTAGTTTTCTATAACTAAAGATAGTAAATGAAAGAAAGTGAACTAATAAAACAGAGAAAGCCGAGATATAAATTAATTAGGAAAAGCGTTGGGCACAAGGTATTATCGAGCAAATCAATTCATTGTTGACAAACATATAGACTAACCTAGGAATAAGCTTAAGCAACGTCTTGAACTTAAACACGAAAATAGAATTAACCAAGAGTTATAATGCTAACTCTCTATGTTATAGAATCCTCCACACTAACTTCGGTTGAATGTCAGATTCTAATCAAGCAATAAGTTCAAGTTTGATTTGTTCACAAAGCACAATAGCTTCAACTGTCATTGCTAATGAGACTTTTCTCATCTAAAGTTTTTCAAGTATTTCATTGAATACCTGTCGAGCGTTAAATAACCTAAGCTCACTAGGTAGCTGATCAAGTTTCAGCATTAAGAACACCAATAAATGAAGAAACACAAGATAAATCCCTAGATTTAACAATCCTAAATCAACACTCAGGAAATCCCCTTATAAAAGAACCTAAACTTAACTAAGAAAACTACTCATACATAGTTAAAGAAACACAAAACGATGAAAAAACACTATGATAGATAAATAGATGATACAAAATGAGATAAAGATCTAAATTTTCACTAATTTCACAAGAGAGAAAATTAGATCTTATAAAACAAGATAAAAGATTGATCACTCATCGTTCTCTGTCTTAGGATCGAAAGATCAAAGCTTCGCCCATCCTTCTTCGAGCGAGCCGTAGAACATGGATGTTTGTACCGAGTTCGGTGAGGTCGATTAGATGAGTGGAACTCGTCAATGGGTCCTTTCAAAGACGTTTTGAGTAGATGGGTCTGCTTTCTTTTTGATTTAGAAGTAATAGTTTTCCTTTTTAAGTAAGTCGGAAAGTGATTACAAGACAGTCTAGATTTAGAAATAATGGAAACCCTAATTCTAGCGGCTTAGTGTGTTCTTGATTTTTTCTCCCCCTTTTCCCATTGGTCTCCCTTCCTCATTTATAGGTGCAGGGAGATCGGGTGCCCTAGGTCGGTTTTCCCTGGTGGGCTTTCTTGGTCTTTGCGGCTCATGGGCCGACAAGGGTTTTACTTGGTTGGGTCGTCGCGGCAAGCTGGTCGACTTTGGCTTCAGTCAGCTAAAGTTATCATAAGCCGTCAGTCGGCTCATCGCAGCTCGCCGAGCTGAGCCGCTCGGACGTCAGCGCTAACAGGCCCGCTGGGCCCGTTATTTCTGGGCCTTATGGTGGTGACACATATCTGTCCCCTACAATAATCCCCCCCCCAAGTTCGGCTGGTGATGGGCGATTACCAGCAAACTGGTAGATTTAGGTTTGGAAATAACTGGCTCGGTGCAACAATGCTGTCATCCCCCTTCGGTCAGATTCCGCTGGCCGGTAGAGCGTCAAATCGTTAATAGGTCGCAACCCGAATTGTTCCAGTACCTATCCGTCCCCCGAGGAGGTGGCGCTGGTTGCTTCTGGCTAGGTCGGGTGACTGAAGAGTCGCGAAGTAAATGCACTCTAGGTTCTCGAGCCTATTTAGGGAAGACGTAACGTTGGTGGGCTATTTGGTCGGTCCTAGGCCCATTTAGGTCTTTATAGACCTAATAATGTCGCCTCGAGAAGACGCACTGCTTTACCCTTATAAATATTGGTAGCCTCCTCCTCCTTCATTCTTCACTGTCCGCCATGTACTTTCTCTCTCTCTTTTTCCTCCACTTCTCTCTCTACCCTGTTGTTGTGATTTTTAGAATTTTCATTTCTTTTGACTGGAATCGATGTCACCTCCGGAGAAGTTGTCGCGGAAGGAGAAAGGGAAGGTTGTCGCCGGCGACTCTTCGGGGGGGGGGGGAGACTCCGCGAGCGCTGACGGCCTTGACGAGTTTAGCCTTGTTCATCGGGATGCTCTGATGGACACAGCGAACATGAGCTTATCACAGAGGCATTTGGTCGCCAATGCGGAACTCCTGATTAGTGGAGTAGACGACCGTAACGCCCTTGTTGACGACCCGATCGACGACTTGGTCGGGACTGAGGGTTCGGTAGATCGGGTTGACTTTTACCCGACGCGGCTCTGCCCTGATGGGATCCTTCAAGGCTTGAGGCCGTTCCATCCAAATATCTGCGGCCGTCTCAAGTAGAAGGTCAAGATTGGACGAATGTCTTCCCCACTAAGTCAACCATGGGCAGAGCAAAGAGACTCCTCAGGCGCTGCGGCAACCCGGGGATGACGTTTCTAATACCGACCATAGATCAAAGGCCTTGGTCGCCGCCTATCGGTTACTAGTGAGTCTATGAGTCCTACTTCGAGGAGGACACGAAGCTTTGGTTTCCCATCCCCCGGTTGATCACTTCCTACGTGTTTCGCCGAGACGTGGCGATTTGCCAATTTCTGAATGGGTCGTTCCGAGTGGCGGTCGCGTTGATGGTGCTGGTGGCGGAGGCCAATGTTTTTATGGGCGTGAGGACGTTCGAGGAGCTAAGCTTCATAAATACCATGCCCGGTGGACTATACTCGGTGATGTTGAGGAAGAACTACAACATTGTCACCGGTCATCCGAACAAAACCGCCAATTTGCAGTGGAACTATTTCTTCATTAAGTCGGATGAGTTTTCTTTCGTGCAGCCGCTGAATAACAAGTTCTGGTTACCTGGAACAAGCGTATTGGTAGATTAATTGCTTCTTGTTATGTTAACCTTTTCTGGCATTAACCGCTATTCGTTTATATGTTTGATTTTTGTAGTTGATCATCTGAACACTTTGAATTATCCTGGGGGTTCTCGCTTTTTAGACAATGCCCAAGCCATAGCGCAACTGAGTCGACAGACCTGGCCTGAGATTCACGAGGAAAGGATTCGTCGAGCACTAGCGAGGATATCCAAACTTGAGTCTCTCACGTATTTTTCTACTCGCTTTCCCTTTTCTTTTTCTATTTTGCCTGGTTCTTCTCGAGGAATCAACGTCTTGGTCTGGGTGCAGGTGATTGGGTCTCAAACTTACCTGCACACGTCGTCCCCGGCAAGAAACGTCTCTCTCTTTTCCCTTCCAAGGTTAACAAGCAATTGGTGGAGGCGAGGAAAATGGACGAACTTCCAGACCTTAGCGCTATGATCATGAGCCGGATGGAATCTTTCGGGAAAGGAATCATGGGTCTTTTGGATACCGATGGGCTTGGACAGAGCAACTTCGGCGGACCCAAAAACAAAGGTAAGTCTTGCAGCCGCCAGCCGCGATTGCGAATCTCCGAGGTTGGTGAGAAAATCCAAGAAGAGGAATTGACAAGATGTGCAAGGTAGCACCGGAGATGATCGATCCGAAGATCCTCCAAGAAAGAAGAAGCGACCTGCCGAGAAGCGGCTTGACACCGAAAACGAAGGTTAGGTTTTTCCAGAGAAGCTGTTCCAAACGATGAGATTAATGTGCCTCCGTCAGATCAGATTGGCGCGTCCGCTGGTGGAGGGTCTCCGTTGGAGATTGAGAACGTCAAGGAATCTCCACTGCCCCTGATGACGAAGTCGACATGGCGTTTAAATGAAACGGAACGCGGGGACCTGGAAGTCGGCGATGGCTTTTTACCTCTCTTGGCGCCAGCTCGTCTTCCGATCCTGGTCGCGAGCTTTTGGGTGGCGCCATGACTCGTAAGTTGAGGGAACCGTTTCTCGATAAAGTCCTGTTCCAATACGAGGTGGACTCTCCTTTGATCTGCAATGGGAGGCAGTGCGCCTATATCGATGCTGCTCGCAACAAGATGTTGGTAAGGTTCCTGAACTCACCGTGGTACCCCTTTTGTTATATTCGTTCTTCCTTTAGTTTTTAGCTGATGGTGATCCTTTTTTTGTGGTGCATGCCGAGGGTAGTTTGAAATTCCTTATCGAGAAGTACGATTTTGAGCTGAAGGCGACATACGCCCTTCTGGGAAAGTCGGAGAAACGGATCAAGTCCAAAAAGGCGATAATTGCTTCTCTGAAGAAGGATGCGAAGACGAAGGTTTCCGCTAAGGTGGTCGCTGAGAGGGATGAAGCCGTCAGTCGATGCGAGTTCGAGAAAAAGGGGGGGGATGACTTTGAGAAGGAGCTCACCATCGTTAAGGAGGAATTGGAGAGGGTTCATGCTGAAAAGGCTGCTCTGGAGCTAGAAAAGAATGAACTGGAGCGATCGAGGGCTGTCGCCGAGGAAACAATGAGGAGGAAACCCAGCGGCTAAGGGAGTCTCGTGTCTTTGAAGGTACCCACGAGCAAGCTCGAGTCCAAGCTGCGATGGCCGCTAAGGCTGAGCGTCGGTTGAGAGACTTCGTGAAAGGATATCTAGCTACGAGGCTTACGACACAGCCCGATGCTTCTACAGCCAATCTTCCGGTACCCGCAAATGCCTCCAAATGCTGAAGAGGAGAGGAGGGGACATCCCTCAGGACACGATTGACTACTTCTACGCGGAGGAAGAGAGGTGTAAAACAGAGGCTAGTGGATTTGATCCTGGCAAGATTCCCGCATCTGATCTTTCTCTATCTCCGTTGGTCCTTGAGTCGCCTTTCGTGGATGAGGACCTTCTCGCGGAGCTGCTTAAAGCGGATACTACGGTCCAGCTCCAGACTTCGCGTGATACTCTCGATGGGATTCCTGAGGTTCAAAATAATGCTCTCGACTTAGGAGACCAGCCAGACGAAGATGCCAGTGATCCGGAAAGGAGCTCGGCGCAAGCATCTGAATCTTCGGGCGGCGGCAAGGAGCTCGACTTGGAAGATGGGATAGTGCTCAAGAGCGAAAAGGCTAGATCTCTGGAGGAACCAATTGATCCGGATCAACACGAGTCTCCATCCCTATCCCTAAAGGATGCTCATGAGTAGACCGCGTCAGCCCCCGAGGGTGGTCCCGGAGGAGCCAAAAACTGATGTCTTTCTTTTGCTCGTCGTTGTTGTTTGTTTGTTTTTGGAACCCTTTTTGGTCCCCTTGTGGGCTTTGTAACCGGATTTCTCCGTTATCTTATAGGAAGTACTTGTGTTTGATCTTGACACTCTCGTTTATTTGTGTCGTGGAGTTAACCCTTTCTTCTCTCTCTCCTTCCTCTTATGTTCCCGAACTGGACAGATCCTCAGATTTCTCTTAACTGAAAGTAGCTAACCTGACCGCCCGTCTTCACTAGAGTCTTGGGGACTCAGGTCTTTAGGTGAGCCCCCCAATAAGTCACGCATCGGTCATAAAATCTGTCGGTCTCATAGTCTCAATCCCGTTTTGGCAAAACTTTTAACGTGTCGTATTCTGAGCTTTGTCCTTTAGCATGTACTTCTGGTAACACTTCGAAGGTTTTGGGGTTAACTTGTTAGGCTGTTTGTCGACGCAAACTTCACGGTCGTCAGTAAGGATAGGACAACCAGGAAGCATTGTCTTAGGCCCTGATTATTAGTTGATGCTCCCGGTAAATCGTGTATCGACTTCAGGGCACGCCCGAGCTCCCGAGTTTTGGAAATAGTTCGTTTTAGTCGCCTCTCGGCGAGGAGCGTCTAAAACACTTGACAATAACGGTTATCGCCTGCTACAAGGTAATTTAACGTGATTCTCGGATGGCCAGACCTTGCACGCAAATTTTGAAGAGGACAATAATTTTGTTTTGCAACAATTCCCATGTCCCTAAACATACGTTTTGATCAGAACACATATGTTCATCGGGGCGAGTGCCGGTACACTAGCCGAAGTTCTGATATGTTGTATATCACTTGGCCGTTAGCATCACGGGTGTGAGAATGGGATTTTTATGTTGGTATAGCTGGACCCGGTAGGTCTGCCTACGTACCCCGAAGAGGGAATCAAGCCATTCGTAGTTCGTTAGTCGGGTAAAAGTGACTTGGAAGTGCATTTACCCGGTTTTTTTTTTAAGAAGCGGGAAGCGACCGAGTAAAAGTGACTTGGAAGTGCCTTCACTCTGGGGTGGTTTGTTAGTAGAAATAGCATTTCAGGTTCGTCGGTGGAGGTTTCGAGTCGGTACACCCCAGGCTGGACGATCTTTATAATTTTGTACGGCCCTTCCCAGTTGGCGCCGAGTTTTCCTGCTTTCCACTCCTTGGTGTTTGAAACACTTTGCGCAGACCTAGTTCAAGGGGATGCGACCGAACCTTCTTGTTATAATAGAGCTCGATTTGGTGCTGGTAGTTTTGAATGCGTAACAGTGCTTGATCCCGCTTTCCTTCGATGTTGTCCAGCGCGTCGAGTAGCATGTCGTGGTTGAGTGCGTCGTCCTGCATTATTGTTGAGCGGCGTAGGCTGTTGACGTTGACTTTGGCCGGAGACATTGCTTCAATTCCGTGTGAAAGAGAGAAGGGGGTCGATTGGGTCGCGCCTCTGGGCGTTGTTCGGTGCGACCAGAGGACTCCATCTAGTTCGTCGGCCCAGCACCCTTTCTTCAGGTCGAGGCGTTTCTTAATGCCATCGATTATCGTCTTGTTGGATGCTTCTGCTTGTCCATTGCCTTGCGGATAATGTGGGATGGACGTATTGAGTTGGATTCGCCACTTGTTGCAGAAGTCTTTGAAGTCGTGGGTGATGAATTGGGGCCCATTTTCGGTGATTATTTTGTAAGGGAGCCCGTGTCGGCAGATGACGTTCTTCCAGACGAACTTTTGGATCTCCTTGTCGGTAATATTGGTAAAGGCTTTGGCTTCAATCCATTTGGTGAAGTAGTCGGTTATGACGAGAATGAACAGCTTTTGTCGGGAGGTCGGCAGTGGGCCGATGATATCCATCCCCCATCTCATGAACGGGTACGGGGCTGTCATGGTGTGCAGCGACTCTGTCGGGCAATGTATAGTCAATGTATGCCGTTGACACTTATCACACCTTTGAGCATAGAGTTCGCAGTCAGTATTCAAAGTCGGCCAATAGAAACCAATGTGCTTGATTTGCCAATGCCCGTCCTCTCGAGTGGTTACCGGCAGCACCCTTGTGTGTCTCCGCCATCACCAGTCTTGCTTTTTTGCCGGTTATGCACTTAAGTAAACCTCGAGCAGGGGTCAGTTTATGGAGTTGCCCCTCGGTCAGAACGTATCTAGCGCTTTTTTCTTTAGGTCGTCGGGCGGCCCACTTGTCTGATGGTAGCGTACCATGTTCAAGATACTCGATAATTTCGCGTCGCCAGTCGGGTGTTGGCTCTTCTGATGCGCTGTTAAGCAATGCGTCGCTGGAGTGTGCTGCTACGACGACCGAGGTGATTGGTAAGAGTTGGTCGGTTGGTCGTATGATGCTTGGTACTTTGATTATATGGACCGGCATTGTTCGTTTGACTTGGTCACGGAGTCGACTTCCTAATGCGGCCAGAGCATCAGCGCTGACGTTGTCTCCTCGAGGGACTTTCATGAGTTCAAAGAACTCAAAATTTTTGACGAGGTTTTGGACGAGTTTGAGATAGGCGTCCATACTTTTGTTCTGTGCGTCGTAGTCACCGCTGAACTGGCTTGTTACCTGTTGCGAATCGCAGTAGGCAATCAGTCGCTTGGCGTTGACGGCCTTTGCCAGGCGTAGACCCGCTATCAGGGATTCGTATTCAGCTTCGTTGTTTGATGCGGAAAAACCGAAACTAAGCGACAAGCGGATTAATTCGCCGGTTGGCGATTGCAGTTGAACTCCTGCGCCCGATCCTTTGGTCATAGAAGACCCGTCGACATGGAGGATCCAGTTTTGGCTTGGAAGGACGAGGTCCTTTTCAAGCTCTGGCGTTAGCTCGATCAGGAAATCTGCTAAGACTTGTGATTTGGCCGCTGTTCGATTCTTGTAGACGATGTCGTGCTCGCTAAGTTCATTTGCCCATTTCGACAGGCGTCCAGACTGGTTAGTGTTCTGCATGACCGTCCGCAGAGGCTGGTTGGTTAGGACTTCTATAGTGTGGGACTGGAAGTATGGACGTAGCTTTCTTGCGGATACGACGATGGCGAGGGCCATTTTTTTGAGGGTCGGGTATCGCGTTTCCGGATCGGTCATCCGCTTACTTATGTAGAATATTGGTCGTTGCTCGCCACGGTCTTCCTTGATTAGGAAGCTGCTTACTGCCGTTTTGGAGATTGCGATGTATAAGGACAGTTTATCGCCTTCTTCTGGTTTAGACAAGACAGGGGGAGTAGTGTGGTACTGTTTTAGCTGAGCGAAGGCTTCCTCGGACTTTTAATCCCACATGAATTTCTTGTTCCCACGTAATAGCTCGTAGAAAGGGAGGCACTTATCGGTGGAATGAGAAAGGAATTGGTTAAGAGCCGCGATTCTACCTGTTACGCGCTGGACTTCCCGACTATTCTTTGAGCTGAGGAGTTCGAGAATAGCCGAGATCTGTTTTGGGTTTGCCTCGATTCCCCTCTGGGTAATGATGTAGCCAAGAAATTCCCCGACATCACGCCAAAGGTGCATTTTGCCAGGTTAAGTTTCATACCATACTCATTCAACGTTTTGAAGCAGGCGCCCAAGTGGTCGGGGTGGTCGTCGGCGTGTCGGGACTTTACCAGCATTTCATCGAAGTATACTTCCATTGTGTTTCCAAGTTTGGTCGCGAACATTCGGTTAACGAGTCGTAACAGTATGTTCCTCTATCGGTGATGAATGCGGTTTTTTCACAGTCGTCTGGATGCATCATGATCTGGTTGTATCCGGAGAACGCGTCCATGAAAGTTAGGAGCTTGTTTCCGGCGGTAGACTCGACTAGTCGATCAATGTGCGGGAGCGGATAATTGTCTTTCAGGCAAGCTTTATTTTGGTCGGTGAAATCGACGCACACTCGCCACTTGCCGCTTTTCTTTTTGACGACAATAGGGGATTGCTAGCCACTCGGCGTAGCGTAACTCCGTGATAGACCCGGCTGCGAGTAATCGCTTGACTTCTTCGTTCATTGGTTTTGATCGCTCTAGAACCAAATTGGGTCTCTTCTGTCGCGTCAGTCTAAAAGTAGGGTCGACACTGAGCTCATAGGATGCGATCGTAGGATCGATTCCTTTCATGTCTGCGGTCGACAATGCAAATATCGACGTGTTCCCTTTGAGGAACGCGATAGTCGTGTGGCGCATATGGTTGGACAGGTGCGCTCCGACGCGGACAGTCTTGCTTGGGTCGGTATCGTCGATATGAATCTCGAGGGCTTCTTCTTTTTGCGGGTGTACTTTGTGGATGGGTCGTGCGACCATGTTGACATGCAGGGTCGAACGTTGTAGTTTCACGATAGCTATTAAGAGGTCTCACGCATTGCTGATCTCCGGGAGCATTCGAATCCTTCCGTCAAGTCCTGGGAACTTGAGACAATGGTGATAAGTCGATGATATGGCTTTCATTGAATGAATCCTGGAAGTCCCGAGAATGACGTTATACAGGGCCTTAGTGCCGATGACGGAGAATTTGACCGTTCTGTTCACTCCGCATGCGTAAACGGGTAGGCGGATTGTGCTTATCATGGTTTTTGATGCGCCATTAAACCCAGTCTAGGAACAAGAGGAGGGTTTCATGTCTCGCAAGTCGATTCCCATTTTATCAAATGTTTCGCGAAAGATGAGATCGACGAAGCTTCCTGTATCGATTAGGACTTTCGCGACTTGGCATTTGCCGATCCCCAGTTCGACTAAAAGCGGATTGTTGTGCGTAGTTGGACGTGGGTCGCGTATGCGGATGAGAAAGTGATCTTCTGATCATTCTCGGGTTCGGACGGTCACTTTTGCGAGGTTATCGCCTGTCGTTTATGATCCTTGACTAATCAGACCGAATCACCGCAGGGAGGGGATCCTCCCATGATGACACCAATACGTAGGGCACGTCGTGCTTCGACTTGATCCCGTAAATCTGCGGATAAATCTTCAACGCATGTCATGATATCAACCCCTTCCTTCTTTTTGAGCTTTCAGCGTAGATCGGATTGCTTATGACGGTTAAGCTTGATCCTGACGTCGTCGGCCTTGGAGTTTATTTGGCTCCATAGATCAACGGAGCGGGGCCTGAGATCGGGGTCGGTGTATGACTCGCTAATCTTCGTGCTTTTGATGTCACGATGGTGGTTTGCAGATCGATGGGTACATCATGTTGTGGGAAGTCGGTCTTTCGTTTGAGCACGTGTCGTAAGTCGCTTGACCCAACGAAGACGTCGGTCCAGGCCGGGACTACTCATGCTGATTTAGGTTGGATCGTAAGTCCTTGTTCGCGTTAGGTTGTTTTACGTCATCCGGAGTGCTCGACTGGCCCAATATCACGTTAATACGTCGCCTGTGCTTAGGCTGTTCCTCGTATGGTGATGCATCGTCGATCTCTCGTTCATTTTTGCGTCGTCCTTATCTGTCGGCCAGCACTCGCCTTGGAAGGTTCTACCCTTCGGTCTATGTGCCTTTACTTCCTTATTCTTGCTCCAGCTCTTCCTGTTTTTCGGCCTTTGCTTCGGTGGCTCGACATTAGAAGTGCCTTTGCTGTATGAGGCGAGCAAATCCTCGAGTAGGTGCTTGCATACTTTGGTGTCATGTCCCTTGACTTTGTGGTAGTCGGAGAATTTGCTAAGGTTGAGGGAACTCGGATTTGAGCTGGTGCCATGGTTAGAGTTTCGGACGAAGTGGGAGTTTTTCCTTTGGAATCCCTCTCCCAATGATTCCAGCCTTTCTCTCGAATGACTACTGCCGAGCCAGGGTGCTCATCGTCGTTCACGGGGTAGATGAATCCCTTTTTCTGGTTCGGCTTGTTGTTGGCGGTGTGTTGGTGTGGTTCCTAACGCGCATCTAGGGTTTTAGCCGCCACCTGCTTAGAAATATTTTGCTTATGGATTATCGCCGGCGTATCCTCCTCCATGCGGATGAAGTTATTGGATCGGGCGATTGCATCTTGGAGTGACGTCGTCGGGTTCAGGTAGAGGTCGTCACGGAACTTCGAGTGAACAAAGAGGGTGTTCATTAGGGCGTCAACGGCTATGCTGTCGGGCACGTCAACCTTCGAAACAATGGCTTTTAATTTCTCCATGATGTCGCGGAGGCTCTGGCCTGACGATTGAGAGAGGTTCCATAAGTCAGACGTGGTGGCTCCTTGTCGCGTGAACATGATGTAGTGTTTGAGGAACGCAGTCGAGAGATCATGGAAACTGTTGACAGAGTTTTTGAGGAGTCGGGAAAACCAGTTGAGAGCCGCTCCTTCAAGACTCTTGACGAAGAGCTGACAGTAGCCGGCGTCCTTCTCTTTGGGGATAAAGTGCCAGTGTCCCATCACTATGTTGAATGATGTGACATGCTCGGTTGGGTCAGTGTTTCCGAAGAACGACAGTAAACTGAACATCTCCGTTGGGTGGAGTCGGACACTGGTGACCTGTGGAGAGAATGGAGTTTGGAGTGTGTCCGCGAGGACACGCTCGATCTAAGGAGCTGAAGTCGTTATGCAGTGGATCTTTGAGTGGATATCTTGGAGCGACAGTTTGAGTTCAGCAAGTTCACGGATTGTCTGCGGGTCCGGACCGTTGGAGGCTTGCACGTTCGGCCCCTCGGGAGTTTGCTCGATGGTTGGCGGGCTTCCTCTGCGACCTGGCTTTGTGTTCTGAGAGCCTGGTTCGCGGTTTTGTTAAACAGATGCCGACGAATCGTCGTCGTCGGGGCACTGGGTTGTGCTGTAAGAGGGGCGAGGATGGCAGTTAAAGCGGTGAGCTGTTCGGTGGTCACTTTTTGTGTGGCGTCTTGCTGGGCGAACCGCTCCATGATGGCGCTAAGATAGGCGGGTTCCTTTATGCGGCTGCGGCCAAAGCGATTTCAGGGGCTTCGCGTTCGTCGCCGGAGGTTGAATCGTCGTGACTAGAGCCAATCGTTTGTTTTCGTTACCCTAAGAGAGGCCCCACGGTGGGCGCCAATTGTTTGTACCGAGTTTGGTGAGGTCGATTAGATGGGTGGAACTCGTCAATGGGTCCTTTCAAAGACGTTTTGAGTGGATGGGTCTGCTTTCTTTTTGATTTAGAAGTAATAGTTTTCCTTTTCAAGTAAGTTGGAAAGTGATTACAAGACAGTCTAGATTTAGAAATAATGGAAACCCTAATTCTAGCCGCCTGGTGTGTTCTTGATTTTTCTCCCCCTTTTCCCCTTGGTCTCCCTTCCTCATTTATAGGTGCAGGGAGACCGGGTGCCCTAGGTCGGTTTGCCCCGGTGGGCTTTCTTGGTCTTGGCGGCTCATGGGCCGACGAGGGTTTTACTTGGTTGGCTCGTCGCGGCAAGCCGGTCGACTTTGGCTTCAGTCAGCTAAAGGGGTCATAAGCCGTCAGTCGGCTCATCGCAGCTCGCCGAGCCGAGCCGCTTGGACGTCAGTGCTAACAGGACCGATGGGCCCGTTATTTCTGGGCCTTATGGTGGTGACACATATCTGTCCCCTACAATGGATCCAGTGCTTCAAGTTATTTGTGAGCTCAAGATCAAGTTTCTGTTTATTTTCACATTTAGTCCTTGTCGTTTCTGCATTTCGACTCTGGCCCCAGAAATTTCACTTTGTGTAGAATAGTTCTTCAGTTTTGCCCCAAAACTCCTAATGTTGCACTCTAGCCCATGTTGCCTGCTTAAACACTATAGAACTGGAAAAGACCCGGAAATAACCAGCATACATAGTAAAACCTAATAAAACTCAACCAAAAAGCCAATATATACGACATACACTAAATCCCCGAGACTTGAATCTTTGCTTGTCCTCAAGTAAAAGAAACAACGCCTAGACCAAATGGAGGAGAAGTTTTAAAAACATGGAAACTCACATTTTCTTTAGAGAAGCGCCTTTACCATTACCTGTTGTAAGCCACATCAAAAATATCATCCTTAGTAGATACTTCAATGTACTTGACCTTCATCTTGACCCAAATTCACCATCACTGACTTCTTATTAGGAATTTTTATGTGAGTCTTATCAAAAGAATATCGATCAATGGACATGTGGATTCATTCCCGTTTAGGTTTCATACTTTTATTTTCTTTACTCTCTCTTTTATCACTTCCCTCAGTAGATTTTCCCTACTTTTTAGGGTATCATATTATTTTTTTCTATCAACTGATTCCATTGGACATACATCCATGAAATGTGAGGACTAAGGGGGATCACCACTAAATTCCAGGTTTACTTCTTTTTGACCTTTATCTTTTTATAATTTTTTTTTTGAAGGGAAGAGAGAGGGAAACTGTACTCACATTCTTTTTAGACCTGAACGAAAACTCCAGTCCAATGTATACAAAGCCCCACAAAAAAAGAACTAGGTAGATATGTGAAGTCATCTTTGGATCCTTCAGGCACTGAAACAAGCATGGGTGGCACTGGCAGATTGATCCACTTGGGTGTTTTCATGTTGTGAAATCTGCAGTGAGTGGCTAAAAGAATGGTCACTAAGGCGTTAGCTAGAAGGTTAATTCCAATAAAATAGTAGTTCAGGACAAAAATTGACTCGATAAAAACCGAACAAAAGAAAAAATGACTCATAAGAACCAAAAAGTTAGCGGTGTTAGTAACATCCCTTCCCCTCCCCCCTCAAACTTATCTCACACCGTCTCAGTTTGAAAATAAAATATATCCAAACAATAAGTGATGAACAAAATAAAAATCCTAAAAGAAGGGAAAAGAAAATCTTATCGGTGGGTTACCTTCCACCAAGCACTTGTTTATGGTCACGAACCTGACTGTCACCATGATCAGGCGATAGTATGGTCAGTTAAAGGAACATTGGTCCTTCTTCTGGAGTCATACCTGCAAGATAAGGCTTCAGCCTTTGTCCATTCTCCGTAATTTGTTGTCCATTGTCTTTTAGAATAAAAGCTCAACAAGGTTTGACCTCGACAATTTTGAATGGTCCAGACCAATGGGACTTTAGCTTTCCTTTAAAGAGCTTCAAACGAGAGTTGAACATAAGAATTCGATCTCCGGCAACAAAGTGTCTAGGAGACTAGACTTGTTCATGGTTCTTCCTCACTCCAAAGCTTATCCTTTATGATTTCTTGTGAAATTATTCGAAACGGGTTTCCTTGAAGTATAGTCTGAGCAATCCTAGACGTTGATTTACGAGATTACCTCTTTTGACCCCAACAGTTAGCCCCCCATCTTGCAAGTTTTGGGTCTAACTCTTGCGAGCGAGTGATGTGCGTTAAATTGGAATCCAAGGCCAGGAATGTTTATGAAATAGTTGCAAAATTTTTGTTGATTATTTTATTTGCGGAAAATTCCCTATAATTATAGTAATTTCATCCCTCATTCTTCATTCCACACTTCTCTAACTTTCATCTTTTCTTTCTTGAGAGCCTTTTTGAATCAAGATGACTTCTTCTCATGATGAGCAAAGAAGCAATGAATCTGAGATTGACGCTGACCTCCAGGCGAGTTCATAGAACTCTCCTTCTCCCGCCGGCATTCCGAATCACGTGGCCGAGTACCGTGCTTTTTGAGAGGAGCTTACTTGTCATGATGCTGAGGCGGGGAGCTCCGTCCATGTTGATCCGGGGAGCTCTGTCCATGTTGATCCGGCGAACTCCTCCATCCCAACCGTTGCCTTGGACCCCGTTTCCGAGTTACCATCTTCCTCTCTGATCGTTTCTGATGGTGGAGTGACCACAGTAGAGGTTTCGGCACAACCAACAGGTTTTTTTCTACGACTCTGGTTACTCTTAACTATACTGAACAGGCTCTTGAGTCGATGCCTTCTCCTCCAGCCAAGAGAGAAACTGTTTTGGGTTTACACGCGCCCTAATTTCCACTCACATCATTGTGCCGAAGGGTCGTAAGAGGGCTTGTGAAAATCCCGAGGCGGCTAAGAATAGGAGGTCCATCAAGGGAGGTGAGGTCGGACCTTCGCCCCTAGGAGCTTCTAGTTCAGGTTCGATGCTGCAGTACCGCGCCAAGGTTTGCTTCAAGAATTTTTTGTGTGTTAGATCTTTTTTGACTCCTCTTTGTTGTGTAGTTCATGTCTTTGATCGATGGGATGATTAATGACTACAGATCAGAGGTCAGCGTCTTACGAACGAGCATGCTGAGCAAAACATAAATTGTCACATCTTGAGGCGAAGTTGGGAGCTATCAAGGAAGTTCCCTCTCTCGTGGTATCTGAGTTGGAAAGTCGGATTAGCGATTTAGAGAGGGATCTTAGGAAGACCGTGCGTTCCTTTCTCAAGGATAAGAAGGCTAGGAAGGCCAAGGCTTGGATTTGCATCGTTTGAAGCATCAGATTGAAAACGGAGAAAGCTCGACGAGCTGCAGGGTTGCAGAGGCTAAGTCCGCGTTTCAGGTTCGTTTGGCGAGGGTTGCTAGTTCCCTTGACTCCCTGATGGATGTTCATTGGGGGGGATCTTGCTTTGGCGGTTATTACGTCCAGATACTTCAGGGTGGAGGAGCTCCGTCTCTAGAGGCCAGGCTGTTTGTTCGTAAAGCAGAACTGGCAGTCGTTGAGGGAGATTTGATTTGATCCTCGCTGGTCTGAAGTCTGACTGTGTTCTTCTGCTTCCTTCGTATAAACCCGAGGGGAAGGATCCTGTAGACGTCGAGTTTTGTGATGTGGTTGAGGGAGGCAGAGGTGAAGCAGCCTCGATCCCTGATGATGCAAGGGACGAGGGTGAGGTCCCATCTATCAAGGATGAGTAAGGTTACAGTCCTGTTCGAGAATTTTGATTTTAGTGTTTTTTGCTCATGTTTGATCTGGCCGTGTGGCGCCATGTTTTATGCTTTTGGGACTGGCCTTGTGTGGCTTTGAATCCCTTCCGCTTTGCGGCTTCTTCAATAAACGTTGTGTCGTGTTTTGAAAGCGTGAGAGCGTGTGTAGAGGGAAGAATACAAGTTGTCATATCATATCTAAGTCTTTGCGAATCGTCATATTCTTCGTTCGTTTTTTGCGAAAGTATTTGAATTTTTTTATTTTTCAAAATCGCATGAATGTACGAACATAAGTGAAGAGATAAGTTTTAAGATCTCGTTTCGGTTAGATATCATGCCTTAAGATGTTTGAGACAAGTGTGCTGGGCTTAGGGCATGACCTAGGTCTAATAATGGTTTAAAGTTTTCGGTGACTATTTCGGCTTACATTACCTGTAGTGTTTTCGACCTGATTATGTATCGATAGTGAAGTCTACGATGAGCTCTTGGCTTATATTACTTGCATTGATCGGGAACCGAGCATCTCTACATAGGCAATTTCGAATTCATCTAGAAGTGCTGACCAAAATTTTAGATTTTTTATAGCACACTATTATCCTTGTGTCGGATATCGAAGATCTATCTCTATGGGAGGAGATGTCTTAGTCTGTTCAGGACGTTGGAGTTGTTTGTTGTGATCAGCAAAAAACATGATGGTAGATGTTACCATTTTGTTGAAAAATGGTTTCTTCAGAAGTTTGTGACGTCTCGCGATGCTGAATATTGGTTTTTCTTTCTTTTGCTGCATTTTGATTGAAACATTTCTGGGTTTGAAGAGTTTATAGGTTGTTAAATAGGTTTGATGATATAGATTTTGAATTTTTTTTGTTGTTTCTCGAGCATTTTTAAGCGTTTCGCAAGTCTGATTGTTTGTAGCCTTGAAGTGTTACATTGTATAAGAGGTTAGGGAGAATTATTATAAGTTTGTCCGCATTTTCTGTATGGCTTATTTTTTTTTTAAAAAATATCGAATCTGAGAGAGCGGATATTTTGAAAAATGGGAGTATATGAGTATATATATACGTACCTACTCCCCTCACCCCCCATTTTTTAGAGAGGGGGACAGCGGATCTCTTCTTGTGAAGAATTTCCCACATACCCCTTTCACGGATCAAGCTGTCTCGTAGTTCAGTTTGTTGCAACGCGATTGCTTAGTGATAGTATTTCTTGAGGTGCATCGCTTTCCAGTTTCTCGGATTTTGATGCTTTGCATGTTGGAAATTTAGTATGCACCTGGTCGAACTACTTTTATGATTTTGTACGGCCATTCCCAGTTTGCTCCGAGTTTTCTCGCGTTTTGTTTAAAGGTGTTGTAGAAAACTTGGTGTAAGACTAAGTACCCATCCATGAATCTGTGGCTACGTATGTTCGAGTTTGCGGCTGCTTGTTGATAATTACAAAGGCCTCATCCCGGTGCCCGTTGATGAGGACGAGATTGTCTAGTACTATCAGATTGTTCATGTCTTCTTTTTATGGGAGTAGTCTCATGCGGATTCCGGGGAACTCGACTTCCGCCGGGATCATGCATTCTGATCCATATACGAGGGTGAATGGGTTTCTCATGTTGCTCATCTTGGAGTCGTTCGATGGGACCTCAAGACCCCTTCGAGCTCTTCTTCCCGTCGACCCTTTTTCACGTCTAGGCGTTTCTTAAATCCATCTAGGACGGTTTTGTTTATAGTTTGACTTGGTTAGTCATATTATCCATTTCTCACAGAACACTTCGAATCTAGTTGAGATGAACTAAGATATGTTGTCTGTTATGATTTTTAACGGGATTTTTGTGCCTGTAGATGATATTTTTCAATACAAAGTTTTTGAGGTGGGCGTCCTCTATGCGTGCGTATGAATTTGCTTCGACCCATTACAAGAAAAAATATCTCAATTTATTTTGAAAACCGAAGCTCCTCAATGACTGGCTTCTTCTAAAAGATAGCAACAACTTTTATACTCATCCTCCTTTACATACCCTCTTTCCATCATCTTGTCTCATATATTTTTATTCTTCCGCCGACTATTTTCTCGAGCCTTGATTAGTCAGGTGTCCCCTTCAACTTTGCTTAGGGCCGATTAGGGTTCTTACTCTAGCCTCTAGGATCGTAAATCGAAATTTCCTTTCTCATCCTCCGGTATCTTGATTAGGAGCGAAAGATTATGTTGAAACGTTTTCCGGTGTCTTCTTCATAGTTCGATAGTTCGATGAAAAAAAGGGCCAAGCTAAAAAGGAGGCTGGATGCTCCCGTGTCTAAATTTGATAGTTCGTTGGATCCACTTGAAGGATCTAAGAATGATTTCTTAACTCCGGCACTATTGTCTTATGCTCCCATGTCACCCATCTTGATAGGTCCTCCCATTGTGATTGGAGAAGACGACATCACAGACTAGAGGTCCATGTATTTGCTTCCTTCTTCGATTATCTTCCATGTTCCCAACTCAATGGAGTGTGCTTCCAGCTATAGTCCCAGGGGAGTAGATATTTATGAGACTTTCTTTTAACCTGGCTTCAGAGGAAAGATTCATGTCCTGATCACTGGTCTCTGCGATTTATTCGAGATCTCACCATCTCAGCTTAATCCTTCTGCTTGGAGAATTATAATAGGCATTGAGAATCTTTGCGATATAGAATGCCTCTCTTTTGGCATAAATAAGGTTCTTTTTTCAAATCATTTGGCCCCTCTCCATGGCAGTGAGGGACAGTTCCATCTTCGTCCTCGGAGCAGTCTTCCGATTGCGGAAGAGTTACCGAAGGCGGATTGCAAAACACCCGTATTTGCAAAACACCCACTTTCATGTCTTTACATGATTCTTCCCATCAATGGAATTTCGTAGGGAGTTGTAGATCATGACTAATGGTATTTTTTCTATATGCTGATTACCTCACTTGTTGTGCGTTGTGAATAAAGCTGGATCGCACCCCCTTATACCAGAGGGTGAGAAGACCTTTCTTCGAGCATGAAAACTTTCTTTGGAGCGCCGACATGTATCATATATGGTTAGAGAAGAGGCACTGACGCGTAGCAGTTTGTGGGGTAAGTTTCATACACTTTTAGTTTTCTCTTTGGAGAGGAATTTCTTCATGTCTTGTTTTGTGGGGTAAGTTTCATACACTTTTAGTTTTCTCTTTGGAGAGGAGTTGCTTCATGTCTTGTTCCATTCTGTGATCAGGAAACATGTCAGTAAGCGCAACAGGTGACGTTTTGGCAGCTTTTACGAGGGTGGTGTATACGGCATAGCAAATAATGGATCTGTCAGCAAAGCCGTCTCTGGTGTGATTACTGGAAGTAGACGCAGAACCATTGTGAAGGCAGAACTGAATTCTTCATCTCAAGGAAAGAGACCCAAGACTGGAGGAATGGCCACTAGGTTAGCACAACAGTCTCCAGAAAGTTCACGTTCCTCCGTGGGTTTGTCGGTGGTTTTGACGAACCAGAATACTAAAGTATATCCTAAGGTTCAGATCCTCGTGCACGAAAATAACCTTTCGGAGACAATCTTGGGGGTCAAGGACGGTTTTCTTCGAGTAGAATTGAATGTCTGCTATACCCTTGGACTTAGAATTTATACAGATTTCTACTTTTGCAGGCTATGTCCCATCTCTACCATCTTGGGGAGTGGTTGATGGTTGAGGATCTGACAGGTCATTAGGAGGAGTTGGAGGATTTAAATTGCCAGCTGTTGGAGATGTATTGCTACAAAGAAGGATATTTGGGATCTTAAGTTAATGGTTAAGGAAAATGAGGATGTTTATTATAGCCTATTTATTACCAGTTTTAGGCCATGTTATAGGCTATATTTAGGGTCTATTATGTGTGTCTAGGATATGTTTTGGAGTATTTACAGGTCCAGGAACATTTTGGAGATATTTGGAGATACTTAGAGCTTTTGGAGCATTTAGAGGAGAAGAATCCGCAGCTGACCAATTGAGGAGTCGAAGTACAAGACTGTCGTCGATCGACGACACAACTTTGGAGTCGACTGATGATAAGAGACTAAGGTCGATTGATGCTGCACACTTGCCATCGATCGACATCTGATTCACAGATAGCCGATTTAAAAGCTCAAGATTAGAGACAAATGAAAAGAATGCCCTGGACGAGTTTTGACCTAAGTTTTTGGGTTTTCATATTTAGACTTATGTATTGAGAGTATGCAGAGTGTGCAAGTGCAGGCAAGGCTTGACATAACTTACAAAGTTTTATAGTTTTAGGATTCTTAGGGGAGAAGATTCTAACTGTTTAGAGAGATTTGTATTGAAACCCCAATATTTTATCTATGCGTTATATTCAGACTATTGTTTTTTCTTTGATTATGTCTGAGTAGTCATCAACAAGATTTAGGGTTGAATGATAGCAATCATAGATTATCCCAAAAGTAGGATTGCTAGGTTAGGTTAATATCCATCAATTGAGCTGTGCTTAATGCTTCCATCTTGAGTACCTAACTAGGATCTTGAAAGTAGGACATGTACGACTACGAGAGTAGGTTATGTGCCAGAATGAACTCAATTGAACTAGGCTGTTAGACACATGCGAGAGCTGTTCGAATAAGGCTGGTAGACTTATCAAATCTCGTTCACACATCCTTCTGATTTCACCATCGATCGACATCAGGCCTTAGCCGTCGATCGATGGTCTTTTCTTTTGCTCGCATACGGGAGTTGGAGTTAAAAGGGTCAGCATATTTAATATTTAATGCATGCAAAGACACACCAAAAGAAATAAAGTACATAAACTACTATTCTCTGACCCCGATAAAATCGAACGTACGATCCGCAGAGAAAGACGACAAGCATTGATCGACAGCACCTACACCTCGTCGACCGACACTTCTTTACAGACATTATTCACGACATCAGAACCCCATCGACCAACACTGATCACATAGCACCGATCTACAACAACTTACCTGCATCGATCGACATAAGCAAATGAGTTCAGATTGTTGCGAATTTAATATTGGTTCGGGATGAGAATGGGAACCTGCATGGCCAAGATAGTCATCTGCGTAATGCAGCAGGTCAAAAGGTCAAGGAGAAAATAGAAGCTGGACAGAAGCACCAGCGCAATGCATTGATTGATGATGATTTTTTTTGGGGTAGAAGTGAAGAGCGAAAGGCTACAAGAGGGAGGACTCCGTTTGCACATACATCTATCAACACCAATTACTGAGAATCGATCAACGGTCCATATGGAGTTAGCAGAATTGGGAAAATCTTTGAACATCGTTTGACGCACTGATCGTAGAATCGATCGACGGTTCCCAATAGCAAAACAGGCTCGTTTGCCAAAGATCACGAATATGACAACTCCAAAGCAGAAGATGGGTACCTCAGATCCTATGTTAGTTGATAAAACTACCGAGGGTCATCCTAGAGAAAAACAGAGGATCCTTCTGAAGAAGAAAAGTGATCCTGGAAAATTTGTGGTGCCATGCCTGATCAAAACCCACGAGTTTCCCAATGCCCTATGTGATACTGGATCATCGGTGAGCATCATACGCTATAGCGGAAATTTTGAATCTGAGAGTGGAGCCTTCCATCATTTTTTTCATCTTCGTAGATTGCTCCAAAGTGGATTCCGGAGGTATTTGTAGAGATGTCTCACTGGAAATTCAGGATGTCTTAGTCCCGATAGACTTCCATGTGATGGATATCCAGATCAATTGGAATTCTTCTTTGTTACTTGGAAGAGCTTTCATGGCTACCGTGGGGGCAAACTACGACATGAAGACAAACAAATTGTGCCTTTCATTGATTGATCATAATGTTTATTATGAAATTTATAAGAATAAACCCGCCCTCACAAAATTTTGTGATGATGCAGAACTTGTGGCCACATGCTTTTGCGATTATGACTTCAATTAAAAGTCGGATGATGGAGCATCCATCGATACCCATCCCAAAAAATCGATCGACGCGATTTCAGTTCAGCAATCGGTCGACACCAACTCTTCACTATCAATCGACGACCCTACTACATAATCAATCAACAACTGCCACACATATGATGGTTATAACACAACCTACCTCGAGTATGACGAAGACTACAGAGAAGAAGAGATAATTGAGTATTGTGGTATTGGTATGGAAGAGGTTGGTGTTTATCATATTTCCCATCGACTCAGGAAATCGACTTTGATTGACTGTCACCTTACGCCATTGATCAATACTGACCTAGAAGCAGCATCAGAACTAAATTATGCCGCAGAACGCAAGAAGGAATATGGTTATCTACAACCAGATGAATTCGGTATCATGAGAGATCCAGACGTTCATGCAAGAGATATGGATGGCAGACTACTAAATGTCACGAGGGAATGTATAGCAGATATACTTGCCATGGCTAATGGAGCTGGAATCCTTTTTGCGCAAAAATATGGTTATGAGTACGATCGATGGTCACCATACACCATTGATTGACACACGTCTGCATGCCAAGGATAAGGTGAAGCCCACTAAGGATACGAGAGAGTGGATAATCGAGCATCGATCACCGGTTACTCCTGGTTATCGAATGACATCATATGCGAACCAGAACACAAACTTGAGGAATTAGATATAAAATAGGTAATCTTAGACCGGATGAGTTCAAAATTTTAAGAGACCCAGAAGGACATGCACATGCTCTTTATGGGAGAATCCTACATTTATCGAAGGAGGATGTAGCAGATGCCCTTATTATGGCTAATGGATCGAGTACTTTATTTGGACAGCAGCAACAGCCATCGATCGACAATAATCTTTCAGCATCGATCGACATTGAGGAGCAGGAGAACGAGATGATCCTTAATGTTTTATACACTTTCAAGCATCCATCGATCGACGGCACCCACCGCACATCGATCGACAAACCCTTTCGGAGGTACACAAATTTCGTCCTTCAAATGCCTACAATTCTCCACCATTGATCGATGGGATCAAACCATAATCGATCGAATGGTATTTCGAGCAAGGTATGAGAGTTTTTGATGCTGAGGGGAACAGACTTTTCCATTGGGAAAATAAAGATGACCATGGCATCTAAAGAGATGAGAGTCGTAATGCACGAGCTACAAATGAAAGATTAGTGAATGTGCACGCTGAAGACGACATAGCAGTTATAGAGAGAGGTAATTTGTTTGAGCATAGCTACATATGTTTACCAGAACATGCAGCAAAGATCGCTATGTCTATGAAGAATCAAAATACATACAACAGAAAAGAGATTGATAATATTGTGCATGAGATCTACATAGCTCAAGAGATTTCACTGGATGATTTCTACAAGAGGCTAGATGATGTCTACTATCATATAGACAACTGCCTCACCATTTTGACAACACGCATGGATGAGATGAAGCAAGATTTGGATATTGTTCAGAGACATCATGCGATTGGGGCAGATGAACTGGCATCGATCAACAGCAACATCCGACTATCGATCAACATTGAAGCCAACGGACATAAGACGACAGCAGAAATACTATTGGAAGATAGGTTCAATGAGATTGTTTTTTTTTTCTCAGAGTCTGATGAAGGAAGATATTTCTCAGCAATAGAAGATTTATCAATGATTACATTTGCTAAACTTAGAATGCTACAGTACAGTATTGAGAAACTACAAGGGAGAATGCATTCAATGAAGTTTTCCAGAGTGATTACAAGAAATGAGAAAACCAGAGGAGATGAGGCAATTAGGAGCATTATTGGCACATGGTTTCAGAAGAGTAAAGAAGATGTAGACGCTTGTTTTCCAAGTGTTGATCCACTCCATAGAAGTCCAAAATTTCAAAATGTCGAGCTTAAGACTATAACCAAGCGTTGAGTGGGAGGCAACCCACTGTCTAGTAAGTCTTAATTTTGTTTTGACTTGTACTACTATTTATTTCAAGTTTTAATTTATTTTGTAGACTGTTTGAGTCACCATCGATCGACACCATAGAGGCACCATCAATCGAAATCAGATCGCGACCATCGATCGACCATACACGCCTACCATCGATCAATACTCTTTTACAGAGTCTGGTATCTAGTTTTCTACTTACACTATTTACTTATGATTTATTTTTTTCTAACCAATCCGACACTAATTACACTGGAGACAACGTAATTTAAGCCTGGGGGAGGTTTGCTAATGCTATTTGATTTGTTTTGAGCTTTATATACATAAGTTTTTCAAAATGTTTTATTGAGTCAACAAGGGGATTATGATCAAGATTTATTATTGACTAACCACACTTTATCATCATTTTTAGAAGGTTTTTTGCAGAGATTATTTGAGATACCAAAGTGGATCATCCTGCCACTATATCACACTTGTTTAGAAAGTTTGAAAGAACCGAAGCTGATTTCCAACACTAATCATGACATTATTTGGTTTCTTTAGGGCTTGGTATACACTAGATCGGATTCCTTCTGCAATTCTGTAAGTACAAGACATTGCACCTTTACTTCCCTTTTCTCTTTCTCTTTAGCATCTACCTAATAGCTTAAAAGATTGAGATGACTTCCCAAGATGCAGAGGGGTAGGTACATTACCTATGACACCACTATTCTAATTCGGAGGAACGATCACACATTGTTGGAAGCGAGGGGTAGCTACATTACCGATGACCCCACTATTCGCCTATAACTTTTTCCAGAAAGTAAAAGAAAAAAGGAAAAGAAAATAAAAAGAAGAAGAAAAACGAAAATGAGATGGCAAGATGGATTGTATCAGCATCATTGCCCATCAATTTTGAGACCTAAAAAGATTTAGAGAGAAAAGGGGGGGGGGGAAAGGAATCAGAGAAGACTTTGTGCCTAATTGTTCAGATAATCGCAGAGGTAAGAGTCCATGTATCATTTGATCGATACTCCCAAGGTAAAGCCTACACCTTTTTCCTGCAAAGAAATGATATCAGTAGAGGGGTGAGTCAGAGTAGTATTTGCTAAGTTATCGATAGACTGAGTTTAATTTCGATACTAGGATAGGGTATATAAAGTTTCTCTGTGATTGGCTTGATAAGATGTGGTTGCAACAAAGTAATGTGAAAGTTATGCTTAGAGATTATGTGAGTCTCTGTTTTTCAAAACCTCTTTCACATGCTTAGTTTCCTTGAGGAAAATCAAAAGGTTAAGTTTGAGGGAGTTGATATAGCCTATTTATTATCAGTTTTAGGCCATGTTCTAGGCTCTATTAGGGTCAAGTATGTGTGTCTAGGATATGTTTTAGAGTATTTATTGGTCCAAGGATGTTTGAGAGATATTTGGAGCTTTTGCAGCATTCAGAGGAGAAGAATCCGTAGCTGACCATTTCAGGAGTCAAAGTACAAGACTGCCATCGATCTACGATACAAACTTGGAATCGACCGTTGATAAAAGACTAAGGTCAATCGATGCTGCATACTTGCCATCGATCGACATCCAATTCGTAGACATTCGATTTAATAGCCCAAGATTATAGACAAATGAAAAGAATGCCCCAGACGAGTTTTGACCTAAAATGGTTTTTATATTTATACTTATGCATTGAGAGCATGCAGAATGTGCAGGTGCATGCAAGGCTTGACACAAATTACAAAGCTTTATAGTTTTAGGATTTTTAGGGTAGAAGTTTCATAACTCCTTAGAGAGATTTGTATTGGAACCCCGTATTTTATCTAGGCATTTTATTCAAACTATTGTTGTTTATGTGATTATATCTGAGTATTGATCAACTAGATTTAGGGTTGAATGATAGCAATCATTGATTAGCCCAAAAGTAGGATTGCTAGGTTAAGTTAATATCCGTCAACTGAGTTGTTCTTAATGCTTGCATTCTAGAGTAGCTAACTTGGATCTTGAAAGTAGAACATGGACGACTACGAGAGTAGGTTCTGTGCAAGAATAGACTCCATTGAAAAAGGCTGTTAGGCGCATGCGAGAGCTGGTCTAATAAGGCTGGTGGACTTATCAAATTTCGTTCACACTTCCTTCTGATTTTGCCGTCAATCGACATCAGGCCTTATCCATCGATCGATGGTCTTTCCTTTTGCTCGCATACGAGAGTTGAAGTTAAAAGGGTCAGAATAGTTAATATTTGAGTTCTAGAATATTTACATATTCGTGCTTCCTATTCCCTACAATCCATTAGGCTTGAAACCCTAGATCTAGCATATTTACATTTGCACCTACTTAGTTTATTAGAATATTCATGTATTTGCATTGTTCACATATTTTCATTATCAGCGTATTTCCATATTGCATCTCTACTTCTTGATAAGGAATATTTCCTTACCTGATTATTTGCCACCAAAATATATATTCACATAGCTTATTCTTTAGAAATAAGTAATTTATTGTGTGTCATTGCTCTATGTGGATTCGATTTCTAAGTACTACACCTGATCTCTTTTGGCAAGAGTACTATTTGTGTGTTAAGACTAGGGTTAGTTTGATAGTTTTTTGTTTAGGATATTTATACCCTGCTAGAACAATAAAAATACGCATGTCAACGTTGCGGCGATAGCCTCTACTGAAGAAGTCGTCCTTAAACCAGAAGTTTATCTTTGTTGGTATCATATTTCG
Source organism: Moricandia arvensis (assembly GCA_905132765.1). Classification (NCBI taxonomy): domain Eukaryota; kingdom Viridiplantae; phylum Streptophyta; class Magnoliopsida; order Brassicales; family Brassicaceae; genus Moricandia; species Moricandia arvensis. Next base: position 3,685 of record CAJHQP010000025.1, on the reverse strand, counting down.
CCTCCCATAGGTAAGCTCATGCCGATATGATCATTCTAAATCCATATATTTAATTTCAAACCTGTCAATTCAATATTTTGATATCGTATTGATATACTATGGAATTACCAGTTTTCACCTATAGTATAATTGCTTTTTTGATATCGTATTTCTACTTTTGCAGGTTATGTCCCATCTCTACCATACTGGGGAGCGGTTGAAGTTTCAGGATATTACGGGTCATCTAGAGGAGTTGGAGGATCGAAATCGCCAACTGTTGGAGGTGTATTGCTAAGGAGGATGAGATTTTGGGATCTTAAGCTAAAGGTTAAAGCCCAAGAGGACGTTGTGGTGACAATGATGTGCTCAAATTAACCATAGAGCAAATTTAATCTCCTAAATAAGAGGTTCAGTTGTAGTACTTAGGGATCGAATCCACATTGAAAATGGACACACAATAAACTCTAGGCAAATAGATTTAAAGCAGTAAATAAGATAGCAGTTGATTGATTTAGTTTCTTGTAAACAATAATAAGAAATAGCTAGATATAGGGTTTTAGGTAAGTGGATTATAGAGGATAGAAGCTAATGGTTTTGTATCCTTGAACTCGAATGCAAACAATAAGATATCAAATAGTGAATATATCTATTATTCAAGTCTTTGTTAACAACTCTCGTTGAGAACTCAGAATTGACCGTCAATCGGTGCTATTGAGCTAGCATCCATTGTGTGAGAATGTCTTAATTGCGGAAGTAATACAAAGAAGAATATACTAGTTAGACAGATGATCAAACATAGAAGGAGTTTGTGATTTGAGAGAGAATGAGAATGGGGAAGAACATGTTTTTCATTTGTGTATTTGGTATGTGTTACAACCCCTCTATTTATACACAGGTGAAGTCCTTCAAAAGCTCCAGACATGATAATGAAAGGTGAGTTGGTGCAGTTGGTGAAGTAGGTGCAGTAGGTGAAGTAGGTGAGGTTGGTGTAGTTGGTGGTCGCAGGACGCCAATCGATCGATGCAGTTTTGCCCTAAAACTGCATCGATCGATGCAAGGCAATATGAGATTTGGAGTTTTAGTTCCATCGATCGATTGTATTGTACAATCGATCGATTACTTTAGCACGTTTCATTGGTAGAGTTGCCATCGATCGATGGGGTTTTGTGGCAGAAACCCATCGATCGATTGGGCTTCTTTTCTTCATGTTTCTCTTCAACACTCCCCCTCAAGCTTGACCATATGAAACAAGTCAAGCTTGGAAGTCATGAAGCATTCCCTCATTAAAAACTTAGCCAAGTAAAACCTCATGGGATAAAACCCCAGCCAAGGAAAAAGAGTAGAATACTTCATGAAGGGGAGACTTAATGAGATGGGAGTTCCATGAGTCCAAGCTTTGAATGAATGAACTCACAGACTTTTTGGTTTGCAGCTTTGGTGAAGATATCTGCTAGTTGCTCCTCACTTCGTGTATAACATGGCAAGATGATATGTTGCTCCACGGCTTGTCTAACTTTGTGACAATCCACTTCAATATGTTTAGTCCGCTCATGGAACACATTGTTGGAAGCTATGTGGATAGCCGCCTGATTATCATAATGCATGGTTATGGGAGTGGTTTGCTCAATTCCCACATCCATTAGTAGGTTCTTTATCCAAATCAGTTCGCTAGTGAGCTTCCTCATTGCCCTATATTCCGCTTCAGCACTGGAACATGCGACTATCTTCTGCTTCTTGCTCTTCCAAGTGACTAGATTACCTCCAATGAATGTGCAGTATCCTGTAGTAGACCTCCTGTCCTTTCTGTCTCCAGCCCAGTCTGCATCACAATACCCAACGTTCTCAGTGCTATTGTTGCAGCCTAGCCAAACTCCTTGCCCTGGTGCCTCTCTAAGATATCTTAGAATCCTTTCCACCATGTTCCAGTGATACATTTTTGGTGCTTGCATATGCTGACTGACTTGGTTCACAGCAAAACACACATCCGGCCTTGTGATGGTTAGATAGATTAGCTTCCCCACCATTCTTCTATAGTGTTTTGGGTCTTCATATGGCTTATCTTCTATCTCCCCCTCACGCATTACTTTGTAGCCTTCTTCTAATGGTGTTTTGGCTGTTCTTCCTCCTAGATTACCAGCTTCTTTAAGTATGTCAAGCGTGTACTTTCTTTGGGACATGAACAGACCCTCATTGGATCTACACATCTCAATGCCCAAGAAATACTTTAGCTCTCCTAAATCTTTGATGTCAAAGCTTGCCTTGAGGAACTCTTTGGTTGATGCAATCCCTTTCTTATCATTGCCGGTGATGATGAGGTCGTCTACATAGATCAGTATGGCAATGATTCCTTGATTGCTGGTGAGGGTGAAAAGAGTATGATCAGCTTCAGACTTTGTAAATCCTTTTCCATTCAAGGTTGTGCTTAGCTTATGGTACCAAGCTCTTGGAGATTGCTTCAACCCGTAGATAGCTTTCCTTAGTCTTAGAACATTTCCAGGTTTTACCATGCCTTCCATACCAGGTGGTGGTCTCATATACACTTCATCTTCGAGCTCTCCTTGTAGAAACGCATTCTTGACATCCATTTTCCAAAGATCCCATTCTAGGTTTACGGCAATGGACAAGAGAATCCTGATGGTATGAAGTTTTGCTACTGGTGCAAATGTCTCAAGGTAGTCTTCTCCATATACTTGTGTATAGCCTCTTGCCACAAGCCGTGTCTTCTTCCTCTCTGGCTTCCCATTTGCTAAGTATTTGATGGTGAACAGCAACATGCTTGTCACGGCTTTCTTGTCATTGGGAAGCTCACACTCAAACCAGGTTTCATTTTTGATCATGGCGCCAATTTCATCTTCCACTGATTTCCTCCACTCATCTATCTTCATAGCTTCTTCATAGTTTCTTTGAATAAATTCTTGATCCACACTAGTCATGAAGGCTTGGTGGCTGGCAGGAAACTCTACTAAGGAACATGGAGTTTGTGAATGGTGTGCCACGGCTTGTGAGTTGAAGTACACTCTTGTATGTCGGATCCTAGTGCTTCTTCTTAGTGGTTGGATAGTTTCCTCAGTTGTTGTAGCTCCATCATCCGCTGGTTGATCTTCATTGTCTCTTGATTCTTCTGGTTGCTCTTCTTGATCATGAGTAGCTGTGTTGTCCGGCTGCGACTCAGTTTGATTCCCCCCCTCAGGATCAAGAGGAGCGTCCTCTGTACCTTCATTAAAAGTTCCCTCCTGGTCCATTTCTCCGGTTGGGTCTGGGCGGGTTGATGGAGGCTGAACTGCAGCTTCTCTTCTCGGTATTGTAATGCCAATGTTTTCCATGACTCTTCTTAAATTCTCAGCTCTGTCTGAGGCAGATTGCGACAAGTCTTTCACTTCATCCCAGCTTTTTTCTTCATAGTAACCTTTTGACTCAACAAACTTCACATCTCTGGATACTAAGACCCTCCTGGTCTCCGGTACATAGCATTTGTATCCTTTTTGTTGAGGTGAATAGCCAATAAACATGGCTCTGGTGCTCTTTGGTTCCAGCTTGTTCCTTTGCTCTCCTGGTATCAACACAAAGCACACGCAACCAAATACCCGAAGGTGATCTATAGATGGATTTCTCTTGTTTAATACCTCATGTGGCGACTGATCCTGCAATACCTTGGTTGGTATTTTGTTGATCAGATAGCAGGCAGTCATCACGGCATCTCCCCAAA